>SZWC01000500.1:361823-390906 GCA_023375785.1 Penium margaritaceum
AGTTGTGCCAGAGTTGTGCCAGAGTCGTGCCAGAGTTGTGCCAGAGTTGTGCCAGAGTTGTGCCAGAGTTGTGCCAGAGTTGTGCAAGAGTTGTGCCAGAGGTGCGCCAGAGTTTTGCCATAATTGTGCCAGAGTTCTGCCAGAGTTGTGCCAGAGTTTTGCCAGGGTTGTGCCATAGTTGTTTCAGAGTTCTGCCAGAGTTGTGCCAGAGTTGTGCCAGAGTTGTGCAAGCTTTGTGCCAGAGTTGTGCCGGAGTTGTTCCAGAGTTGTGCAAGAGTTGTGCCAGAGTTGTGCCAGAGTTGTGCCAGAGTCGTGCCAGTGTTTTGCCGGAGTTGTGCCAGAGTTGTGCCAGAGTTGTGCCAGAGTTATTCCAGAATTGTGCCAGAAATTTGCCAGAGTTGTGCCATAGTTGTGCCAACATTGTGCCAGAGTTGTGCCAGAGTTTTGCAAGAGTTGTGCCAGAGTGATGCCAGATTTGTGCCAGAGTTGTGCCAACGATGTGCCAGAGTTGTGCCATACTTGTGCCAGAGTTGGGCCAGAATTTTGCCAGAGTTGTTCCAGGGTTGCGCCAGAGATGTACCAGAGGTGTACCCGAGTTTTGCCAGAGTTCGGCCAGAGTTGTGCCAGAGTAGTGCCAAAACTGTGCCAGAGTTGTGCCATAGTTGTGTTAGAGTTGTGCCAGAGTTGTGCCAGAGTTGTGCCAGAGTTGTGTCAGAGTTGTCACAGAGTTGTGCCGGTGTTGTGCCAGACTTGTGCAAGAGGTGTGCCAGAGTTGTGCTAGAGTTGTGCCAGAGTCGTGCCAGAGTCGTGCCAGCGTTGTGCCAGAGTTGTGCCAGAGTTGTGCAAGAGTTGTGCCAGAGTTGTGCCAGAGTTTTACCAGAGATGTGCCAGAGTTGTGCCAGAGTTGTGCCAGAAATGTGCCAGGGTTGTGCCTGAGTTGTGCCAGAGTTATGCCAGAGTTATGCCAGAATTTTGCCAGAATTGTGCCAGAGTTGTGCTAGAGTTGAGCTAATGTTGTGCCAGAGTCGTCCAGAGTCTTGCCAGAGTTGTGCACGAGTTGTGCAAGAGTTGTGCCAGAGTTCTCACAGAGTTATTCCAGAGTTGTGCCAGAGTTGTGTGAGAGTTGAGCCAGAGTATTGCCAGAGTTGTTGCAGAGTTGTGCCAGAGTTGTGCCAGAGAAGTGCCAGATTTGTGCCAGAGTTGTACCAGAGTTGTGCAAGACTTGTGCCAGAGTTGTGCCAAAGTTGTGCTAGAGTTGTGCCAGAGTTGTGCCAGACTCGTGCCAGAGTTGTGCATGAGTTGTGCCAGAATTTTGCCAAAGTTGTGCCAGAGTTATGCCAGAGTCATGCCAGAGTTGTGCCAATGTTGTGCCAGAGTTGTGCCAGAGTTTTGCCAGAGTGTTGCCAGAGTTGTGCCAGAGTTGTGCCAGATTTGTGCCATAGTTGTGCCAGAGTTTTGCCAGAGTGTTGCCAGAGTTGTGCCAGAATTGTGCCAGGGTTGTGCCATAGTTGTGCCAGACTTGAGCCAGAGTTGTGCCCGAGTCGTGCCAAAGTTCTGCCAGAGTTGTGCCAGGATTGTTCAAGAGTTGTGCCAGAGTCATGCCAGAGTTGTGCCAGAGTTGTGCCAGAGTTGTGCCAGAGTTGTGCCAGAGTTGTGCCATAGTTGTGTCAGAGTTGTGCCAGAGTTGTGCCAATGTTCTGCCATGGTTGTGCCAGAGTCGTGCCAGCTTTGTGCCAGAGTTGTGCCAGAGTTGTGCAAGACTTGTGCCAGAGTTGTTCCAGAATTTTTCCATAGCCGTGCCAGTGTTGTGCCAGAGTTGTTCCAGAGTTGTGCCAGAGTTTTGCCTGAGTTGTGCCAGAGTTGTGCCCGATTTGTGCCAGAGTTGTGCCAGAGTTGTGCCAGAGTTGTGCCAGAGTTGTCCAATAGTTGTGGCAGAGTTGTGCCAGAGTTGTGCCAGAGTTGTGCCAGAGATGTGCCAGAGTTTAACCAGAGTTGTGTCAGGGTTGTGCCAGAGTTGTGCCAGCGTTGTGCCAGAGTTGTGCCAGAGTTCTGCCAGAGTTGTGCCAGAGTCGTGCCAGCTTTGTGCCAGAGTTGTGCGAGAGTTGTGCCAGAGTTGTGCCAGATTTGTGCCAGAGTTGTGCCAGAGTTGTGCCAGAGTTGTGCCAGAGTTGTCCAATAGTTGTGGCAGAGTTGTGCCAGAGTTGTGCCAGAGTTGTGCCAGAGATGTGCCAGAGTTTGACCAGAGTTGTGTCAGGGTTGTGCCAAAGTTGTGCCAGAGTTGTGCCAGGGTTGTGCCAGCGTTGTGCCAGAGTTGTGCCATATTTGTGCCAGAGTTGTGCCAGAGTTTTGCCAGAGTTGTGCAATAGGTGCGCCAGAGTTTTGCGAAAGTTGTGCCAGAGTTGTGCCAGAGTTGTGCCAGAGTTGTGCCATAGTTGTGCCAGAGTTATGCCACAGCTGTGCCAGAGTTGTGCCAGAGTCGTGCAAGATTTGTGCCAGAGTTGTGCCAGAGTTGTGCAAGAGTTGTGCCAGAGTTGTGCCAGACTTGTGCCAGAGTTGTGCAAGAGTTGTGCTAGAGTTGTGCGAGAGTGGTGCCAGAGTCGTGCCAGAGTTTTGCCGGACTTGTGCCAGAGTTGTGCAAGAGTTATGCCAGAATTGTGCGAGATTTGTGCCAGAGTTTTTCTAGAGTTGTGCCAGATGAATGCCAGAGTTGTGCCATAGTTGAGCCAGAGCTGTGCCATAGTTGTGCCTGAGTTGTGCCAAAGTTGTGCCATAGTTGTGCTAGAGTTGTGCCAGATTTGTGCCAGACGTGTTCCAGAGTTGTGCCAGAGTTGTGCTATTGTTGTGCCAGAGTTGTGCCAGTGTTGTGCAGGCGTTGTGCCAGAGTTGTGCCAGAGTTGTGCAAGAGTTGTGACGGAGTTGTCCCAGAAATTTGCCAGAGTTTGGCCAGAGTTGTGCCAGAGTTGTTCCAGAGTTGTTCCAGAGTTGTGCCAGAGTTTTGCCAGAGTTGTGCCAGAGTTGTGTCAAAGTTGTTCCAGAGTTGTGCCAGAGTTGGGCCAGAGTTGTGCTATAGTTGTGACAGAGTTGTGCCAGAGTCGTGCCAGAGTTAATAAAGAGATGTGCCAGAGTTTTGCCAGAGTTGTGCCAGAGTTGTGTCAAAGTTGTGCTAGAGTTGTGCCAGGGTTGGGCTAGAGTTGTACCAGAGTTGTGCCAGAGGTGTTCCAGAATTTTTCCAGACTTGTGCCAGAGTTGTGCCAGAGTTGTGCCAGATTTCTGCCAGAGTTGTGCCATAGTTGTGCCAGAGTTGTGCCAGAGATGTGTCAGAGATGTGCCAGAGTTGTGCGAGAGTTTTGCCAGAGTTGTGCCGGTGTTGTGCCAGAGTTGTTCCAGAGTTGTGCCAGAGTTGTAACAGAGTTGTGCCAGACATGTGCCAGAGTTGTGCCAGAGTTGTGCTAGAGTTGTGCCAGGGTTATGCCAGAGTTGTGCCAGAGTTGTGCCAGAGTTGTGCAAAAGTTGTGCCAGAGTTGTGCCAGAGGTATGCCAGATTTGTGCCAGGAGATTGCCAGAGTTTTGCCAGAATTGTGCCAGAATTGTGCCAGAGTTCTGCCAGATTTATGCCAGTGTTGTGCCAGAGTTGTTCCATAGCCGTGCCAGAGTTGTGCCAGAGTTGTGCCAGAGTTGTGCCAGAGTTGTGCCAGAGTTACGCCAGATTTGTGACAGAGTGGTGCGAGAGTTGAGCCAGAGTTGTGCCAACGTTTTGCTAAAGTTGTGCCAGAGTTGTGCCGGATTCCTAATAGAGTTGTGCAAGAGTTGTGCCAGAGTTTTGCCAGAGTTGTGCCAGAGTTGTGCCAGAGTTGTGCCAGAGTTGTGCCAACATTGTGCCAGAGTTGTGCCAGAGTTTGGCCAGAGTTGTGCAAGAGTTGTGCCAAAGTTGTGCTATAGTTGTGCCAGAGATGTGCCAAATTTGTGCCAGATTTGAGCAAGCATTGTGCCAGGGTTTTGCCAGAGTTGTGCCGGAGTGGTACCAGAGTTGTGCCAGAGATGTGCAAACGTTGTGCCAGAGTTGTGCCATAGTTGTGCAAGAGTTGTGCCAGAGTTTTGCCAGAGTTGAGCCAGGGTTGTGCAAACGTTATGCTTGAGTTTTGTCAGAGCTGTGCCAAAGTTGTGCCAGAGTTGTGCCAGAATTGTGCAGGAGTTGTCCTAGATGTGTGTCCGAGTTTTGCCAGAGTTGTGCCAGAGTTGTGCCAGAGTTGTGCCAAAACCGTGCCAGAGTTGTGCCATAGTTGTGTTAGAGTTGTGCCAGAAATGTTCCAAAGTTGTGCCAGATTTGTGCCAGAGTTGTGCCAGAGTTGTGCCAGAGTTTAGCCGGGGTTGTGCCAGAGTTGTGCCAGAGTTGTGCCAGAGTTGTGCCGGATTTGTGCCAGACTTGTGCCAGAGGTGTGCCTGAGTTTAGCTAGAGTTGTGCCAGAGTCGTGCCAGAGTCGTGCCAGCGTTGTCCAAGAGTTGTTCCAGAGTTGTGCAAGAGTTGTGCCTGAGTTGTGCCAGAGTTTTTCCAGAGTTGTGCCAGAGTTGTGCCAGAGTTGTGCCAGAGTTGTGCCAGAGTTGTGCCCGAGTTTTTCCAAAGTTGTGTCAGTGTTGTGCCAGACTTGTGCCAGAGTTGTGCCAAAGTTGTGCTAGAGTTGTGCTAATGTTGTGCCAGAGTCGTCCAGAGTTGTCGCAGTGTTTTGCCAGAGTTGTGCAAGAGTTGTGCCAGAGTTCTGCCAGAGTTATTCCAGAGTTGTGCCAATGTTGTGCGACATTTGAGCCAGAGTTTTGCCAGAGTTGTGGCAGAGTTGTGTCAGAGTTGTGCCAGAGTTTTGCCAGAGTTGTGCCAGAGTTGTGCCAGAGTTGTGCAAGAGTTGCGCAAGAGCTGTGCCAAAGTTGTGCTAGAGTTGTGCCAGAGTTCTACCAGATTCGTGCCGAGTTGTGCAAGAGTTGTGCCAGAATTTTGCCAGAGTTGTGCCAGAGTTGTGCCAGAGTTGTGCCTAATTTGTTCCAACGTTGTGGCAGACTTGTGCGAGAGTTGTGCCAGAGCTGTGCCAGAGTTTTGCTAGAGTTGTGCCAGAGTTGTGCCAGAGTTGTGCCAGTGTTGTGCCAGAGTTGTGCCAGAGTTGTGCCAAAGTTGTGCTAGAGTTGTGCCAGATTTGAGCCAGATTTGTGCCAGGGTTGTACAAGTGTTGTGGCAGAGCTTTGCCAGAATTGTGCCAGAGTTATGATAATGGTGTGCCAGAATTGTGCCAACGTTGTGCTACAGTTGTGCCGGAGTCCTGCCAGAGTGGTGCAAGTGTTGTGCCAGAGTTGTGCCAGAGTTGTGTAAGAGTTGTGCCAGAGTTGTGCTAGAGTTGTGCCAGAGTTGTGCCAGAGTTGTGCCAGAGTTGTGCCTGAGTTGTGCCAGAACTGTGCCAGAGTTGTACCAGAGTTGTGCCAGAGTTGTGCTAGAGTTGTGCCAGAGTTGTGCCAGAGTTGTGCAAGAGGTGTGGCAGAGATGTGCCAGGGTTTTGCCAGAGTTGTGCCAGAGGTGTGCCAGAGTTTTGCCAGCGTTGTACCAGAGTAGTGCCAGAGTTGTGCCACAGTTGTGCCAGAGTTGTCCCAGAGTTGTGCCAGAGGTCTGCCAGAGTTGTGCCGGACTTGTGCCAGAGTTATGCCAGAGTTGTGCCAGCGGTGTGCCAGAGTTGTGCCGGACTTGTGCCAGAGTTATGCCAGAGTTGTGCCAGCGGTGTGCCAGAGTTGTGCCGGACTTGTGCCAGAGTTATGCCAGAGTTGTGCCAGCGGTGTGCCAGAGTTGTGCCGGACTTGTGCCAGAGTTATGCCAGAGTTGTGCCAGCGGTGTGCCAGAGTTGTGCCGGACTTGTGCCAGAGTTATGCCAGAGTTGTGCCAGCGGTGTGCCAGAGTTGTGCCGGACTTGTGCCAGAGTTATGCCAGAGTTGTGCCAGCGGTGTGCCAGAGTTGTGCCGGACTTGTGCCAGAGTTATGCCAGAGTTGTGCCAGCGGTGTGCCAGAGTTGTGCCGGACTTGTGCCAGAGTTATGCCAGAGTTGTGCCAGCGGTGTGCCAGAGTTGTGCCGGACTTGTGCCAGAGTTATGCCAGAGTTGTGCCAGCGGTGTGCCAGAGTTGTGCCGGACTTGTGCCAGAGTTATGCCAGAGTTGTGCCAGCGGTGTGCCAGAGTTGTGCCGGACTTGTGCCAGAGTTATGCCAGAGTTGTGCCAGCGGTGTGCCAGAGTTGTGCCGGACTTGTGCCAGAGTTATGCCAGAGTTGTGCCAGCGGTGTGCCAGAGTTGTGCCGGACTTGTGCCAGAGTTATGCCAGAGTTGTGCCAGCGGTGTGCCAGAGTTGTGCCGGACTTGTGCCAGAGTTATGCCAGAGTTGTGCCAGCGGTGTGCCAGAGTTGTGCCGGACTTGTGCCAGAGTTATGCCAGAGTTGTGCCAGCGGTGTGCCAGAGTTGTGCCGGACTTGTGCCAGAGTTATGCCAGAGTTGTGCCAGCGGTGTGCCAGAGTTGTGCCGGACTTGTGCCAGAGTTATGCCAGAGTTGTGCCAGCGGTGTGCCAGAGTTGTGCCGGACTTGTGCCAGAGTTATGCCAGAGTTGTGCCAGCGGTGTGCCAGAGTTGTGCCGGACTTGTGCCAGAGTTATGCCAGAGTTGTGCCAGCGGTGTGCCAGAGTTGTGCCGGACTTGTGCCAGAGTTATGCCAGAGTTGTGCCAGCGGTGTGCCAGAGTTGTGCCGGACTTGTGCCAGAGTTATGCCAGAGTTGTGCCAGCGGTGTGCCAGAGTTGTGCCGGACTTGTGCCAGAGTTATGCCAGAGTTGTGCCAGCGGTGTGCCAGAGTTGTGCCGGACTTGTGCCAGAGTTATGCCAGAGTTGTGCCAGCGGTGTGCCAGAGTTGTGCCGGACTTGTGCCAGAGTTATGCCAGAGTTGTGCCAGCGGTGTGCCAGAGTTGTGCCGGACTTGTGCCAGAGTTATGCCAGAGTTGTGCCAGCGGTGTGCCAGAGTTGTGCCGGACTTGTGCCAGAGTTATGCCAGAGTTGTGCCAGCGGTGTGCCAGAGTTGTGCCGGACTTGTGCCAGAGTTATGCCAGAGTTGTGCCAGCGGTGTGCCAGAGTTGTGCCGGACTTGTGCCAGAGTTATGCCAGAGTTGTGCCAGCGGTGTGCCAGAGTTGTGCCGGACTTGTGCCAGAGTTATGCCAGAGTTGTGCCAGCGGTGTGCCAGAGTTGTGCCGGACTTGTGCCAGAGTTATGCCAGAGTTGTGCCAGCGGTGTGCCAGAGTTGTGCCGGACTTGTGCCAGAGTTATGCCAGAGTTGTGCCAGCGGTGTGCCAGAGTTGTGCCGGACTTGTGCCAGAGTTATGCCAGAGTTGTGCCAGCGGTGTGCCAGAGTTGTGCCGGACTTGTGCCAGAGTTATGCCAGAGTTGTGCCAGCGGTGTGCCAGAGTTGTGCCGGACTTGTGCCAGAGTTATGCCAGAGTTGTGCCAGCGGTGTGCCAGAGTTGTGCCGGACTTGTGCCAGAGTTATGCCAGAGTTGTGCCAGCGGTGTGCCAGAGTTGTGCCGGACTTGTGCCAGAGTTATGCCAGAGTTGTGCCAGCGGTGTGCCAGAGTTGTGCCGGACTTGTGCCAGAGTTATGCCAGAGTTGTGCCAGAGTTTTGCCACAGTTGTGCCAGAGTTGTGCCAGAGTTGTGCCTGAGTTTTGTCAGAGCTGTGCCAGAGTTGTGCCAGAGTTGTGCCAGAGTTGTGTCAGAGTTGTGCCAGAGGTGTGCCAGAGGTTTGCCAGAGATGTGCCAGAGTTGTGTGGAGTTGTGCCAGAGGTGTGCCAGTGTTGTGTCATAGTTGTGCCAGAGTTGTCCCAGAGTTTTGCCAGAGTTGTGCCAGAGTTGTGCCAGACTAGTGCCGGAATTGTGACAGAGTTGTGCCAGAGTTGTGCCAGGGTTGTGCCAGACTTGTGCACGAGTTGTGCTTGAGTTGTGCAAGAGTTGTGCCAGAGTCATGCCAGGGTTGTGCCAGATATGTGCCAGAGTTTTGCCAGAGTTGTGCCAGAGTTTTGCCAAAGTTATGCCAGAGTTGTGCCAGGGATCTGCCAGAGTTGTGCCAGAGTTGTGCCAGAGTTGTGCCAGAGTTGTGCCAAAGTTGTGCTACAGTTGTCCCAGAGTTGTGCCAGATTTGTGCCAGAGTTGTGCAAGAGTTGTGCCAGAGTTTTGCCAGAGTTGTTCCAGAGTTGTGCAAGAGTTGTGCCAGAATTGTGCCAGAGTTTTGCCAGAGTTGTGCCAGAGTTTTTCCAGAGGAGTGCAAGAGTTGTGCCAGAGTTGTACCTGAGTTTTGTCAGAGCTGTGCCAGAGTTGTGCCAGAGTTGTGCCAGACTTGTGTCAGAGTTGTGCCAGAGGTGTGCCAGAGTTTTGCCAGAGTTGTGCCAGAGTTGTGTGGATTTGTGCCAGAGGTGTGCCAGCGTTGTGTCATTGTTGTGCCAGAGTTGTGCCAGAGTTTTGGTAGAGTTGTGCCAGAGTTGTGCCCGAGTTGTGCCAGAGGTGTGCCAGAGTTGTGCCAGAGTTGTGCCAGGGTTGTGCCAGACTTGTGCGCGAGTTGTGCTTGAGTTATGCAAGAGTTGTGCCAGAGTCATGCCAGTGTTGTGCCAGATATGTGCCAGAGTTTTGCCAGAGTTGTACCAGAGTTGTACCAGAGTTAAGAAAGAGTTGTGCCAGGGTTCTGCCAGAGTTGTGCCAGAGTTGTGCCAGATTTGTGCCAGAGTTGTGCGAGAGTTGTTCCAGACTTGTGTCAGAGTTGTGTCAGAGTTGTGCCAGAGTTGTGCCAGAGTTGTACCAGAGTTGTCCCAGAGTTGTGCCATAGTTGTGCTAGAGTTTTGCCAGAATTTTGCCAGATTTTTTCCAGAGTTATCCAAGAGTTGTGCCAGAGTTATGCCACAGTTGCGCCAGAGTTGTGCTGGAGTTGTGCCATAGTTAGGCCAGAGTTGTGCCAGAGTTGTGCCAGAGTTGTGCCAGACTTGCTCCAGAGTTGTGCCTGAGTTGTACTATAGTTGTGCCAGAGTCGTGCCAGAGTCGTACCTGCATTGTGCCAGAGTTGTTTTAGATTTGTGCAAGAGTTGTGCTGATCTTTGCCAGAGATGTGCCAGAGTTGTGCTATAGTTGTGCCAGAGTTGAGCCAGAGTTGTGCCGGAGATTTGCCAGAGCTGTGCCAGAGTTGTGCCAGAGTTGTGCCAGAGTTGTGCCAGACTTGTTCCAGAGTTGTGCCAGAGTTGTGCCAGAGTTGTGCCAGAGTTTTGCTTGAGTTGTGCTAGAGTTGTGCCTGAGCTGTTCCAGAGTCTCGCTAGAGCTGCGCCAGAGATGTGCCAGAGTTTTGCCAGAGGTGTGCCAGAGGTGTGCCAGAGTTTTGCAAGAGTTGTGCCAGAGTTGTGCCAAAGTTGTCCCAGAGTTGTGCCATAGTTGTGCCAGAGTTGTCCCAGAGTTGTGCCAGAGTTGTGCCAGAGTTGTGCCAGAATTGTGCCGGAGGTGTGCCAGAGTTTTGTCAGACTTGTGCCACAGTTGTGCCTGAGTTGTGCCAGAGTTTTGCCATAGTTGTTATACCCTTTTTTCCCTTCGGCCGGAATCGGGTCTGACAGCATGCGAGGATCAGCTCCGTAGGCGTTCGCTCTTCCCGAGCTATCCCCGCGACCGGGCAATCCGGATCCGTTCTTTGCCGAACCGCCTAGCCCTTCGAAGGCGCGTGACGGATCATTCACTAGACAAGCATTGACCGTGCTTTACACTCCACTAGCCTAAGACAGTCACCACTGAGCTACTTTAGCACTTCACTCATCCCAATTAATCCTTGACGGTCAATCATTCGCCGGATAATGTGATCTCTACGCAGAGAACTCTTCCTAAGTGCTCAAGGGAATAGTTCGACCAAGAATCCACCAGAGTGTCAGGGCATTCACGCTTATGTTTCTCATCGGACTATGATGGCCAATCATTCATTGTACCATGTGATGTCAAAGTTAAAGAGGCTTTGTCTCACTACACAAGGGAGAGAACTTGGAGAATTACGGAATGTGCATTCAACCAAGCAACGATACAACCAAACTATGATTCAATCAAGCATGCAGACCTACAGCCGAGTATTCCTAATTCCATCCAAGTCCTACACATCACCCAGTAAAATACGCAAACCGTAAACGTCCTCAGTCGACGGATGATGCGCCGGCGCTGGTCCCTGTAAGAAAACAGTGCGGCTAGCCTCGCGCTGCGAGCCGGACACCCGCGGGTCGGCACCACAAAGCGCCAAGGGACCGTGCGGACGACCACCCGCACGAGGGTTAGCTCGCACAGGGCTCTCCTCCCGCAAGCGATCGAGCTCCTGCTGGTAGCGTTGGTAGGCTTGGTACGCCTCGATGCGTTCTTCGGCGACCTCGGCAGCGCGGCGTCCGACGTCACGCGCGACCTCCCTCCAGCTCTCCACGCGCCGGGGCTCGTCGTCACGGGGCACCCTCCGTAGCCACGACTGACAGAACTGCTCCACGGCTCCACCGGCAGGATGATGCAAGAATTGCATCGCCCCTAGGACCGTGCGCACTCCCAGCCGATGAGGGGCGTTGCAGCAGCTGCAGATGGCATAGAAGGCCACCGGCGACTCCCGCGGGGCTCTCCCTGGACAAGGAGCCTGGTACTCAAGGGCGAACTCAGGACCAGGCCATGAGGGCTCCGTGACGTGCTCCTCGGGCAGTGGTTTTCCCATCCGAGGACGGCAAACACACACACACACACACACACACACACACACACACACACACACACACACACACACACACTAGTCTATCTTCTCTACTCTAACTTGTCGCAAGAAGGGACGCGGGTCCCGCTCGACCGTCTGGTTCAACCGAGGGGCAGCAATCTCTCGGTTCAGCCGATGGTTGCAGGACCGGCTTCCTGCCCCGGCGTCGGACGAGTGTCCAGCAANGGACGGCAAACACACACACACACACACACACACACACACACTAGTCTATCTTCTCTACTCTAACTTGTCGCAAGAAGGGACGCGGGTCCCGCTCGACCGTCTGGTTCAACCGAGGGGCAGCAATCTCTCGGTTCAGCCGATGGTTGCAGGACCGGCTTCCTGCCCCGGCGTTGGATGAATGTCCAGCAACGCAACTCACCGGTAGCGGGAGTCGTGGGAACAGGAACGTCCAATGTTGATGTCTTATTTGGCTTCTTGCAATGGAGCATCTACAGTTGACTCTTGACAGCAGCTCTTCTCATCAGCAGCCTCGTTCTCTCATCCCTCCTCTTTTTTATCTTCTTTTTGCGGCGCCTCTTTCCGGATCTCTTCTCACTCTCCAGCCCCACTTCACGGCTCGCACATCAAAACGCTTCTGGATAAGGCGCTTCGAACACCGCTCCTGTCCTTGAGGTTTGGACGCGACTCCGCTCCCATCAAGCCAGCCCCGGGCCGCCTTCCTTTCCTCTCGGCAGGTCTGGTTGGCTCACGCGGCCCGCCGCAATATCCTCCCCGCGCCCCGTCATCTCCCGGATTCGAACTACCCTTCCGATGATTTCTTTTCCTCGCTCGAGCGGCCGTCGGGTGATTTGTCGACCTCCCTTTTCCCGCTCCCCTTCCTTGAACCCGGGTTCCGGCTCCCCTTTTTCTTATTCTCTGGTGGATGAACAAAACATCATTAACACTGTTATACCCTACCCCCGCAAAACAAGCTGGACGTCCTCGTCCATCCATCCCTCCTCCCTGGTTTCATTCATCCCATTCTCCTCCTTCCGCCGGATCATCCGTCGTGCCTCTACCGCTCCCGTCCTCTCCCCGATGCGGCCTCCCCTTACCCTTTGTTCGGTGAGGAGTACTCCTCCTCTGCCCATCTTGTCCTCGCCACTGCTTCCAACTCCCGGTGGAGCTCCTCTTGTTGTATGCCTTCATTCCGCGCCTTGGGGCTCCTCCGTGGGGTTATCCTGCGCTCCCCTTCTCCGGACCCTCTTTCTTGCTGTTCTTGCAGGCGCCGCGCCGCTTCCCTCTGCTCTGCCTGCACTCTCCTTCTAGCATCATTGCTCTCCTCACATGGCAGACAGAGTGGTCCATGGAGCCCTGTTTGCGTGTTGCTGTACCAACGAGCACACGCGAGGTGCATCCGCTGTCGGCAGCTAATGCAGTACCACCTCCGGACCCGCACCGGGCCCCTGCAGGTGGCGCATGGCTCACTTCGCGACGTGGTACACCTGAGACATTGGTACAGCGAGATACGGCCTCCATGGCGCAACTTCCTCTCCCCCACCTTCTTGACGCATTCACTGTGTGAGAAGCACGCACACTTCTCACACCACAGTGTCACTCCTCTCAGCTCTCTTAGACAGCTGGGGCAGTCTCCCTCCGCCCTGCCAGTGCGTGGTCGCGTCCAGCAACTGCTACAGTTGTCGCGTCCCTCCTCATTGGTTCTTATGCAGGCGGCATGTGCTGCCCTCCTGCAATAGTCACACCTCCCATGAGGGGCCTCCAACATTCTCCTGCAGCCGCAGCACACAATTCCCGTCACGGCATCGTGTTCCTCCCGGAGCATGATTCTTACCTCCGTTGGGATTCCCTGCTTAACCTTTTGGCAGGGTAGGCACATCCACCCCTTTTTTGCGTCCACCATCCCGCATTCCCAGTGCGTGTGGCGCGTACAGCGCCCGCATTGCCTGGGAGGCATGTGCACCCTTCTTTCACACCATGGAGAACAACCTGTACGTGGCGTCTTCTCCACTCTGGATCCCTCTTGCACATCCATGCCTCTCTTCCTCTCTTCGCCAACTCCTGGAGCCCCGGTCCATGTTCCAGCTTGTCCTACCCCTGCTCCGTCATCCGTACTCACTCCCTCTCGTCCGGGTCCTGCCTCGGTCTTGGACCCCCGCTGCCCCTCGCCTCTTCCTTGCCGCGTCGATGATCCCATGTCTACGCCGCGTGGGACTCGTGTTATTCCTTCCCCTGCCCCGGCTGCCGCCCTTTGTGCTCCCTGGTGCGCCTCGCGCGCTCCTCCAGACGTTGGTCCCCTCAGCTGGAATTGCCGGGATTCTCTCTCTGCTCCCTGCTCCCTCTGCTGCCTCCCTGGGGTTATGGAGTGTCCCGGCCGATGCGCCGGCGTATGATCGGCCGGAGCTCCGGGATGCCCCATCATCCTGTGGTGCCCCAGCGTTTTGGCCCCTCTGATTTCTTCTCCACGTCCATGCAGGCGTCCCCTTGGCCCTTCTGGTCGATCTGNCTTTGTGCTCCCTGGTGCGCCTCGCGCGCTCCTCCAGACGTTGGTCCCCTCAGCTGGAATTGCCGGGATTCTCTCTCTGCTCCCTGCTCCCTCTGCTGCCTCCCTGGGGTTATGGAGTGTCCCGGCCGATGCGCCGGCGTATGATCGGCCGGAGCTCCGGGATGCCCCATCATCCTGTGGTGCCCCAGCGTTTTGGCCCCTCTGATTTCTTCTCCACGTCCATGCAGGCGTCCCCTTGGCCCTTCTGGTCGATCTGGACGTCGGGCAGGTTGATCATTGACCGGAACTGGAGGAGGAGGGGGTGGTAAACTTGGTCCCTGCGGGGCTGAGGGTCGTGGTACTGCCGGTGGCGGCGGGTCCCTCATGAGACACCACTGAGGCGTTATTGCCAAAGCCTCGTCCACCATCGCCAGCACCTTTCTTCTTACCTCAGGAACATCCCTGCTCCTCAGCGCCCTCATGGCCAAAACCGCCTTCCGAGGCGCTGCTCCCTCTTGTCTAGGTAATTCCACCGCATTGCGATAAAGCTGTTCCACCGGGTGAGAATCTGCGTATGAGCGTGGCCCCTTTCGCTCCTCCGTGCTTTGGCCTTCCTCCCTCCGCTGCCTCTGATCCCGTGCCCTGGCCTCGAGGAGTCGCATCCTCGCTACGCATTGCTCGCAGTGTTGCCCCACTCCTGGCAGCATTTGTCCACACGGCCGATGGAGGGGCTGATGGCATCCCTCACACCACTCGGTGGCGCCAAGATTATTGCATTCTGCACAATGTAGGCGCCACTCTATTTCCGCCGCTCGCCGGTCGTCTCTTCCTCGTACTTCCTCCTCCTTTCGCATCTTCTCTTTTAGTTGCGGAGCACAGGCTAGGCAAACATGCACTGCTCTCTGCTGCAGTAGCTCCCCTTCCCCGCAGACATAGTGAAGGGCCACCATGCAGTTGAAGGAGCGCTTCTTTTGCGTCCTCACTGGCCGCTTGCAGTTCCCGCACTCCTCTTTTTCTTCCACTCCTGGTGCGCTTGGCCCAGCAGCTTGTCCGCTTTCCTTGCCGACCTTTTGCTCTTCTTCCACCAACCTCCGGATGCAACTTTTACAGTGTTGTCCCAGTCCTGGGATCTCTGTTCCACACTTGGGATGGAGTGGTGCTTTGCATTCATAGCACCAACTTGCCTCCATTCGGTCGTATGCCTCCCCACAGACATCATACTTCTCAATCCACCGCTTTGGAGCCGGCTTGCTCTTCCTCTTGTCCTCTTTGTCTGCCTTTTGGTGCATCAGGGGTGCACACTTCTTGCATTCGATCACCTTCCGACGGATCCATACTTTTAGATCCCGGCAGGCTGCATGCACCGAATGTCTGCACACAAAGCAGCGGAACAGCGTGGTGGCATTCATTGGCTCTTCACAGTTGCCACACGGCTCCTTCTCGTCTTGTGGCATCCTGAATCTTTCAGTTGCGGCTCTGGTGCCCGAGCGGGCCCTCTCCTCCTCCCATTCTTTTTGCAGTTCCTCCTCGCTATCGACTCCCATGTCTTCCCTCAATCTTGCTGCACAGGCCTCACACATCTTGATGTCGTATAGGATACCAAGGTCAAAATCGCAGCAGGCCAGATGGAGGCTGGTCCTGCATCCTTCACACACCACCTCCCCTTTTCCTGCAACCGGGTGTTTGCACGTTGCGCAGAGTTACTGGGCAGCATGTTCCTCCTCCTCTTCTTCGCCTTGGACGTCTGCTTCAATGCTCACCTCAAGCTCTTCCTGCCGACTGCCCTTCCCTCCTTGCACTGGTGCTGATCCCACCGCTACTTCCCGCCGAGAGCTGGTCGGCCACAGGTGCCTATCGTCAGGGAGGATTGGCCCGCATGTCGAAGGAGGGGCATGGAGCAAGCTGCCTTGCTCTTGATGCACCGGTGGAAGCTCCCTTTCTCCCTCCCGCTTCTCCGTCTCCCTCCGCTGCCTCTTTTCTCCCCTGCGGCTCCCCCGGGGTCCTTTTCGCTTCTTCTCTCGTTGCTCTTTCAGCTGCTCCTCCGCCGTTCCTGCTAGTGGCACCTGCGTTACCAGCAGCACCTCCAGGTCCCGCTGCTCGGCGACTACTGCTGCTCCTGATGGCGCTAGTGTCTCGAGCACCGCGCCGAGGGTAGCTGGTGCAGAGGACAGCACCTCCTGATCCCACTGCTCTGCTGCTACTGCTAGCGGCGTACGCGCCTCAGGGACCGCGCCGGGTGCAGCTGCTGCAGGAGGTAGCACCTCCTGGTCCCGCTGCTCTGCTGCTGCTACTGCCGGCGTACGCGCCTCGGGGGCCGTGCCGGGTGCAGCTACTGCAGGAGGCAGCACCTCCTGGTCCTGCTGCTCTGCTGCTGCTGTTGGCGTCTACGCCTCGAGCGTCACGCCGGGTGCAGCTGCTGCAGGAGGCAGCATCCCTTGGTCGTACTGCTCTGCTACTGCTGCCAGCGTTCGTGCCTCGGGGGTCACGCCGAGTGCAGCTGCTGCAGGAAGCAGCACCTCCTGGTCTCGCTGCTTTGCTGCTGCTGCTGCTAGCGTGCGTGCCTCGGGTGCCGCGCCGGGTGCAGCTGCTGCAGGAGGCAGCACCTACTGGTCCTGCTGCTCTGCTGCTACTGCTGCCGGCGTTCGCGCCTCGGGGGACGCGCCGGGTGCAGCTGCTGCAAGAGGCAGCACCTCCTGGTCTTGCTGCTCTGCTACTACTGCTGGCATTTGCGCCTTGAGCGTCGCGCTGAGTGCAGCTACTACAGGAGGCAGCACCTCCTGGTCCCGCTCCTTTGCTGCTGCTGCTGCCGGCGTACGCGCCTCGGGGGGCACGCTGGGTGCAGCTGCTCCAGGAGGCAGCACCTCCTGGTCCTGCTGCTCTGCTACTGCTGCTGCCGATGTTCGCGCCTCGGGGGTTGCGCCCGGTGCAGCTGCTGCAGGAGGCGGCACCTCCTGGTCCCGCTGCTCTACTGCTGCTGCTGCCAGCGTACGCGTCTCGGGGGCCGCGCCGGGTGCAACTGCTGCAGGAGGCAGTTCTTTCCGTTTTCGCAGGTGGGGTTTCTTGGGTTGCATCATTGATGCAGGTCGACTGTCCGCCGTATGTGGTGCTTTCGTTCGGGGAGGTGACTGCTGCTGAGCCTCTGGTTTGGGTGCTGGTGCTAGTTCCTCTGGGGTCCTGGGACGCCGAGTAGGGAGTTTTCCCTTTTCTGCCCGACGGCGCTTCTTTGTGCCACTCTCCATTTCCATCGCAGCACGTTTTCCCTTTTCCTCGTCTTCCAATTGCTGCTGCGCCTGCTGTTGTAGCGTACTGGGTCCAGCTTTCCGCCCGTGTGCCTCCACGTGTGCCGAGATAGGCACCCCAATACCCACCGAATCAAGCTGGATCCCCCCGGCCAAGGAAGCCTCAGGGATGGCTCTGGTGGTGATGGGCGGAGGGGGGCGCTCTAGACGAGAGGGTGACGGCGGTGCCCCTGCGAACGTAGCCGCCACTTCTTCCACATCTTCCTTGGTGCTAAGGCGGGACGGATGGCCGCCACCCGCAATAGCTTGCCAGCGGAGGGGAAGCTTCTCAAGCCGCTCCCGGCGCACCATGATGTTGGAGGTGTGGCGACCCTCGAGCCACACGTAGACGCCATCAGCGGCCCAAATTTAGTAGCACTGCTCCAAGAGAAGCGCTTCATTATGCCGTGCCCGTCCGATCTCCTCTCGCTTCGGCCGCACGCCGTCACCCACCTGGAAGTCATTGATCATGAGACCAGCATTGGCACGGTCGACCCCACGCTGTGCTGCAACAGACCCTCGCCTGCGAGCCTCTTGGAGACACTTTTGGAGCCAAGCACCTCGTTGTTTCATGAATTCCACCTCATCAGCCACTGTTGATCCCTCGTCTCGTGGTGGCACCGGTGTGTCAGGCATGAGGGGTAGGGTGGCCATGGTCCAATGTTGTTGGCCATGACGCAGCATGTAAAGTGAGAAGCTGGTAGAGGAGTGGGGTGTGATGTTGTACTCGTAGACAGTGTCTTCCAGCTGCTTGTCCCATTGTGCAGTGTCATCCGACAGTTTTCGGATAGTCTATGTGATGGCCCCATGCATGCGTTCGACCTGTCCCTGCGCCTGTGGCCGATAAGGTGCCCCGTTATCAATCTGAATGTTGAAGTGGGCGGCCACCTCCGCGAATGCCCCAGCAAAGTGTGAGCCGTTGTCACACTGGATGAGTTTGCAACCGCCTCCCCGGTAGATAACCTCCTCTTTCAGAAATGCTGCAGCATGTGCGGCATCGGCTTTGGGAACTGCACGCGCCATGACCCACTTGGTCATGTGGTCAATGCCCAGGATCCAGTACACATTTTTGCGTTGGGTGATGTGGAGAGGACCATGGAAATCAATGACGACACTCTCTCCATGGGTGCGCCGAGACGGGCGCACACAAAACGGGGTTGGTGAATGCGTTGGCGGGGTTGGTGACAGATGCATGTTCCACACGTGGCCACCACTTCCCCAATCCGCTTCTTCAAGCCCACCCAGTACACTTGTGGAACCAAGGCTTCATAGAGTGTTGCAGAGCGCGCGTGCATGCGGTCGTGCTCTTGCATGATGAGTGCATCCCTCAGTGGCACCGGGGTGCACCACCGTAGTTTATATGCGTCCTCTTTGCGCCGCCACAGTCGCCTCTGCAGCCACACGTATTTGTCGAGCGTGGCTTTTGCATCGGAGCGGACATGGGCATCGGGGTAAATTGCCGTCATCGTGCGGGTCCCAAATAAGACCTGGGCCCGTGCCCAGTCGGACCACTCGTATGTCTTGGCTGGTGGTTCCGTCTGCCAGTAGCCCAGATCACTCCCGGGGGCCAAGGCGAGGAGGCGAGCCCGCATGTCCTCAAAGGATTCTTGTGGTGGTGGTGCTCTGCGTCCTGCTGATTATGCCTGATGTCGTTCATCACCTGTCGCCAGCGGGATGGCATCACTTTGCGTGCGCTTAGAGGAGCTGCGCGTGGCGGTTGGTTTTGCCGTGCGTGTGGAGGTCGTCATTAAGAACGACGGAGGCGGGATGAAGTGCGCCGCACGGGGACCGGTAATCTGGCAGAGGCTGCCGCAGCAGCTGGCATGTTTCCATCGAGTGCAGGTTCGCGGATGGCCGGTGGACCATCCAACGGAGGGGACCCTGCTCCGGGCGCGGCGGGCGGTTCCTGGAGATGGGAGGTGCTTGGCGTGTCTCCGGTATTACCGCCAGACGGTGGATCATTCACCGGCAAGGAGGCCGCTCCGGGCGCAGCAGGTGGTTTCGCGGTGTGAGAGGTATTCGGCTCAGCTCCGGCATGTTCGCCAGACGGTGGATCATGCACCGGCATAGCGGCTGCTTTGGGCCTTGATGATATGGGTGCAGGAGGAGAAGGCGGAGGGGAGGGAGGGCGTGGAAGAGGGACAAAGACTGGAAGAGCATTAAGGGTTTCTTGTTGGTGTGGGGGAAGATGTAGGAAGGGGGAAGCAAGAGGAGGGGGTCTCTGAGCTGCCGCGAACAGCTGTGTCCTGGGGAGGGTGTCCGTCGCGCTCAGGATTGATGCAGACCCGGGGTTCGCCGGACCCGCGCCATTCCCTTCTTGAGTAGGTGACGAGGGAGGAGGAGGTAAAGACGCCAGACGCGGCACGTCACTCGGTGATGGCTGATTGGCGGAGGAAACTTCCTCCCCCCCGTGAGGCGAGTCTTCGTTGCTAGTGCTCGAACTGTGCTCCAAAGAGGGGGAACCGAGTCGCTGACGGTGAAGCCAACGCATGAACACCCTCATCGCCCTGCCGTCACGGGGGTTGACCATCCGTGCTGGGAAAAGACGGCGGAGGCCTGCATGATCCTGCTCATCAGCTTCCGCATGGCGGTAAGCCGCGCGCAGTATGACCCCTCGACTAGCAAGGGGATGCAGGTTTGTTGAAAGGGGGTCTTGGTGGCGCCGTCGCACTGCCCAATCAAGGAAGCTGCGAAGAGCACGGGCTCCGTGGTCAAGAGAGTGGTCCAGGGGGTAGAGGAAGCGGAGGAAGTCGTGATGGTACAAATGGAAGCTTGTTGTCAGGAATGGGAGGAGTCCGGCCTGCCTGCGCTCCGGGTGCTCGGCAGTCATCGTCCAGTGCAGGAAACAGCGAAAAGCTGTTGGGCCGGCAGTGGGAGAAGAGTCTAGAGGGTATAGGTGTCGCAGTCCCTCCAAGTACTCCTCCCACTCGAAATCCAACCTCTGTACCGCGCTGGTAAGAAAGGAACGGGTGACGTCATGGATCAGCTGTTGTTGTAGGCTTTGTTCGCGCTCGCTCGCGAGCTGCCTGGCCTGGGCGACCATCGTGCAGATGGCACGATACTGCTGCGAGACGTTTTCTTGGAGGGACAAGACCCTCGTGCGCTACTGGGACATGTCTTGCAATCTGGCACGGACAGAGGCCCACTCCTCCTCACACTCCCTCTGCAACTGTCAAAGTTCAGAGAGCTCAGCATCGAGCTACTACAGGCCTCGAGTCAAGCATGCTACTTCTGCCCGCGTTGTCCTGAGGGTGCATCCCAGTTCTGCACGTTGGTCAATGAGACGTTGCCCCTCAACTGCGGGTGGTTCTTCCCCTTTGTCCGCGGCCTCGTTCCACGCATCTTGTTGACGCCGTACGTCCTGAAGTCTGGCGTCTATGGCGATAATTCGCGCTTCTTGCTCACGGATGCGCTAGTGTGCGCTGATGCGGGCTGATTCACACGCAGACAGGGTGGTCCTAGCCTGCGCCAGATTTGCAGCAGATCTGCGCACGTGGCCTGCCTATGACCGCAGCCATGTCATGTGTCGCTCCCAGAGCCTCTCCACTCGTCCCGCCCATGCGCGATTCTGGGTCACATGGAGTGCCAATGTTTGCCACAGCGCCTCGCCGCTGTGGGGATCAGGTGCTTCCGGGGAAGGTGGGGGTGCCGGACAGGGATCATCCATGTCGAGGTTGTCAAGAAGGTCTGCCGCATCAGCCATGGTGNATTCGCACGCAGACAGGGTGGTCCTAGCCTGCGCCAGATTTGCAGCAGATCTGCGCACGTGGCCTGCGTATGACCGCAGCCATGTCATGTGTCGCTCCCAGAGCCTCTCCACTCGTCCCGCCCATGCGCGATTCTGGGTCACATGGAGTGCCAATGTTTGCCACAGCGCCTCGCCGCTGTGGGGATCAGGTGCTTCCGGGGAAGGTGGGGGTGCCGGACAGGGATCATCCATGTCGAGGTTATCAAGAAGGTCTGCCGCATCAGCCATGGTGAGAACCGCTGCAAGCGCGCGACTCTCTGACTCAAGAGCAGCACCCTTGGATGTCGTGTTTCCAGCGAGTTCGTGTTCGTAGCGTGCCCAAGCTGTGTTGTCCATCTCTGGTGTGCTGTCGGTATTTCGTCGGTGGTTGTCGACAGGAGCTATGTGAGAAGTATGTTCCAGGTCGTCTGCAGCTGTATCCGTGTCAGTCGTGGATCATTGGTTCTGTAAACGGCGTGAACTGCGAGAATGGGAATTTGAGGGTTGCCGTCGGGATCCACGAGGCAGTGCCCGGGCGGATCGGAGCAGGTGGGCGGGATGGGCGTGCCGCCGTGACCGTCGGAGGGCAAGGGGTAGGTTGGGTTCTCAACCTCGTTGATGTGTTGGTGGGTCTCCTTGAATAACCGCCAATCGCCTGGAGACGCGTTCGACGAGGAGGACGACATCGTCCGCCGCTGCCTGCATGTCTCCTTCGATACCTGCATGCGTCTCTGTCGGATCCGGTGCATGATTCTCCGGAGAGTCACTACTGTCCGTGGAGGATGCTGGTGCGTCAGCGACGAATCGCACGAAGCGGGAGCCGGTGGATTGATCGCCCGCATACGCTGCATGGTTGGTGGAGGAAGCCTGCCTCGTCGGCAATCGCACATTCCGCTGAGCTGGCACTTCTTTTGCGTCGAAGTGAAGCGGGACGTATGATGGCGCCCCGTCATCATCGTACAGCGTCATGCATTTTCCCCCAAGTAAAATTGTCACGTCGCATGCCGTGAGCCAATCGTTGGCAAGGAGGACGTCGTAAGTATATGTCTCGCAAACCTGAACCGGTAGACTTCAATGGATATTTCCCACCTGAAGGGGAAATAAATCAGTTTGACGGCACAATGTCGTTGGTCGCCATGCGAGAGCCCCCGCCTCGAGCATCTCATGAACAGTCCGTCGGGTCCCATCGACATGATCCCTCATCATGCGGTGACCTTGCGATTCGAGCCAACAAGTGACTCTCCAGCCGGATTGTGCCAGCGCAACGTTGATTCCTTTGAAGAAAGTTTCCAGCTGTGTAATTTGCCCTGGCATGTGAGTAAGGACCTCCATCCAAGGGAGCGCAAGGTGTGTTCGGTCGAAGAATTGCCGGATGGCATCCGCTGCTACCGAATGGACCACCTCTGTAGACGGCGGCGACGCGGCCGTTGAAGTGTGCACCGTGGGTGCAGGAGCGGAGTCACGTCGCCTTTGGCGAATCCAATCGCCATACTCCTTGTGCGTCCACCCAGGCGCATCCTTGAAGAGGTCGGTTTTGCGTCGTACATTTAGGTGACCCACGTGGTCATCTTCATGAGGAAAACCATCAAGAGGGTATGCCCAGCGATATTCCTCTGCGGTGAGACCCCGTGCTTGGCCCTGAATCAGGACAGCCTGATCAAAGGGGGGCTCAGGCGGAGGTGGGCCACCGCCATGCGACGGTGCTTCAAGGGAACCGCGATCCTTCCATCCTTCTTGTGGGAGCTGGCTAAGAGCGTCTGCGTTGCAATTCGCGAATGCTGGCTGGTACTTGATAGTGAGGTCGTATCCTTGGAGAAGCAGGGCCCATTTGCCCAGGATCCCTTCATGATTCTGGGTTGTGAGCAACCACTGGAGAGCCTGATGATCCGTGAAAATGGTGAAGTGTTTCCCATTCTTGACGTAATCTCGGTAGAACTGAATGGCCCATAGTACCGCCAGACATTCTCCTTTCACCGGAGGGTACTTGGCTTCCGCATCGTTGAGCGCACGGCTGCCATCGCAGACTACCCGCATCTTGCCATCATCTGCTCGTTGAGTCAAGATGGCCCCAATGCCCTCTTGTGAAAAGTCTGTTGTGATGACGAACGGGAGGTTGAAGTCTGGGAACTCCAGCATTGGGGCCGTGATGAGGCGATGCTTTATCTCGGCCCAAGCAAGCTGGCATGCCTCAGTCCATTCAAATGGCTCGCCTTGATGGGTAAGGCGTAACAATGGACGAACAATCTTCGCATGGTCGCGAACAAATTTTNTTGAGACAAGATGGCCCCAATGCCCTCTTGTGAAAAGTCTGTTGTGATGACGAACGGGAGGTTGAAGTCTGGGAACTCCAGCATTGGGGCCGTGATGAGGCGATGCTTTATCTCGGCCCAAGCAAGCTGGCATGCCTCAGTCCATTCAAATGGCCCGCCTTGATGGGTAAGGCATAACAATGGACGAACAATCTTCGCATGGTCGCGAACAAATTTTCGGTAGAAGCTGACAAACCCGAGGAAGATCTTGACCTGGGATGATGTAACCGGTCGTTTCCATTCGCGGACGGCTGCAATCTTGACTGGGTCCGTGGATATGCCCTGTGCATTGATGATGAATCCCAGGAATTCCATACTGTCCGCTCCGATAACACACTTGGCAGCCTTCAGACGGAGGTTCGCGGAGCGTAGGGCTGAGAAGACAGCGTCAAGTGAGGCCATTAGTTCTTGAAAACTGAATGCCGCGACCATGACGTCATCCACGTAGCAGCATGCGTTAGGTACGTCGCGCAACACCTGGTCCATCACACGTTGGAATGTAGCACTGGCGTTACGCAGTCCAAAGGGCATGAGCGTGAAGGCATACAACCCATCTGGAGTGATGAAGGCTGCCTTCAGCATAGAGTTGCGGTCCATGGAGATCGTGTGAAAGGCTGACTTGACATCGAGTTTGGCAAACCAGCTCTTCCCACGCTGACGCTCCTGGATGTCAACGATGAGCGGCATGGGATATGCATCCTCAATCCTGACCTTGTTGAGGTCGCGGAAGTCAACACAAAACCGCTTCGTACCGTCTGGCTTCCCCACGATCACCAGATTGGAGCGCCACGGGCTCTCCACTTCCACAATCACACCCTCTTCCTTGAGTTCTCGTAGACCTTCGTTGATGACATCCTTTTGATCTTGAAGTAGACGCCTAGCTTTCTATTTATGTGGCGGCGCGTCTCCTGTGTTAATAACATGGACAGTGTCAACCGCTCCGATCTCAGCCGATTTGCCTGCGAACACTACTTCATGGTATTCGAGAAGCTCCTTGACTTCTTGCTTCTGGTGTTCTGTGAACCGCTCGTGAAGCATGTGGTTCCATCTTTGGGAATGTGGCACCGTTGGTGGGGGTGGCTCTTCATCTCCCACCAGGCCAGTACCAAGGTCGGGATCCGGGTCCCAATGGTCGTAGACCTGTAGGTTGAAGTTTCGAGAGCCGCTGAGCGAGATGGTGAGGGCCCTGGATGGACGGGGTGGGGGCTCGTCATCAAGGCGCAGCCAGCTGACATCACTCATTGGTCCGTCATCGGAATCATCCGAGCTCCCGTCCTCACAGAGGGTAGTGTCGTTGTCGCACACCAACATTTTTCCTTTGCGTCTCGCCTCCATAACGGGGCCGCTTACGACTATTGGTCGGAGTTCCCCTGCATGGGAGAGTGATCCGAGAGCTGAGGAAACCGAGGACGAGGAAAGGTGGATGGCATCCCACCATACTCGTGAGGGAGTACGGGGGCTGAAGGGGGAAGGAGCCACCTTGGGGACGTTGCCGATGGTCTGGGTATTAGCCCCATTGGTATTTGAGGTCGATCATCGGATGGAGTAGGTGGTGCGCGTTCGGGGTACCGTTCTTCCACCATAGGAACGCGGTCCAGTTCTTGCTCCCCTTGAGTTGGTGCCGATAACGTGGGCGGGGCATCGTGCCTTGGGAACGCCAGGATAGAGTTTCTGGCGGCGTGGTCCTCTACGCAGGCTTCCTCCAATGAGAAGGGATGGCCAAATTTTGTGGGCATTGATGTTCTTGGCCCCACGATGAGTGCTGCACACATGGTATACCCCGATGAAGTCAGCTGCATGACGCCCTCCGCGTAGAACAGAGCGGCCTGTCGACGAATGAGGTAATCTCTTCCCAACTGGACATCATAAGTGCGAGCCAACGTGACTTGCATGCGTACGACTTCGTGGATGAGGCCCACCTGTAGGGGAAGATCATGTACAATACCATGTCTTGCATCCATGCCGCCAGATGCATTTGTGAACATTTTGGTGGTTGGTCGAATCTTGTGATTCCAGCCGACCGCCTGCAGGACTTGAAGAGTTACTGTACTGTGAGTGGTACCAAGGTCAATGATGGCCAGGAACTTCTTGCCGCATATCCATACAAAGCAGCTGGTTACTTTATGGTGGGGAGCCTGTGTGCGCGGTGGCGCCAGGGACACGGGTCGCCATCCCCAAGCGTCGAGCTCATCTTGGATAGCTAGTCTGCTTAATCGGTCATGGTTCTGTGTGCAGGTAAGGCGAATGCCAGCTGGTTGAAGCCTCTCCGCGTACTCTTGCAGAACTGCTGCGTAGTTCGGGAGACTAGTGGGATTTTGCTGTAAGTATTCTCCCAGGGACACCTCCTGGAACGGACGGTGGGAGGAGGTCATGACGCCTGCAGCGGGTTCACTGCAAGCCGTTGGTTCGAAGGACACCCTCGGGCGACGCGGGGGTGTGGGGTCCCTCGGCGGCGGCGCGCGCGCAGGTGGCGGGTGGTTTCAGGGCATCGCCGCGATCTGACTTGGCAAGCGCGTCGAATGCGCTTCGATACTCTTCTGAAGATCAGCTTCAGCCTGTTCTTGTTGCTCCTTGTATTGACGCATGCGTTCATACACCTCCGCAATCGACCATCCCTCTACGCCCTCTGCTTGAGCTGCCGTGACCAATTCCCGTTCTGCCTCCGTCAGGGGGGTCTCCGTTGTCTGTTCCTCCGATCGAGGAAGTCTGAGCTTCATATTTCGTGCCGGCGCATCTGAAGTGGACGGTTGAGTGGCGGCTGGGATTTTGCCAGTTTCTCTCTACTGCGCATATGCTTTCCATTGCGCCGGTCCATTGTCCGCCAGACTAGAGGGTCGGGCGGTGATGTTGGGGCCGACAGCTTGTCGGGTTGCGCCAGTTCCCGCTGATCCCCATCCCTGGTATTGTCCTCCTCTGGCTGACACACCGGGCATTGGGATAGGGTTGGGGCACTCCCGGCGCCGATGATTGAATTCTCCACATCCATAGCAACTTCCTGGTGGGAAGTTATGGGGGTTCATCGGGTTGGGCGCTGAAGCACCCGTTGGCATGCAAATAGTAGGCGCCACGTGCTCCTTTNGGCGGTGATGTTGGGGCCGACAGCTTGTCGGGTCGCGCCAGTTCCCGCTGATCCCCGTCCCTGGTACTGTCCTCCTCTGGCTGACACACCGGGCATTGGGATAGGGTTGGGGCACTCCCGGCGCCGATGATTGAATTCTCCACATCCATAGCAACTTCCTGGTGGGAAGTTATGGGGGTTCATCGGGTTGGGCGCTGAAGCACCCGTTGGCATGCGAATAGTAGGCGCCACGTGCTCCTTTGGTGCGGATTGCTCTCGAGCCGCACGTCATTTTATCTCACGTTGCTGATGTTTCGCTTCCTCCTTTAAAGCGTCCAGTGTGTTGAACTGGCGGAGATCTAAAGCGTTGGCTATCGCTGGGATAAGAGAATCCCAGTAGTATTCTTTGATCATGCGCAAGGGAATGTCGACGCAGCGCACCGAAATCTTTGTGAATTTGTCGTTGTGCAACTTGATGTTTTCTCCAGACTTCATGCGGATTGTACGAATCTGGAGCTCTGCCTCCTCCAGGCTCATGAAATCGAAGCGCTTAGTCATCTTGTTCGCCAGATCGTCGAAGTCGGCAAACGGTCGTTCCTTGTGTTCTGCCGTAAACCACTCCAAGGCCTTCCCTTGTAGTGCGAGATGTACCGCTGGGACAATGTAGTCAAGAGACAACACTCCGTACTCGAGACAAGTGCCCAACTTAGACAGCCACATAGCCGGGTCCTCCTCTGGTTCACCTTTGAAGACGTCGAGCTTTGGGAGGATGTAGGAAGCCTTTGCCGCTAAGCTTATGGTCAGTTCCTGCGGAGTCACCATCTGCACCTGTGCCCGCAGCGGGGCCCCCACGTGAGATCGGTGTGCCTGCGCCAGGCCAACTGCCCTAGTACCAGCCGACGAAGCAACTGCTGCTCCCCTTGATCGAACACGTCCTGCATCGGTTCCTCCCAGTCCAGGACTCCCCATGTGCTGTCTTGTGGGTCTCGTCTGCACCCGTACAGCATACTGCTTACTTCCATGAGCCTGATGCTTGCCCAAGTCCGGTCATCCCAGCCACCATGCAAGATTGCTGCTGGAGTCTTCCTGCCGCTGACGTGGTCGACGCCTTGCTTGTTTGGTGATGAGGTGGCTGACATCTTGATTGCACAAGTTCTATTATGTTCTTTGTTGACAGAGCCCCGGTGTGGGCGTGCGCATCCGCAGTGGTGCGCGTTTGCCTGGCGGGTCTAGTTGTGGAGGAGACACTGACCCCTCGTGGTTCTGGAACCTCTCGGCGACGTGATGCCGTTAACGAAAAGGGCGTCCTGCTCACGTGTTGCTGCCGCTGGGGTTGTGGCACGGCATGCAAGCGATGCGAAGTCACAACAGACTGATCATCCCGGCGAGCTTCCCTGGGCCGTCTTCCTGTCGCCTCCACATACCTCTCTGCCCGAGGTGGAGACACTCCACTTTTGGAAGCCGGTTGGCGGTGGGCAGTGGGGCTAGAGGGGACCACCCTGGGGCGGAAGTGACAGGTTGATGTAGGGTATGTAGCACCTGCACCGAAGGACCACCAATGTTGTCTCATCTTCTTCTGCTTCATCTTCCTGGATGTGGTCCACATCTTCATAATCCCTGTCATGGGTGGCTGAGGGTACCGGTGAGGGGGCTCTTGGGGTAGAAAATTCGAGGCGCCGTGGTGCTGTCAGCGTTGACGTTATTTCCACTGCCTTGTAGACGATTTTCCCATCTGGTGTTGTGACTTCATGAAGCAAAACCGGCCCATCATCCACCTCTAGTTCCTCTTCTTCTTCCGGTACATAGTCCTTCTCCTGCATAGACTCGTGGTGCCCATCAGGGTCATGTGGGCCGACTTCTTCTGAATCTTCCTGCGTTGGACTCGTCAACTGCGCCTGTCGGATTGCCTTCCATTCACGGAGCTCCTCGAGCCGCCGCTGGTGGAACTCTTCTTCTTCATCGAGATCCATCTCGTCCGCGTCGTTGTACAGCTGCGGTGACCGATCATTCACCGGATCCCAGTTGAAGTTAGGATCCAGCCCCGGCGGTTCCTCAGGGCTCTCCTCGTAGCGACGCACGGGGGCGGCTCGCCTCATCTTCGTTCCTCCGGGGGCGCAAGATGCGGCAGCTCTCATCCTCGCGTCGCCAATGATACTCGTTGAATAATCTCCCGTAACCTGGTACCTGGGGTCTCCGTTCGAGTGAAGATCCGACGGTTCCTCGTGAAGACCCTCGCCCCAGATTATAGACTGACCTGCAGGTACATGTCACACTCATCACAAAAAACAAGTAAAGTCCACCCTCACCGCACCATTAACACTGTTATACCCTTTTTCGCCTTCGGCCGGAATCGGGTCTGACAGCATGCGAGGATCAGCTCCGTAGGCGTTCGCTCTTCCTGAGCTATCCCCGCGACTGGGTAATCCGGATCCGTTCTTTGCCGAACCGCCTAGCCCTTCAAAGGCACGCGACGGATCATTCACCAGACAAGCATTGACCGTGCTTTACACTCCACTAGCCTAAGACAGTCACCACTGAGCTACTTTAGCACTTCACTCACCCCAATTAATCCTTGACGGTCAATCATTCGCCGGATAATGTGATCTCTACACAGAGTACTCTTCCTAAGTGCTCAAGGGAATGGTTCGACCAACAATCCACCAGAGTGTTAGGGCATTCACGCTTATGTTTCTCATCGGGCTATGACGGCCAATCATTCATTGTACCATGTGATGTCAAAGTTAAAGAGGCTTTGTCTAACTACACAAGGGAGAGAACTTGGAGAATTACGGAATGTGCATTCAACCAAGCAACGATACAACCAAACTATGATTCAATCAAGCATGCAGACCTACAGCCGAGTATTCCTAATTCCATCCAAGTCCTACACATCACCTTGCAAAATACGCAAACCGTAAACGTCCTCAGTCGACGGATGATGCGCCGGCGCTGGTCCCTGTAAGAAAACAGTGCGGCTCGCCTCGCGCTGCGAGCCGGACACCCGCGGGTCGGCACCACAAAGCGCCAAGGGACCGTCCGGACGACGACCCGCACGAGGGTTAGCTTGCACCGGGCTCTCCTCCCGCAAGCGATCGAGCTCCTGCTGGTAGCGTTGGTAGACTCGGTACGCCTTGATGCATTCTTCGGCGACCTCGGCAGCGCGGCGTCCAACGTCACGCGCGACCTCCCTCCAGCTCTCCACGCGCCGGGGCTCGTCGTCACGGGGCACCCTCCGTAGCCACGGCTGCCAGAACTGCTCCACGGCTCCACCGGCAGGATGATGCGAGAATTGCATCAACCCTAGGACCGTGCGCACTCCCAGCCGATGAGGGGCGTTGCAGCAGCTGCAGATGGCATAGAAGGCCACCGGCGACTCCCGCGGGGCTCTCCCTGGACGAGGAGCCTGGTACTCAAGGGGGAACTCAGGACCAGGCCATGAGGGCTCCGTGACGTGCTCCTCGGGCAGTG
>SZWC01000501.1:8069-20066 GCA_023375785.1 Penium margaritaceum
CACACACACACACACACACACACACACACATACACACTCAGGCTTGTCCTTGTCATCTCTCTTGTTTGCTTTCTGTATTCACACTTGCTCTCTCACTCTACTCTCATATGTCTCTCTTAGGTCACATGTGACATGCCTCTACCTGGAAAACCTAATGTAGCAGGTTGGGGAAACAACGTTGTTGATGCTTAGGCTTTCCCTTCAGTTTGCTACACCAGAGTCTACGTTTGAGAGCTTTGGTGTTGTTACTTAAAAACGCGTGCGCCACAGTGAGCGCCAGACAACAGCTGAAAACTGGAAATGACTGACTAGGAAGTGGGAATGAGAAACAATAGGAGACCCCTCCAAGTTCTAGCTCCCCCGAGCTCTGCATCCGGTGATGCGATGAGCAGGTCGTCAACGTAGACCAAGACAGTGACGAAGGTGTGGCCTCACGGACTGATGAACAGTGCGGGGTCGACAGTGCTACGAAGGAGGCCGCCACTGAGAAGTATACGAATGATCTCCTGATTCCAGCAGTACGGTGACTGCTTCAGCCCATAGAGGGCCTTTTGCATCTTCTAGATCTAGCCTGAGCCATCGTCGAAGCTTGGAGGCTGCGTCATGTAGAGCTCCTCGCCACCGAGTGAGCCATGGAGAATGGCGTAGCTCACATCCATCTGATGCAGCTCCCACCCATGCTAGGCAACCAGGATGAAAAACGCCGGGCCAGTGGAGAACCGAACGACCGGGGCGAACATCTGGTCATAGTTGATCACAAGGACCTGAGCAACCCCCTTGGACGTAAGACGGGCCTTGTACTTGTCCAAGGACCCGTCCGACTTCCACTTGTGCCGGAGGACCCACTTGGCGCCGATTGGCTTTTCGGCCGGGGGAAGGTCGACAAGCTCGTAGACCTGATGTTGCCGAATGGCGGCGAGCTCTTCAGCGCATGAAGCCTCCCAGTGTGTGGCCTCGGGAGATATCCGAGCCTCACGTTGGATGGCTGGATCCTCTGGGCCTTCCGTGGGTCGGACAATGAGTGCGTGCGCGTCTCGTACCCCAGGTGGTGTATGTGTGAGCGTAGCTGTGACGGCATATCGATGCTCCTGATGGAGCATGGCACAGTCCAAAGCTGACCCCATATGTAGGTTAGTAATGACCGCCAACGTTGCCAAGCCAAGTGCTTTGGAGCCAGGGGTCCCACTTTCACGAATGTGAGATTGGGTCTGTTGGGAGGCAAAGAACCTCGTGGGATGACAGGGGGTCGTGACACGATGGGGCGCGAGGCGGTGGCCTTTGTGCTCGCTGACGGTCGAGGTCAAAGATTCCCCCCAGGCCATGTGTGTAGCGTGCCGGCACAGACGGGGCAGTCGGCTTGGAGGTGCCAACGGACGCAGATGGAGCAGTTGGCTCGGAGGGATTGGCAGACACGGACGGGGCGACCGGTGCAGAGGTGCCTGCGGACGCAGATGGGACAACTGGCTTGGACGGGCTAGCGGACACGGATGGGGCAGCCGGTGCAGATGTACAGGCGTACATAGATGGGGCAGCTAGCCCGGAGGGGCTGGCGGACACGGACAGGGCAGCCGGCGCAGATGTGCCGGTGGAGGCAGATGGGGCAGCTAGCCCGGACGAGCTGGCGAACACGGACGGGGAGGCTGGCACAGAGGTGCCAGCGGGCGCTGACGATGTGACGCCCGGACGCAGCTGGATGGAGGACAGACCCACTACTCCCCCATGTGACGGGAGGCACATTGACGTGCCGGAGCGAACGAGGTCACGCGGAAATAGGTCCTCAAAGAAGAGGGCATCCCGAGACTCAACAATGGAGTGCCGGGATGGATCCCAAAGATACCAAGCCTTGGAATGACGCAAGACGCTAAGGAAGGTGTAGGGACGGTTGCGAGGCTCAAGCTTGTCGCCTTGGTGTGGGGTAGGCAACCACACGATGGCCACATAGCCCCATACACGAGCCGGTCGGAGGTCTCTGCACTCGCCACACCAGTACTGGTACGATGTGGATTGATGGGGAAGAGGTCCGAGGGAAACCGGTTCTAGACCCACGTCATGTAGGTCATGGCTTCAAAGTATAAGCCATTGGAAAGACTAGACTCGACGGTATGGTGCGAACAACATTGGCCATGGTGTAGTTCCACCGCTCAGACACCTCATTCTGGACTGGCGTGTAAGGTGTCGACGTCTCATGACAGATGCCACGGGAGGCGAGGAAGAGTGTGGTCTCCTCCAAAAACTCGCCACCGCGATCAAAGCGGAAGCGGCAGAGAGGGCGACCATACTCGCGCTCAACACGGACTAGCCAGTCCTAAAGGGTGGGGACGACATCACTCTTCTGTCAAAGACAAAAGCCCTATCAGTAGCGACAGTAGTCACTGGTGAGGGTCAGGATGTAGCATCCGTGCTCCCCAACGGACTCGGTCCGAAGGGGACCCATGACATTAGAGTGTACCAAGTCCAGCTGGGTAGACGCACGTGAGGAGGACAGGGGGTAGGTGGACTGATGCATCTTCTTCTGAGCGCACTCAATGCACTCTCTGGGACACGGAAGTGGAAAGGAGGTTGGATCAAGGCTCGTGGTAGGCTTGGTGCGGAGCATGCTATTGCCAACGGCAATGTGGACATGACAGAGGCGGCGGTGCAGGAGATGTGTGTGCTGCAGCGAAGGTGTGCTGGTAACAAACACATGGCTTGTGTCGGCCGATGGGGAGGGGACGCATGGAGAATCGGACAAGCGCGACACGTGCCACAAGTTGTCACGGGTAGTGGCATGCAAGACGACGCGACCGGGCGGACACAACGACACCGTACCAACACCATGCGAGTGTAGTAAATCCATGCTCATGCGGTCAAGGGCAGTGATGAACAGGAGGCTGAGCTCAAGACCAAGGACGAATAGAACATCAGTCACGAAGACATCCCAAGCGGTGCTCGAAAACGAACAATACCTATGCCGCAAACGTGTAAAACCTGACCGGAGCCAGTCTGAACCCCAGAGACATTGGTAACGAGTCCAAGGACACTAAACGCCTCGCGCGAGGCCGTCATGTGACGCGTGACCCTGGAGTCGATGATCCAGGTCTCGGCCGGATCCTAGACCAGTGTCGCCAGGTTGCTAACACTTACATGGCAGTCGGCAAGGGACGCGGACGCGGTGGACGGGGGTGCGAACCGGGACTGCCAGTCATCCAGCCATGCAAATATATCACGAAGAGGAGTAGGTGGGGATGGCCCGGCAGAAAACGGAACGGACGAAGGTGCAGGGCACAACCGCAGCTTAGACTCTGTCATGAATGGCAGGGCAGGGTGACCAAGGACGACGCAACTCGCACTTCCCTGGGGACGAGGGCGAGGTAGTCTGAGTTGGAGTGCGATGAACGACTCCAGGTGACTCTCGCCGGTGGAGGGCCCGACGGAGTAGAACGACTACGGCATGATGGCACTAGAGCCAGGGAAGGAGGAGGGAGGTGTCGGTGATGGAAGAGCGGGTGCGGATAGCTGCGGATGATGCTGCGGCAAAGCTGTTGGAGCGGGCGGTGCGGACACAACAGGAGCAGCGACAGTCACGGGAGCTGTGGCGAGGCGGCGCTCGCGCTGGCGACACATGGTGGTGATGACACGTGCCTCGTCTGTCGAAAGCGGACACATGTACCACCCGTGTCCTCGTTGGCCACAATTGCGGCAGACTAAGCTGCCGCCAATAGATCCGCTCGACTGCTACTGTGGGCCTTTGCCCTTCTTGCCCTTACGTTTCTTCTTGTTACATGATGAGGCACCGGAGGACGCAGGTGCTGTGGTGGCGGCAACAGCTACAGAGGCGATGACAGGAGAGGCGAGGACCTCCGTGCGCTGGATGCGGGACTCCTGACGAGCCTCCTCGATGCAGAGAAAGAGCTCGTATTCCCAGGGCATGAGTGTACCCTGGGCAGCCATCACGACGAGGACGTCCTCGGTGTAATAGATGAAGACGTCGGCGAACACGTCGGTTGCACCACTCTTGATGGTGAGGAGCGCGGATAGAGGGGGTAGTGCAACGTCTCCTAGGCGGCGAAGGATGTGCTATGCCTGTTGCCAGTAGGAGGTGACCGTCTCGGTCTCCCCCATATGGAGGGAGTTCAACTCCTGAAGCAGGGGGCTGGTCTCTACCTCGTTGGATGGGCGATGAGGGCGCATGAGGATGTGTCACGCTGCTGCGGGGTCGAGGAGGCTACCAGTGGAGAAGCCACCGAGGAATGGCTCGAGAGCAAGACGTGAAGTTGCATGGGCGACGGGGACGAGGGCAACTGCAGCACGACCAACATTATACACCTGGTCGATCTGCGTGGAGTTATAGGACAGGACATAGTATGGCCACAGGCCCTCACCCTGCGTCCAGATGCGGAAGCTCTATCCATTTCTGGAAGTGTTTGCCAGCCTGGAGCGGCAGGGGTGGGGTTTCAAAGTCCTTTGGCCTGCGGCCAGCACACAGAGTGGGGCCTAGGACTTAAGACACGGTCTGCCTTTGGCGTTGGGTATGCTTTTGCGCCAAATACTGTGTAGTAGAGGAAATGGCAGGGCTAGCATGCCGGGGTTGAAGGAAGGGCGGCGACTAATGATGTTGTTGTTGCCATTGTTGCTGTGACAGTTGTGTCGGCGGCTGTAGTGCGGCTAGCTGCTGCGTCAGCGTTGCGAGCTGCTGATGTATGGCAGCTAACGGATCTGTCGTGCCAGCAAGGCTGAGGACCGATCCTACAGGGTGTTGGTGCTGCTGCTGCTGCTGTAGCTGCGGTTGCTACTGCTATTGCTAAGGTTTTTGCCATTGCTATTGCTTTTGCTGCTGCTACTGTTGCAGTGGGTGCTATAGCGGCTGCTGCTGCTAGAACTGTTGCTATAGTGGTTGTTGTTGTTGGTGCTATAGTGGCTACTGTTGTGGCTGCTACAGCTGCTACTGCTACTATTGCTGCTGCTATAGTGGTTGTTGCTGTGGTTGCTGCAACTGCTGCTGTTATTGCTACTACTACTACTATTGTTGTTGCTAGTGTAGCGGCGACAGCTGCTGCTGCAGCTGCTGCAGTTACTACAGAAAGGGGGTCCAAAGGGTCCTCCGTCAGAGGAGGACCCCTCCTCATTTTCAACCATGGTTCCCTTTGCTTTTTTTAAACTTGTTGCAGATGTCAGCAGTGACTTCAGTAGTTACGTCAGTAGTGATGTCAGCAGTGACGTTGGCAGTACCATCAGTAGTGCAGCTGACGTCAACAAGGACATCAGTGGTGATGTCAATCGAGGATAGCTAACATCAGCACTGGTTGTCGCGCTGCTGCTATTGCAGCTGCTGCGTTAGCAACTACTGTTGCTTCTGCCGCTGCGAAATCGGCTACTACTATGGTTGCTGCCATTGCTGCTGCCACTATTATTGCTGTAGTTTTTGCTGCTGTTGCTGCTCCTACAGAGGCTACTATAGCGACTTCTGTAGCTGTTGCTGCTACTATTTTTGTTGTGTTGCTACTACTGTTGTGGCTACTACAGTTGCTACTACTGTTGTTGCTGACATCACCAGTGACGTTAGCAGTGACGTCAATGGTGATATCAGTGGTGACATCACCGCTCGCGGCTGACGTCACTACGTCTACTGCTACTGATACTATGGCGTTGTTGTGGATGGTGCTGCCACGGTTGTCGCCACTGCCGCCGCGTTGTTGCCTGCTATTGTTGTTGTTGCTTGCTATAGCTGCTGTTCTTTGCTGCAATAGCTGCTGCTTGCTAGTTATGTGTTGCTTATTGCGTCCCGCTTACCACGTGTTGTTGCTGCTGCTGCTGTTGTGCTAGCAAGAGTAGCACAATCACTTTCTTGGTCGTGTCGTCACCTCGTGCGTCGGCGCCGCTCCAGCGTCGGTCGGTTGTGCCGGCCATGAGTCCAGAACTGCTACCACCACCGTGGGGTCAGTGCTACCAAAACCAGTCGGTAACATTTCCCCTGCGTTGGGAGCATTTTGAAGACGCCACTAGGCAGGTCAACGCTACCGGAAAAATATCCGGCAGCATTTCCCCTGCACAGACGCTGACATTGACAGGACATGTTTGCGGTGTTCTGCTGCTTCTACTGCGCTCTCGCTCTGATACCAAGCTAGAAAACCTAATGCAGGAGGTTGGGGCAGCATCGTTCTTGATGCAGCGTGCGGGATCCCACGCCAGTTGCTTAGCCTGCCCCCTCAATCTGTTGCACCAGAGTCCAAGTCTGAGAGCTCGGGTCTTGTTTCTCATAAACGCATGTGCAAGACAACAGCTGAAAACTGGAAATGACTGACTAGGAAGTGAGAATGAGCAGCAATGCGAGACCCCTCCAAGTTCGAGCTCCCCCCTATCTCTATAAAGCTTGTTACTTGGTTTTTAAGCCAATCAGAAGAAAGACCTATTTTCTGGCAAGTAGGGTTTTCCCGGTGAGCCCTGTCAGACAACCGATAGCCCAAAACTGGGGCGTCGTCCGTTTTACCTGATATCTGGACCATACCATGATATGCACGCTACAAATGCAGTCGTGTGGTCAGAATCACTTGGAAAAATAGCAGGAATGAGTTATAGCCGCCTGAACACAGGCGGCGTCTACGCTAGTCCCTGGTCCCAACAGTGCTCAAATAAAATGAAACATGGACCCTAAGCAGAACATGGTGCTGCAGATGCAACACAGACCCAACACTGGACGTGTGCAGAGAGCATATGCAGCGACAGTGGCTGCCGAGGAGGCCTGCCGATGGAGCTGAGCACGTTGGAGGCAGGAGGCTCCAGCCAAACGCTTGTAGGCCTCGACGTGCATCGGCTCCAAGACAGAAGTACTAGGCAGCAGGTTGGGGCAGCAGCGTTGTTGATGCAGCGTGCGGGCTTCCACGCTCGTTGCTCAAGTCTGCTGCCCCCTCAGTCTGCTACTCTAGAGTCTGGAAGCTCTGGGTCTGTTACTCAGAAGTGCGCGCGCCAGTGTTAGCGCCAGAAAGCAGCTGGAAACTGAAAGTAACTGATTAACAATGAAGAATGAGCAACAATGGGAGATCCCTCCAAGTTCTAGCTCCCCCCCACTAGTGTAGAACTTGTTACTCAGCTAACCAACCAATCAGAAAATAGTCCTAGACCTATTTTCTGGCAGGCAGGGTTTTCTCGGTGAGCCCTGCAAGACGCCCGACAGCCCAAAACCCGGGCGTCGTCCGTTTTGCCTGAAAACTGGACCATACAATAATACCGACGCTGCGAATGCAGTCGTGCGGTCAGAATCAGCTAAGAAAATAGCAGCAAAGAGTTATGGCTGCCCGAACCCGGGCAGTGTCTATGACAGTCAGTGACGCCAAACAGGGCGCCACGGCAAGAGACATGGACCCTAGGGACAGCATGACGCTGCAGATGCAATGCCACAACCAGAAACAGAGCTGGGTGCATGGAAAAAGCATCTGCAGTGGCGGTGACCGCCGGTGGCCCGATCGCTGAGGAGGCCTGCCGATGGAGCTCAGCGCATCGCCGGAGTGAGGCGGCTCCAGCAAACATTGCGTGGGCCTCAGCGCGCGTCTACTCCACCGAGCGACACTCCAACAGCGTCGAGTCTCGCCGTCAGTCATCTGCACGCCGATGTACACAAGCCGAGAGGACACAACAGAGTACAATGAGAGATGCGCGAAAACCAACACTCCACCGGACGACACTCCAGCAGTGTCGCATCTTGCCGTCAATCATCTGCACGCCGATGTATACAAGTCGGGAGGACGTAAAAGAGCACAATGAGAGATGCGTGAAAACCAACCGTTCTCACCACACGTTCAAGAATGTCAAAGGCATCACCCTGTTTGAAAACTACGGCTTGCACTAAATGTGCACAAGCTCAATTCACAGATTCGCAAGCTTCATACTCAATGGTTCCATTGCTCTTGGTGGTTGGACTTTGAGTTGTGTGAGTATCAAGTCAGTCTGTGTAATGAACGCTTGATAGTTTGCCTTGATGATGCTCGAGCAGCTCCGGTGTTGCTTGTGTGAGAAATCTGATGCATCCCAACAACTTGGTTCACCCATGCATGGCTTATAGGGTTTTTCTTAGTAGTCGAGACCCGAGTACTAGGTGACATGTTCCGGTGCCTCAAGAGACGCGCGTACTCCCGCATACTCAAGAGACTCGTTAATCCCTTCTTTGACCCGCGTACTCCCTGTCGCCTTATCTGGGGCCGACAAGCAGGGCTGATGCCGGTATTACCGGTACCGCGGTATATCGTGTTTTTGTACCGCGGTATTGTGGTACCGCGGTACGGTATTCTTTTTTGCGGTACCGGTATGGTATCGGTACTGACCTGGCAGGGTACCCCTCTTCTGTACCGCAGTACCATACCGCGGTACAGTAACGCGGTAATGAGAACGTGACAGATTTTTTTCTGACAAGTAACGGTAACGCGCTACAACTAAGTCAATGAGGTACTGCGGATGAGTGTGCATTTGGACGCTCGCAATGTGCGAAGAACCGACGCATTGATTCTGATTTTGATTGTAGGGTTTCAGACATTTCCCTCTCGAATTCTGATTGTTTAATGATTTTTGCGCCAACAGCACAGGGGTTCGAACCAGCGGGAATTCACATCCGAACCCGTGGANCTGTACCGCGGTATCATACCGCGGTACAGTAACGCGGTAATGAGAACGTGACAGATTTTTTTCTGACAAGTAACGGTAACGCGCTACAACTAAGTCAATGAGGTACTGCGGATGAGTGTGCATTTGGACGCTCGCAATGTGCGAAGAACCGACGCATTGATTCTGATTTTGATTGTAGGGTTTCAGACATTTCCCTCTCGAATTCTGATTGTTTAATGATTTTTGCGCCAACAGCACAGGGGTTCGAATCAGCGGGAATTCACATCCGAACCCGTGGATGTCGCGCGTTTTCGCTTCCGTGGATGACGGAAAAAGGGACTGATTTTACGGAGGCACCCGAACCGTGACCCTGAAGTGCGCATCAACAGGAAAGCGACGTTGATGCGCGCTTCCGGTTGAGGCTGGAAGCGGCGCGGGCGACCATGAAAAATTACTCTGCGTACACATTTTGCTTCGGAAGCAACAAGTACCGTCGACGACGGTGTAGATTTATTGATTTCAATTTTCGGAACTTATTTTGATGTACAATCAAACATGACGGGCATTTCGACTGATTCTTTGTTATTCCACGACTTTCTGATTGTCCTATTATGTGGGAGCCACGCCACGTCAGCCAAGCGAGCCATAAAATCACAATCAATCAGCGGGAATCCACTGATTGTAGGATTCCACCCAAATGAGCAAAAGGCACAATCGCCAACGATCCCAAAGGCTCGCAGTACCCTTCGCCGCGTCGCGTCCCGCGTCCTAGTCATACAATCAAAATCAGAATCAGAGTGGCCGGTTCAAGGCCATGGACAGGAAATCGACGTGCATATCTACGTGCAAAGCGAGCCGCGACGTACGACTTCGCCCTCGACATTTGAAATTTCAAAATTCAAAAAGCGAAGTCCTATGGACAGACCAAGCACATGGACGTTTGACCAAAATATGACACTAAGAAAATACGAGGGCTTTTGGACAAACAGGTCCAAAATTCCAGGTCTGAATATTGTAGTCGAATTTAATTGTCACGTTATTGAGCTCTAAAAAACAAGAGAATATAAGAGACTACGGTATTCAACTAGAGTATCTCTTCATAAATTTGCCCTCCTCCCCTTCCCTCATTTCTTGTCCCCTAACTTCTACTCCACCTAAACATCTCCATATCACAAGTGAATATCATGTAAAGGTGCATCCTTTCTTTGTGAGTATATAAACTTGAGTTCCAAGTTCATGACATCTATTACTTATCCCATTTTTTAAGCTTAGAATTCATTTTTGGTGTTAGAAAAATATTAGGGCATTCAGTACCGTGATACACATTTTAGTACCGTGGTACAATGTGTGTATTATACATTGGTATACCGTGTACCACGGTAATTGTATAATACCGCGGTATTTTACCAATACCGTCGGTAACGCGGTGCCGGTACCGGTATCGGTAATGAGCTGCCACAAAATCATGATACCGCGGTATTTGTACCGCGGTACTGTGGTACCGCGGTACTCGAGTACCGCGGTACTAAATACCGCGGTATTGCAGCCCTGCCGACAAGGATGACAAGGCCGAGTGGGCTACCCACCAATCCCTCGAAAAAAAGTCTGTTGTGAGTCCATCCTCCTTTCTCCCCCTTGCTTCTTCATCTACGCATCCCAGACTTATCCAGGTCTTGGTGCTATAATTCTTCCAATCACCACCAGAGCTCACGTTTCATCTAGCATAGGCCCATGTGCCCCATAATGGTTCTTTCAATACCTTGCTGAGTTTCACCGGAGTACCCTTTTCCCCAAAAAGGCATTGTGGGATCTCGCTGTCAGGTCATGCTGATGCATGAGCTTGTTCATTTATGACAAAGCTCATGCATCACTTTGTCATAAATGAACAAGCTTATGACAAATCACTTTATCATTGATGTATAAATGAACAAAGCTCATGCATCACATACCATGTAGCATTAATGCATGACATGATTTTTGTCATTCACTATGTCTCAGACGAATGCACCATTGCACTTCTTTCCATGTCAAGTCCAAAACACATGCTATGATCCAGCATGAAAAAAGGGATGGGCGGCTGGTTGATTTTGTTGTGGAGGCTGGGCGGATGGTTGCTTTTGTAATGCAAGGTGGGCGGATGGTTGCTTTTCTTCCGAACGACGGGCGGATGAGAGTCACACTTTGCGTTTTATGGGTATCTGAGCTATTTCACCCATTGTCCAAATGGAGTCAACAGCAGCAGTGACAGTGGCCATCCAGACATGGGGTTCGGTCACTATATACCCAGTTTTTTTAACTATATAGCTGATATACCAATGTCGCAAAAAAAAAACGCATGACAACACCGCACAAAAAATAACGCGTATGACAACACCGCACAAAAAATAACGCATATGACAACACCGCACAAAAAATAACAAAGCTCATGCGTCACTCTGTCATAAATGAACAAGCTTATGACAAATCATGTTCATCAGTTTATCCCATGCTCCGCCCAACTCTAGTGTGCACCCTCTACTCTATGCAGCACTGATTCATCAGCTTAAGATCAGGTACAGCTTCTGGCCAACAGGAAATCCATTGTGTTACCCTCCTCAAAAGGCAAATATGCCCTTTATGTGCATGGGATGCGTGAGGTCAACCTGCATCAAACCATGTTGTAGGAAGAGGGAAGGTTGCACTGCATTGCATGGCTCTCTTCTCTTTTGCCAGAAGTCCAATATTGGGCCCAACACATGCTCGTGAAAATTCCCGTGTTGCGCGTAGGTTGCACAAGTGAAAATGGGAACAGAACAGCTGCAGAAAGGAACTACTGTGGCTCAAAAACGTTTGCCTCAAAGCAGACAAAGCACGTTGTCCATGGGGACCATTCACCCCATCTGACATGGAGATGGCCTGAAGTGCTGTGACCCTGCAACACAATTTGTACTTGCAAGGAGCACCAATTTGGTGATGTGCAGAATGATGCTCGTAGTCATTCGTTTGCATCTCTCTCTACTTTGCCCTGGGCTTTTCCTCGCGTGCAACCATAAGCTCCCAACGCGACGTTCGGAGATCAACATCCGACGGCTCCGAGCCATCCAGCACCACCTGCACATGGCAAGCAACATGATGAAGACAAGAGACGATGGGCTAGCAGTGCTTGCTGCAACAACAACATGCCGCTGTCAGCCCCAGCAATGGAAGCATCGCAATTGTCCAAATGGAGTCAACAGCAGCAGTGACAGTGGCCATCCAGACCCACAGCGGCAGCAGCAGCAGCAGCGGCGGCAGCAGCGGCAGCAGCGGACTGCGATAAGGGGGCTGATAACAATGATGACATCCATGATGATGATGATGATGATGATGATGATGATGATGATGATGATGATGATGATGATGATGATGATGATGATGATGATGATGATGATGCTTATGATGATGATG
>SZWC01000501.1:48387-97112 GCA_023375785.1 Penium margaritaceum
GGAGGGAGAGAGGGAGGGAGGGAGAGAGGGAGGGAGGGAGGAAGGGAGGGAGGGAGGGGAAGGGAGAGCGCGCTCGGAAACCGTGCACGTCGGCCGGCACAAACAGCCGCTTTTAAAGAAAGGCGATGGAAGTGGTGGACTTTCGTGTTGCCTGCTGATCGCTTCTCCACGCTTGTCAGCAGGGGAGAGCGTTCGCCATGGACATGCCACCGACCGGCTTACTTCAAAGAGGTCGGTCACACTTCATCACTGATGGGCTCGAAAGCCGGAAAACATGAAAAATTCAGCACATGAACGGTTTAGATCTTCGCTTCCGCACAAGTTCCCACAACGATTGCCTGCCGTTCGAGGACCGTGACCGCAGTTGTCCTTGATAGACACGTCACCTCCTCATAGTCATGAGGAGTTTCTTCGCGTCAGTGGCCGTCAAGCCATTTGGCCGATGGCCATTGATGGGCTTGGCGGGCACTTTGAAGGCAGAAGGACCCCCTATTGATGGGCCTGTGGTACCTTAGGATGTGGCGAGGAGGTCATAGAGGACGCTGGTCGCACGGCCGATAGCATCTGCACCGTCCGGTGAACAAAATGTTTGGCATGATTCACTTTGAAGTCCATCAGTGATGGCGTGTGACCGACCTCAAACACAGCAGCGATCCGCGGAAGTTGAGCGCCAACTTTGTCGCGTTCCGCACCCATATAATACAGCTACTCCAGGGTGTTTCGCGAGTGCCACGTCTGCACTACAAGCTGACATGGGTATTAGCGATCTGGCGAGCACAGTTGCGAACCCGCCAAGATTTCCTGTGATGGAGAACCCTTCGCCATGTCTGCGGTCAAATAACCCTTCATCCTCGATTGGAGCCGCATCGCGGAGTCCAACGAGTCATTTCACTGGAAAATGTGACCAGAAGAGTAGAAAGGTGGAGATTGCGTGACTGAATTCAGTGAACACTACATGAAATGTTCACTGAAATGTAATAGAACACTTCTCCTGAGTCTACGGCCAGCTATTGGTCGATTGGTTTTTGTGTGCATGACAAGGAAACAATGCGTAAACTCACATGCCCGGCCTCAAACTTTCCTTTAAAGGTGTTCGCCTTTGAATTTTAGGTTGGCACCAAGATCTGAGAATTTCCTGTAAAACTTCTTCTTCGTTGACATCCCAACTCCACTCGGTGGTTTTCTAATTAGACAAAATAGAGGCACTGTCGCATTGGTGTAATCCTTAAAGAATCAACGATAATAGTCGTATGATTCCAAAAACACTTGAAAATCACTCTTACTGTAGGTGTCAATTAATCTGACTGCTGCCATCTTCTTCAAATCCATTGGGATCCACATAACGCCAATGATGTGGCCACCAAACTTGATCAAAAAACAACCAAAGTCAATTTTCAAGTGTTCTAAAACAGATGCTCACCTTCCTAAAACATTGAGGAATTTGTCGAGGTTTCCCGTTTGCTCCTCCTGCGTGCGACTCTACACTACGATGACATCAAGATAGGCAACATCAAGGCCGTTTTTGTATCACCAAAATATGTTTTTATTGCAACCATTGATGTCATAGGGGTAGTCGTGAGTCCAAAGGTCATTATCATAAATACGAAATGCCCGTGTCGAGTGCATTATGCCATCTTTTAAATATCTCTGTTGGATACGTGGATCAAGTGATAACCACTCCATGTGTCAACTGTGGTGAAAGTTTTGGCCTTTTGGCCTTGGTCAAAAAGCTCGTTTGCTCACAAGATATGGTAACAGTTCTTGCTGGCAATGACATCCAACTTGTGGTCGTCCACGCACATCTACATTTTGCACATCTTCTTTTTCATGAGACGTATGGGTGCTACACATGACGAGCTTGAACGATGGATAGTGTTACAGACTAGGAATTCGACAATGATTAACTACTTTTATCAATAAAATTTCAGGTCTTGACTTGAACCACCTTGATCAATGGCCCTCCAATAATCCAACGAGTGTAACCGAACATCAAGGCATCACCTAATAAGGTGACATTTGTCACGCATATCCGACTATTTCATATTCTTGTTGTGTTATCATCTTATCATGTTCTACTTGTATGTATGATGAATGGATATGCACTTGAGCTTAACCCAAAGTCTTTCTATCCAACATTTTCACCTTTGGATACGCGACCCTCAACGACGTGTCTCCGATGTGCCTCTCCTTTCTCGCTCAGACTTTGCTACTCACACTGGTGTCATTCCCTCATACCTCCTTCCTCTATCACTCTCGCTCCTTTGCTCAGGTCTTCTCGCCCCACTCCTCAAGCTTTGATAGCATCTTCAGTTGTGAATGAGCCTTATACCCAATCAAAAAGCCCATGGAAATGTCCATCCTCATCCGTCGCTGGTAGTCGACAACATCATATGTGCTGCCTTTTGCCACCATCTTTAACAAAACTATCATGAGTCCTTCTCTCCGCCAGATGGCTTTTTCACCTGCCCACAACATTTTCATCTAACCTTGTTCTCTATATTTCTTATGCTCTCAGCATCCATTTTGCTACTCCCGTTCCTCCCCGTGGCCTCTTGGGAAGGTCACCTTCTACTGCCACCATCGCCTTCATACACCTCCACCTCCCCCACCCAGCATATTTTCTCCGTCTTACTCCGTCCACATTAGCATTATTCTCAACCTCTTCTCCAACTTTCTACCACGTGATCTCCTCGAGTCACCATCTTATATCGCCTCTCCTCCTTGGAGCATCTTCACCCCACCATCTTCATGCAGTAATTATTTTCTCCTCGAGTGCTCCCATCTACGTCAAATTTATTTACAAATTCCTCTCTCATCTGCCTTATCAACCTCTTCATCCTCAGGTGCTTCGTCATCTACATCATCTTCATCACCTTATCAATCATCACCATCATTTAGTATACCTTGTCTCACCCCTTTGCCCAGTTCCTCATCAGCATCAATCAATCAGTAATTTGTGTTTGCTCAGTACGTGACACTATTTATTTTGTTGTAAATTACATCAAAGCTGTCTCTCTCATCAACATACATGGTTTTCCCCTACACATAGACGGCATTGATCAATCGATTCATATTCCACTTTCATCAATCTACATGTCAAGTTTACAATCAAGATCTACACATGTCAACTACCCTTGTTTTGGTGACCTACTGCCTTCCCCTTGGCGCAATCTATCTCTTTATGTTTTTACGTGCGAGGCTCGCCTAAAACCCAAACCATTATCCTCATCTCTCAATCAACTCTCATCACCCACCGTCGTGAGCTTAGCAACGAGATCCACGCGTATACAATGCCTGCTTCACAATGATCTACATCCATGCCGTGATCTGCAATCATCATATCATCATCAGCACATGGTCGAAGGATAATCTTGAGGCCCTCTTGTGTTATCGCATGGAACAACACTTGTCTCGCTTTTTGTCAGGCTCAAACAAACGAGTAGAATAAGGCATCACTCGTCCAGCCTTGAACTTGACAAGTGCTTCTAACTAATCTTCATCAGTGCAAAAAAAGGATGTGGCAGATCATCCACACCTCACACCCACGTCATCCACATCTCTCTCTCTCTCTCTCTCTCTCTCTCTCCCTCTCTCTCTCTCTCTCTCTCGTCCTTTCCTCTCAAATTGATCCATCCTCCCATCAGTTTCACCGTGTTCATGGCCAGATCATGCGTAGGATGTCTTGTCCTCAGTAAAGAAGGATGTAACACCCACGCTTGGTCGCACACCCTCTTGACTGTCACAAATACCATCTTCATCAACAACTTCCACGTCCTCAATTTCCTTCTTGGTACACATGAAAATGAACAGAATTCACGACAACATCTACACCCGTATCATGGAATTCATCTGATTGTTTAAGAATAACTCTTAAACCCTCGTCCATGCCTCCTTCGATCACAAAGGGGAAGGGGCTAGGAGTACCCCATGCTTGTGGTGTCGCTTTCATCATGAGACATAGAAGTGATAGTGGATAACCCTCACAAACCAAGAAAACCTCAAATTATTACAACTACCTAGGGTCACCCCCTTTCTTGTTAGTTTATGTGCTGGTTGGGAAGAAGAGGAAGAGGGGATTCTTGATACGGAATTTTCTGAAGCTCCACGTGAATGACTCCCTCCAAAAAACACTACCATGGACAATCCCAAGAAGAAAAATTGAGAAATGGTAGTTTATATTCTACATGTACTCTAGTCACGAATGCATTACAAGGGCATTTCAAAAAACTTTGGCTCGGACTGCTCTGATGAACGGCTTGAGCACAATTATACAATCGTGCACGAGGAAGTTGGGTTTTGAATTCAAATTTCAATTCCACGAACTAAAAGATATGCTTCAACAACATCCCTTGAACCTTGGAGCAATATGGATGACCCTTTTTATACACTGGGAACGAGTAATTCTAGACAATTTGGAGGAATACTACCTTTTTGGAAACAGGAGGTGTGTCACAAATCAGGAATCTGACAAGAATTATAGGGTACACTTGCCGTATACCCACTGACTTTGCAACAAAACAACGTCGCACCCACTTTTTGCATATAAAGCATGTGAGGGCCACTTTTGCAGAAACATGCGTATAACATCCACAAAATGTATATAATACTTCCGATAGCCACTGTTAAAAACAAATACTTCGGATGTCCACCGTGCCAAAAATCGTGTGGAGGACGAACTTAATCTCCGCATACCCACTTTCCACACGGGCCTACGGAAGACAACAGCATTGAAACAGGACCCCAACGTAGCCTAGCGCAGCACCGACAGCGTGGCAGTCGACAATGCGAGTGCACCACACAGTCTGAACAGACCTCTCTGACTTGGCGTCTTTGTCTTTGTGGTCCAGTATTGGTCCAGTGCAACCGCGATACTGCTGAACGTCCAATGAGCATTCGCCGCTAAGTCGCCTATCGCGAGCACCGTCCATGAAGTTGAAAGTTCATTACCATGATAAACTCATTGCGTGAACCATCGTAAACATGGTTGAACCGACGTAGTTCAACGTCACAGAAGGGACAAACTTTACGGTTACAGTCCGCGTCCGGACGGCTGCTCGTCCTGTCCACAACGCCATGCGTCTCGTCCCTCGCGCTTATTATGACGTACATTGTTCGGTCAATCATCGCAAACCATCAACATGTCATCCGAGGGTCGCAGGAATGGCGGAAATGGTTGCGGGTGGAGTACTGGATATTATGTGGACCCCTTTGTTGCCCACCGAGCATGGGTCGCCATTAAGGAAGCATGGGACCTCAGAAAGGCACGTACCAGGAGCGTACATGGCCGCCATTCGCCCCAGACCACATGGGCTGNTCCCTCGCGCTTATTACGACGTACATTGTATGGTCAATCATCGCAAACCATCAACATGTCATCCGAGGGTCGCAGGAATGGCGGAAATGGTTGCGGGTGGAGTACTGGATATTATGTGGACCCCTTTGTTGCCCACCGAGCATGGGTCGCCATTAAGGAAGCATGGGACCTCAGAAAGGCACGTACCAGGAGCGTACATGGCCGCCATTCGCCCCAGACCACATGGGCTGGGACTCCTGAAGGCATGGCACAGACCCTCGAATGGCCATTGCCGAGTCATAGACCATTCAACAGCCCTGACGCATGGGAGCCATGGATATCATCTGAGCCTAACTGTCCCTGCGGATGTAACCGCTCCTAGTGCACGTACAAATACGGAGGTGGCAACAATCGTTAGCCATCTCCATTGACGGTGTTGTACACCGCACAAAACATGGGTCGCATGGTATATCGTCATGACGAAACCGAGCCCACTGGCGTTATGGACGTGCGTATGCGGTTCTGGACCGAGCGTACCTACACGTGGGACACTGTGGCGAGGATCTACCGATGGGATTAAGTTGGCCCATGGGGTGGTGAACCTACCAGACCCAGCAGGCCACAGCTCTATCCCTAGCAAGTGAAGGAGGCATGGGCTAGGATCAAGCATCGCTGGGACACGCTCGTTCCCACGGAGGTCCAACCTACTTGGGTGAACGACCCATGCGAACCAGAGACCATGTGCTGGATTTTGGTTGAACGCATGCCAACTCCACGTCCTCCTCACACCCCTGGGCTGTGGCTGCCTTGGGCTTGATACTCTCGGTGGTTGCTTTGCTTATGTGTTCATCATGTTCCCATCAACTTACTTAATGTTGGCACTTTCGCATGCGACACAGAGAACGTGTTGTCGTCAATTGTGTTCTGAGTATGCCATGTCAATGCTAACTGACACATAGTGGACATGTGGAACATCTTCCAATTCATTTTCCAAGTACATGCCACTCCCCGCCTGTGTTTGCGTGAGGTAGTGGCCTTGCTGTACAACATTGGTTGAAAACATTCACATAGTGTCCATTGCTTCCTTTACCCATAGTTTACAAAAGAGATAGTGGATATGGCATTCATTTATTCACGGTTTCATATACTACGAGACTTCTTTGCATGTTCACCACCCTTCCACTGTCTCACTGTGTAACATGTAACAGAATGTGACAGGTGCAAGTGACTGCCAGGTTGTGGAAAACCTTTGTACTGTAGTCACCACTCTTGCACTGGCTTAATGTCATTCATAACATTGGACTATTCATCACAAAGGTTACTTCGCTTCAAACTAGTGTGAAAATGAATGAAATAGTACAGAGGGGTCTGTTCCAATGATATTGTGCAGGAGTTAGTGAACGTCAAACCCTGTACAACAGAGGTGCTAAGTCACACGTACTGATCCACAACTGAACATGTACGGGTAAGTCGTGCACATAACAGATGACCTCACAAGCAGGGCACTCTGCAACTTCATTGAACTCTACGCAAGCATCATAGAAGACCTCCCCAAAGGGGGACGCACACATGCCCGTGCATGGGTTTGCCACTTCATATCTGGCCTGCTCCACGTCTGCTCTGCCCAGGTTGAGACTAGCCATCCTGTAACACATGACTTGTGCTTCCTCCATGGCACATCCCGTGTCTTGGGCCACATGTGATCTGACCCTGTGCCGGTGCNGTGCACATAACAGATGACCTCACAAGCAGGGCACTCTGCAACTTCATTGAACTCTACGCAAGCATCATAGAAGACCTCCCCAAAGGGGGACGCACACATGCCCGTGCATGGGTTTGCCACTTCATATCTGGCCTGCTCCACGTCTGCTCTGCCCAGGTTGAGACTAGCCATCCTGTAACACATGACTTGTGCTTCCTCCATGGCACATCTCGTGTCTTGGGCCACATGTGCTCTGACCCTGTGCCAGTGCACTTTCAGCCTTGGCTGCCGCTTGACCACTGTCTTCACAAGGACATGGATCTGCCTCACCTGCACACATGAAAAGTGAACACAGCACTATTAAGAAGTCACAAAGTATACAAAGTACACAACGTAGCATGAGCCATCAATGGAGGTCACACAATGCAGCTTTACCTATGTTCACACAGAACGGCCTCTGCGTTTGCGTTTGCGTTGGATGGGTTCGTCTTCCTCGGATGCGTCAGAGTGGGAGGAGGAATCCATTGACTCCCACTCCTCAGTCTCACTTGTCTCATAGTCTGAGGCACTGTCCTCCCCTGACCACTCCGAGGACGAGGGATCGTTCTCTGCAGGACTGCCAGGGTTGTCAACCTGCGATGAAAATGCGGGTTCTGCTGCGTCATCCGCATCTGCCATATCACCTGCACTAGCACTTGCAACACCACTGCCTGCTGCTCCTGCTGCTCCTGCTGTTCCTGCTACTCCTACTGGTCCTGATGCTCCTGTTGCTCCTGCTGCTCCTGCTGCTTCAGATGCTCCTGCTGCTCCTGATGCTCCCGCTGCTCCAGAAGCTCCTGGTGCTCCTGCTGCTCCTCATGCTCCAGGTGCTCCTGCTAATGCTCCTGCTGCTCCTGCTGCTCCTGATGCTCCTGGTACTCCAACAGCTCTAGCTCCTCCACCTGCTCCTGTTGCTCCACGTGTTCGTGCTGCTGTTCCTGCTCCGCGTGTTCCCGCTGTTGCTGCTGATCCTGCTGCTGCTGATCCTGCTGGCCCAAGTTGTTGTCCACCATCACCTCGCACTCCGCGGCCGGAGGCAAGCTGTTTGGCACGTGCTACGGCCACGTTAGCTTCAGACAGTGCAGGTGGGTTGGTGCACTTACGCGGGCCATGTCCGGACAGGCCGCAATGGCTACAGATGCGATCTCTCTTCCGACGTGCGTAGCGGTCCTTGCGCTTGGACTTGGGCCTTCCAGCGCCACGCTTTTTGCCCGGGGGTCCCCACCCATTCTCTGCGTACTGCACGTCGCCAAGGTTGACACCGGGCATGGGGTGATGGTAAGTTTGCTTCCACGCCATCTTCATGAGGTGGACGTCCACGTACATGTCGGGGTTGACCCCAGCGTCCAGAAGCAGACTCACGGCGTGCTAGCAAGGAATTCCGTACGCGGCCCACTGTCCGCAGCTGCATTTTTTCGCGTTGCAATCCACCTCACGGCCGGACAGGCTCTTTGGACTAAAGACCGTTCCCGACAGTGGGCCGGCCGGGATGATGTCGTACTCATGGGCCTTCTGAGTGTAGTTCGTTACCTTGGCGTCGGCGAAGGGTGCCAGCGTAGTCTCACAGTCATGCGCCAGCTTCCGACGCTCAGCAAAAAGCTTCTGCACCCAGATGTACAGCTGTGCGAAGCAGTGAAAGGGGTACAGGTGCCTCAAGTCCATGATACGAGCGTTGAGAGACTCGGCGGCGTTGCTTGTAGTGTGGCCTCTACGGGGAACGGGGATGTACACTCGGCTCCATGCCGCGAGAGGGATGCCCAGTTCTGTGGCCCCGCCAAAAATGTACTGCAGTCCTGGCTCAGACGCCTTCGCCAACTGTTCCTGTGCTCGCTTGAACTCCCACGGGGTGTACGCATGTGCCAGAGTCCAGAAGAGGTCCGCGGCGACCCGGCCCGCCTTGGACTTGACGTTCTCTCGGATGTGCTACGCACAATATGTGTGTGTCGCTCCTGGCAATTCACGGGCTACAACGGCAAGCAGCCCGCCGTCACGGTCGGAAATGATGGCAGTATCTCGGTCGCGAGCAGTGGGGTAGGCCTGCACTAGGTGCTGCACGAACCACAGCCAGTTGTCCTTGTCCTCCTGACCGCACAACGCCCACGCCATGGGCACGGAGTGGTTGTTTGCGTCCCAGTACTGCGCAATGAGTAGAACTTGCTTGAATCCGTTTTAAAGGGAAGTCGCGTCCATGGTTATGATGCGCCGCACATGATTCCACCCCTCCCGACACGCCCCCGGTGCTACGAAGGCTCGGCGGAAGACGTTCTTCTTTTCTTGCTCTGCGGTAGCGACCGTCCGGGGGTCCACCCGTTTCAGCTGCACGACAAACATGGCATGGGGACGTTTCTTGAACACAGAGCTATGTAGCACTCGCAAATAGGGATGGGGAAGCAGCGATGGAGGCTATAATGACTTACCTCCGTGACATACGCCGGGAACAGGGACCACGACAACGCCTTCTCGCCCATCAGTTTCTCTTGGGCCGCCTTCTTCGCACGGTAGACCACGGGGTAATGCACTTTCTCCCCAGTACGAGCCCTCGACAATCTGCTGCAACACTTTTGTGTCCGTGGAGGGCTTCTTCTTGATAGTGTGCTCGATGTGCCGCAGGACCCAGCTAGCCTGGCGCGCTTGGTCGCCCTTCTTTCTGGTGGGGGAACACTTGTGGCCATCTACAAACTCGATGACGGCAACGTTGTCGTTCTTGCGCTGGTAGCGCGCCTTCAGGAGCCACTTGCAGCCTGCTTGCGTCCACAGTCCGCAGCGGACTTCCAGGTGAGTTGGCTCGCTGTGGACCCATGACACCGGCATGCCGCGGTCGACGGCGTAGTCTTGCACCGCTTCGCGACAGGCGTCCATGTTGCGAAAGGCGCGACCGCCAGGGAAATCAGTGCATCGTCCTTTGCGTTTGCGCGTACGGGATGGAGCGGCTTCAACATCTTCGACACTGTTCTCCGGCGGGGGCGACGGGGTCTTATCATCAGACGACCCTGCACAGCGGATGTGCAAACATACATGTCAGTGACATGTGTGGCAAGTAGGCAGAAGACATAGTTCCCTGACATGGCTAGCGGACAGTGTACTTCGACCAAGCAGGAGGTCCAACCCCGTCGGCGCCGACGCCATGCCTACAAAGAAGGTGGGTTCAACCCACCGGCACGGTAAGCACGATACGGACGGACACGTTGACTGCCTCCAAGTCTCATCGTGCACTCTTCAACACGGTCTGGGGAGCGAGGAGTCATGTGCTCCACAACGTTGACGTGACAGTTCCAGTCGTGCTCCTCCCACTCAGTTACCAGGAAGGATGACTCCGGGTGGTACCGGGAGACGAGGACCTCGGGTGGGTCGTCGTCCTCGTCGTCCGGATAATCGGCGGCAGTGGCGTAGAAAGTGGCGGCCATGATGGCCAAAAGTGGGTATAACAATGTACGACATGCGTCGTAATATGCATCCTACCCACCATCTACACTTAGAAAACCCACCAGTTAGCGCGAGGAGGAGGACCATCCCGGAGACACAAGCCTGCGGCGACGAAGCTGCGACATTGGTACAACATGTCGAATACACATCAACAATGGAGTCAACGGTCACGACCCATGCGGACGTCAAGAGAGAACGTCCACATCACATGGCGGTTGGCCGACTTTCCATGACGGTGGAGCTCGCGTCCCATGCATCCGGTGTGGGGACGTCCGAGGGGGTTACAAAAATTAATAATCCTACCATGCACCTGGAGGAAAATGTTCGACGAGGGGAGCCATGTCAGCTGCGAAGAAAGGACGGTGCCAGCATGTCAATCCACCTCGATTAATCCGCCAATTGGCACCGATGACATGTTGACGACAATAGGCAACGTCCACCTGGCAACAAATCGCGTAGTCGACATATGCTTCGCTTAGATCCCGTTCGCATGTTGACCTGGTTGACGGCAAGGCCCGCATAACGCAACATCACGGCACGTTCAGTGCATGTTCGGCAAAGGAACTATGTGACGTCTGCTTTCGCATGTGAGACACGTCGTGCTTTCGGCGCACGTTCCAACGTTGAGCCCCCCTGTTGAAACAGTGAAATATAGTAGGGGTGACGGGTTCGGTTGAACAGATATTTCTTTTGTTCGTAGTCGACCTGGTCATGAAGACACCGGAAAGGCATATTACCGGGGCTTTAATTTCTGCGATGTAGAAATTGTGACTGAAATCGGTGAAGTGTAAAACATAATTTACCGCATACCCACATTTCACAAACTCATGCACGGGAAACCGGTGTACCGTGAATTTTTTCCCAACAGTGGGTATGGCATGCATGTTTTTATGGAAGTGTGAAAACAGTTGGTACCGCACGCATCGTCTTTGGAAAGTGAGTAGCGTTTCATTAATGTGCGAGAAGTGGCCAGGACAAAATTCGGAGGTCGAAACGGTGGGTATCGCGGAATTAGGCCGAGAATTATATCCTTTTCTTAATAATGGTTCAAGCCATAGCTCAAGCAACCTTGACCAATGGATCTCTGGTCATCCAGACATTGTGATACACCATCAAGGCATCCCCTGATAAGGTGACATATTGCACACGCATCTAGCTAGCGTAGAAGCTGTTGCGTTGCTATCTTTTTATTTCTACTTCTATACGGCATCAATCATCCTACCCTTGATTTGAACCCAAAACATCTATATCCAGCATGTTTTCCTTTGGTTGTGTCATCCTTGGTACCGCGTCTTGGTACTTCCCTCTTTGCTCGCTCACCCTTTATTACTCACTCCCTCGCCATTCGCACACAACTCATTCCTTTGTCAATCTTGATCATTTGCTTTTCTCTACTCATCTCATCATATGCTTAATTTTTGTACTCGCACTCTCTCTTTCTATCTTAATTTAGTTCTAGCTCTAACGATTCACCTCATTTCCTATGCCTTCTCTTCATATCTTGGAGTAACTACATGCAACTTGCATCAATCTCTTTGCTCTTGTCACGCTCTTGTGTTTTTCTACGTGTTGCTCCTCCCTACTTCTACTATCACTCGTCTCGTGTTTCCACTTCTTTTGACCAATAAATCACTACTTGAGAATCTTGTTAAGTTAACATTTCTGCTTTGTCAACTCGTGGCCACTCGTCCAATGGTCTCCTTGAATTCTAGTCTACTCCCAAACTATATGTCAATGTGGTGGTCGACGATTTGTTACCGGTGTGTTTGTTTGGATATTTTGTAAAGATAAACCCATGCAAGATTCCTTGCTTGTTAGCGCAAACTCTTTCGGTACCCCAATTGTTTCATTCCATGTGGCGCTTTGTAATTCAATAGTTGTAAACCTCCTCTCCAAACGTCTTCACAAATCAGGATTTCACCAACCTTCCACCATCCATGACCTTCTATACTCCCAGGGTTGGGCTCATTCACACATGTCTTGCAACATTATCCTATTAATGCTTTTGAAAACAAGGATACAATTTTCACGGCTAACCACCCATTCATCTATTCCTTCATATCGCCTCCCTTCTACCCCCTCTCCCCATCCATGACCTCCTTCAATTTTACTTGCAATCCTTGATATCTAAGTCCTTTCATTCTTTGTACAAGGACTGGCATGGAAACTCCTACCACGAAGTCTTTCATTTTTTCATTCATATTTAAAGGATGTTTTCAGAGTCTCGTGGATCCTTGGATGAGGAACACCATGGCCACAGTCCACTTTCACCCCATCCCAGTAGCTCAACGCCCCCCATTTATGAACTGGGATCGACGCGACATTGTCCTTTTTATCAACAAGACAATGCCATCAATGCCATCAATGCCATCACTACTTCCTTCCATGTCAAAGACTCCATGGACCACATGATCTTTTTCAATGTATTGATTGCAACCTGTTCCAGGGCCTCCCCGTAGGGATTCATATCCTTCTTGGACCCCTTGAACCACTCGCTTTTAATGGTGCATGGTTCCTTCTTTTCTTAAGTTCCTTTCACTCCACATGCAAGATTTATGGACACACAAATCTGCTTTCCGAGTATTGAAGCTCCTACAAACCTTCCCATCGGTGTTCTAGCAACATTTCAAGATTGTGTCCTCTCTTGTCTTGGCCAAAAAGGCAAAAAATCTAGACTACGTCTGAAGTCCTTTGATTATGGCTTACTCTATCCCATTTCCCTTCATAACTTTCTTGTGAAAGTGCCACGGGCTTAAAGACATTGGAGTCTTTAATCCTTTCCACAATAATGATATTTGTTGCGAGACAACCAAACATTAGTCTTGTTTCTTGCTGAACCAACCCCCCACCTCGGTCGTTGATGACGTGAGGCAAAAGAATGATACTTTAAAATGCTGGGTTTAGCCACTGGAAGATTTTTTGAATCTTAGTGACCCTCCTTGTCACAATGGTTACGACAGGCGACCCTCCAAAAGAGGAGCCTCAAGCAAGAAAACATCGAGATTCCCTATGTTTGGACACCATTATCGCAAAAACCCTCCTATGCCTTGTATAACATACAAGAGATCGCGTAACTGTTGTCTTTTATACCATAAGCTCTACCTTGATTTTGTTTTAGCCCGAGAAGGTTTGTAATGGTTTATTGATAGACGGCGTGCCCCCTGGGATACATGGAGTTGTCTGAGAGTGCCCCGTGCTATTGAGGCATTTTTTAGCTCATACAATATATTCTAGCCAATGATGTGGTACTCGAGATGTCCCGATAAACCTCTTGTCGTTATCTTATCTCAATGTATGAGTCAGTGAAATAGGTCTTTGGCTACAGGTGGTTGTACACGCATATCAAAAAAACTAAAAATTAGAGAGAAGTTTTGAACCACCTAGAAGCACGCATGCCGACAATTTGTATTGTGGAAAGCACTGGAATGGGAGAAGGTGTTAAGTTTGTTAAGTCCCAGAATTACACGAGTCCCTGAACTCCGTGAGTGGACATTTCTGCCCTTACATTTATGGCCTAATATGTGTCAAGCGAGGAAACGTTTCTCACCTTTCCTGACCTTTGATGTTCCACTTTTGAAGGTTTGGATACTTTTGACGACTTTCCAGATTGGTCAAGAAACATTTCATGAGTTGTATTGATACTTTGATACTACTCGATTGACTTCTGGACAACAATAGAATGTCATAAAACCATGTCTTGATATTCTCGAACCCCCCCGACTTCTCGGTGGAGTTACTTGAAGCAACCACTCATGATGCAACGTTGCACATGTCACTCCACTCAAGCATTAAGGACCCCATGGCTATATGTGCTTGACTTATTCAACACTTGTCATCAAAGTACAGTTACCGCTAAGTACATATTATCAAATTGTCTCCAGCTCCTTGGATGGTCTTCTAATTTGCACCTAATCCCTTTGAACCATTCACACTACACTTGGTGTAACACTTGGTATCACAATGTAGTCGCACTACAGGGTCAGCCGACGCTTTAGCTATGAGGTCATAACCTTGCATGAGTCTTTAGCGCACCTCCACCATTCAGAAGCTCGCATACCTTGTAAAAACCATGAATAGATCGACAACACCTAGCAAGAAGCAACAATAACCGGCGATGGCTCCAACGATGGAGGATTAGGTGCATGCGATCAACGATGCCCTCCAAGCAAACTAGGTAACAAGGGTACATTTCACGGTGAATGGCACAATAGCTATGACCCCAAGGGATAACCCATTGACGAAACCCCCAGGCTTAGCAAATGTTTTACCCCTCCGTTGCCAGTTGGGTTGACACCTAGCAAGAACGGGGGCACTGGCCGATAGGCTTGCATCAATGAAGACCTTTACCAGACGTTGTCGAGACTCAAGAGCTTCAACACCCATCCATCATAGTAACTCAATGCGTTGGTGGAGGAGCTACAGACTATGCGCACGCGGAAAGCAGTGTCCACCGTAAGAAACCTTCAAATCTTGAGTGCATCCCAAACTTGAATAGCCTTCCTTGATCCGTTTGACCCTTCAAACTCAAAGGCAACGATGGTTATGATATGGCTAATGATGTTGGAGGTGTACTTTACAACTGCTCGTGTTTTCACCAATCAAAAATGAAATTGACCTTACGGCCTCTCTTTTTCTTGGCACGATTTCAAGTTGTTAACCTAATATAAAGACAATAAAACGGTAGTAGGAGACCAACTCACTTAGATCAATGAATTGTGTGACCGCTCTCACATTGTCGATCATAGGTATTTTACCTATTAATTATGTAATTTAACATAACAAGACTCTCTGAATTCTATATAGACACCGTTTATGCCACAATTATATGCTTTTACTAAGTGAGAGGGAAGTCTGACGCATGGCACAGGCTTCAATGCCCGTGCCAGCAGTCCAACATGGCACTTGACATTTTTGTAAAATCACCATCGGCATTGATGTCGCCCCCGACAAACTTTTGTTTTATTGGAATGATGGCCTCAGACGCGGCATTCGGCGAGTAATCATCATGTTTGGTACCCAAGACAAACTTCTACAAATGACCGCAATAATTGATTGCGCTATCTATAACACTCGGATATGGTAATTCCACATTTGGACACCCGACAACCACATTTCCGACCATGCTGGAGGGAAGTCACAGTTGACAGCCACTTTTTCTTGGATGGAGATTGAAACCATCGACGAATTTGAATAGTAGTTGTGTTAGACTGGCGGGAAGGCAAGGCACATCTCGTGCGTTTGTCATTAACAACAACAATATGCCCAAAAGAGGGAAAAGAGTAAGAGAAAAACCAAGGAGTTAGGATATGGCAAGGAGATGAGTAGACATCGGAACTCTTGTCAAGGCAAGATAATCGACACCGGCCGATCACCCATCTTAGTGGCTCACATTGCTGCAAACAAGGATTGTTTAGGTCGTTTGTTTTGCTTCAACGATCCCTAATGGTGATGAAGATTTTTCTCCGCGTCAATGTACCACCAAACAAAGGATTACGATGGATGATATTGGAGGAACGCCACAAAACATGTCTAGGTGGACAGTTCGACGAGGAAAATATACTCAAGAAGCTGGCAAAATATCACTGGTGTGACAATTTGCACGCTGCCATAACATCATTTTTCAAATCATGTGACATCTGTCAATGGAAAAATATCTCATTGCATGAGGCCACCAGGACTACTCCAGCCTCTCCCTATTCTGAAAAAATAATGGGTCGACATTAGCATGGACATTGTGACCGGGTTACCTATCCCCCCTCCAAGGGATATGATGCCATCCTTGTGATGGCATCACAAGGATGGCATCAAAATGTTACCATAGTGATTCTTAGTTTCGACTTCTCTGTTTTGCCAATTTGGAAATCCTTGATTTCAGTCAAATTTACCGGGCTCAAATTCTTTCCTGTTTTCTTTAATTTCAGTGAACGTAAGCTGGTTTGCCTCGTAAATTCAATGGATGGGTCAGTTCATTCTTTTTCTATCCCTGCTTTTGGTGATGTTGTATCTGTACGCAATATCGCCAACACTGCCACCGTGGATCACGACCCTCGCCCACATAGTTTTTTGTGGGCAAGGGTCCACGCGTAGCGTATGGAGTGATGGGGGAAGGAGGGGTGGACAAAACGTGGACATCCCTCCCCCCATGCCTTTCCGTGCAGTTGTAGATTGTAATCCTTGCGATCGCCTTTTCCACGAGCAGGATAGGATGGGAGAATAGACATTCAAACACCACATTCAAGTGACCAAACAAACCAAACTGCACCCATGTGCACAAGACAAAGGAACAAAACAACAGTAATCCTTGAACCCCACGAAATACTTTGTGTCCGTAGACCCTTTAATTTGTCGGATGCATTCTGAAATTACTTTGTGTGTTGTTGAGATTCGACTAAAAAAAAAATTGGTGACATTCGATTGGAAGTAAAAACATTAATATCAAAATTAAGATTCAGCAAGGTATATTTCATTCCAAGAATGACCACCGTCACTACGGAGGGAATTACACGTCTGTTCCTGAATCAGATCATACGGCTACACGGCGTGCAATGCACCATCATCAACAAAAGAGAAGTTCGTTTAACTTGTCCTCTCTAGCACATATTGATGATGCATAATGGCACTCGGTTCTAGCTATCAATGGCGTTCCATCCCTAGACTGACTTGCATGCCGACCCGACCAACCAGACGCTCGAACAATTCGTGCACACTTCATGGAAGTTGCATGGCACCGATTTGGCAACAAAACAGTCGACCGCCAAACTTGAATATAACTCTGCAATTTCCAACAAATGGGTAAAATTATATTCAATGTTGTCTCGGGCAAACTTCCTGCCACAGCGCCAGGAATCCAAAGCCAGAGAAAAATGCCTATTGATGACATCCATCGACAAGACTTCACCAGCGTTTGGACAATAACGCTCCACATTCTCACAAAGAAGCAAGCATCCATGAAGCAGGAAGCGAACTAAATTTATAGCCATGATGTGGACTAAGCTCTGCAAACATTTAACCTAGTGTACAATAATTTCCAAAGCTCAAACCCCGGTGGCTGGGACCGTTTGAGATAAAGGGAATACAAACTCCCATCATTGATCGACTTTGCCTGGCAGACAACATGGCGATCATCCCACTCTCCCACATCAGCAACCTCAAGTACTACCGAGATCCTAGGTAGAGCTTTCCCGGCTGAGATATTGTTCCTCTAACTCCTATCTAAGTGGACAGAGATATGGAGTACGTGATTGAAGAAAAACTTCAACATCAAAGCCCTTGAGTATTTGTTAAATTGGCATGGTCACGGTACTCCATACAACAGCTAGGAGCCTTATGATAACCTTGAAGGTGTCAATCATCTGATTGACAACTACTGTTGTAAAAACAATTATACATTTGCTAACACGCCGGGAGACATAGGTAAAGGGAGTAAATGTTACGACCCAGATACACGCGAGTTCCTAACCTTGAGGGTGGCTAATTTTTTCCTTACATTTATTTCCTTATGCACGTAGACCTCAAGCGTTTTATGTCGTTTGGTCAAGGATATTTTGGCCACCTACTCAGACCTTTGGTGTTCCACTTCTGGCAGGTCTAACACTTTGGACCAATTTCCATAAGGATCAGCAGAAGTATCACACATTGTATGAGTGTTTCCATACTAATCTATGGACTTCCTAATGGCACTAGACATGTATAACACCACACCTTGATATTGTCCAAACCCCCCCAACTTCTTGGCAGGGTTTCTTTTAGTAACAAATCACAACGCGATATTGCATGCATCGATCGGCTCAAGCACCGAAGAGCCAACATATTACTCATTGTGATTCTCGTCATTGTATGTATGCGCCTGAAATATTTGACAGTTTGTCATCAAAGTACTCTTAATATTTTTTAGTATTATCCAATTTTCCCTCATCCTCGAATCTTCTTCTATACAAAATATAATCCATATGAATCATCCACGTTCCTTCTAAGGTGGACACTTGGTATCACAGTGCAACGCCACCGGAGAGGCAACTGACACATTAGGTACAAGTTGAAAACCTCTTCCGCGCATATCCACCATTCAGACGCAAACATACCTTGTGACGACAATGGTGAACGGAGTGAATGCACCAAGCGACAAGTAGTAGTAACCCGTGAGGGCTGCGGTGATGAAGGATGAGCATTAGGCTATCAACGATGCTCTTCAGGTAAATTATGTAGCAATGTCACATTTTGTGGCAAATGGCACAGCATCAATGGCCCCAAAGGCCAACTTGGCAATGGACCCCTCAATCTTGGTGTATCTTTGCACCCACCATTGTCCACCTAGTTGACACCTGACACCTTGGGAGGCACCGGCCAAAAGGCTCGCATGAACCAAGACAAATGCCAGAAGTTGCCGGAGCTCATGAGCCTCAACACCCCTCTAGTCCAACAACTCAATGTGGTGATACAAGAGCTATGAGATTCACATGCGCAAGAGAAGTCCAAGAGACATATTCAACTCTTAACTTAATTCTGAAATTTTCCAGCACTCTCAGAGTTTCTAATTGTGCAAACCCTACGGGACAGACGGTTAGGATGTGGCTGACAAGTTTAAAGGTGTACTTCACCATTTACGGAGTCAACACTGATACAAAAATATAATTGATCTCTTGACCTCAAATTCGCGTGGCACAGCTTTAAGTTGGTGGTATAATATAAAGACCATCCAACAATAGCAAGAGACTGTTAGAGCTGGATCAACGGCTCTTGCGACTTCTCTCACATTCTCCACCGCAAGCGTTCTACCTCTCGATTAGATTAATCCAACGTGGCACAACTCTTTGACTCCACCAGAAAGTTGGATGGACTTAAGGTGTGGCACAACGCATGCTTTGGAAAAATAAATAAGACTTCTAACTTGTGGCACAAGCTTCAACGCCCTTGTCAACAGTCCGGTATGGCACAACATCCCCTCCGTTTCTTTAAAATCATCACCTGTAGTTAGGTCGCCCCCAAAGGGCTCTTTTTTTTTTTCTATAGCAATGACATAAAATACAACATCCAACAAAGAATCGCCATACTCGGCATCCAAGATGACCTTCCGTGAATGATCGTAGCAGCCGATCACAACAACATTGCCAACTACAACACTCTGATGTAGGTATCCAACAACTACGGATCCCAAAGCCACAATTTCTATCATGGAAGATGGAAATCTCAATACAAGAAACCCTTGTCTCTTATGGAGATTGATGCCCTCAATCAACGTGATTAGCTGTTGTGCTAGACTTGAGGGAAACTCAGACAAGTTTTGTGCAATAATCCAAAACGAGGAGGAGGTCATAGAGAAAACATGAGGAGTCAGAAACGGCAAAGGACACGAGGAGGCATACGAAGTCTTGTCTTGAGGAAAAAATATGCGTCAGCCAATTGCCAATCTGAACGACTCACATCGCCACACACAAAAGCTATTTAGATCGTAGAGTTTGATGCAAGCACGAAGATGATAAACCAGTGATACTATTGCGAGTGCAATTAAGGGGTTGTAAAAGTTGTAGAATGGTACCAACACTGTTGGAGAGAGGAGCTTCTTACACCTTTGTAAGTAACACCATGGTTGGAAGCTGGGTTTACAAATTGAACTGAAGGATGTTTGAAGGGAAAACTGTCGACTGAGAACTGTAGATCTATTAAACTTAAGAACCTGAAGAAAATTGGAGACTTGCATGATGTAAGTGTCTGGAGGACTTGCCTAATGAGCGACCACAAAATGATCCTCGACTGAGATTTCATGTACCAACACAATCTGTATGTAGACTTGAGTAGCGGAGTAATCTACGTAAACATGAATGGCAGAAAATGACAGTGCCTATGATCAAGCGACCCACGATGCAACGACTACAGAGGAAGTTCAAAAGGTAGGAGTAGAAGGGTAAATTGCAATTTCCAAAAAATGTCATCCCGTATGGCTGGTTGTGGCCAAGAGATATCCCCAACACAGAGCACAGGCATGGCTGGTCCACATGGAGACCGTGAGAGCAAAAGAAATTGCAACTGTAGAAGAAACAATATCGGCCGCACCACCTGACAAGTTTGGAGTTGTTCCAAAGGTGTTTGCACCACTCGTCAAGGAGTTTCAATCACCAGATAAACCTGATCCCAGCAGCAAGAAGAGGGTGAAGGTGACCTATTGGGTGAGGGGTCATGAGCTGAAAAAACATGTTAATAGTTGGACAACATGCTTGGTTAGAGTTTCATCAGGCCATCCACGTCATCCTACATGGCACGTGTGATATAAAACAGCTAGATACGGGTGTGCATAGACTATCGAGCATTGAATGACATCACCATCATGAACCACTGTCCCCTTCTCCAAGCAGTCAAATGTTTTGACCAATTTTGTGGAGCACAAATGTTCACAAAAAATTATCTATATATCGACTCTCATGAGATCTGTGGATCTGATAAGGACATCAAGAAGACGCCGTTCCGCAACACATATGGATCCTTCGAGTTCACGATTGTACTGTCCGGTCTTACAAATGCCCCCGCACAATTCACTACGATGATAAACAGTATATGCACCTGTATCTTTACAAATTTATTGTCGTGTGTGTCGATGAAATCCTGGTGTACAACCACACTGCGAAGGAGCACAATACAAATATCTAAAGGTTTCTTAAGATTTTGTAGAGAGGGAAATTTCATAGAAACGTCTTGAAATTCCACTTTGGTCGCCATTCAATTGAGTTTTTATACCATATCATCTACGGCATATGGATCACCATGGACCCAAAAAGGTGGAGGTATTCAATGCTTGGTCGGCGTCGACCTTCATTCGGGACGTCCATGTGTTTTTGGGATATGAAAAATAATACTATGAATCTGTAAAGGACTTCATCCGAGTATCAGCTCCTCGGTTAAATTTCACTTGTAAAACTATTGAGTGGATATATATAGATAGAAAATAAGAAGTGCCAAGCTTCTTGATAAATGCTTGAACCTCAGCCCCAGCCCTGTGATTGGTGAATCCAATAATAGACTACATCATGGCCACGGATTTGTCCGATCAAGCAAACGAAGCTGTTCTCCTCCAAGAAAAGAGTGTTTGAGAAAAAGTGGGCATGAACATGTGACAAATATATGTGGGAAAGACCTCAAATATGTGGTGTACGTAGAATAAATTCATGTCGTCATGCATGCATTCAAGATGTAACTGTGTTAATTGGAATGCCAACGATGCATTATTTGTATCAACCACCATACACTCAAATATCTCAACACACGGCCAAACCTGAGCCGTCAACAACCTGGATAAATGGAGTTCTTTGGGTCAAATTATGATAATTACATCAAGTACTATCATGGAGAAATAATTATAACGGACGCTTTGCTCCGATGACCAGACATGATGGTTGAGATCAGCACACTGCACACCGAACCCGACCCATACCTTGTGCGACTGCTCATGGAGGATTATGATGAGTTAAGTGGGTACAAAGAGACCGAGCTTGGTTGAAGATCCCTATATGCCACAGAGATTTGCTCCCCAAATTGTATGCCAAAAAAATAGTTGCGATATAGTTATGGTTAATAACCCTGAATTCATACACTCAACAACTGGTGTATTAAAAATTGTATTCGTATGTCTAAACAATTTTCAGATATCATCACCATCAATTCATATCACTAGATTCCACGCGTTCATTCCTTGTATAAGGTGTTTGTTATCCTGGTTAATATGTAATATGTACTAGTTTTTGTAAGTAATAAGTACATGTTCACTAGTATGTTAAATTCCCAATACACTTGGCAATACATAGTTTCACGGATGAGGTGATTTGTGGACACTTCGGTAAGGATAGGATGCTTAAGAAGCAAGCGACGTATTACTTGTGAGACAAGATGCAAACCAACATGATAGAATTCTGCAAAAAGTGCAACAACTGTCAACGAAAAACAATTGTCGCATAAGGCCACCAGGATTGCTCCAACCTTTCCCTTTCCTGACGGAGCCATGGGTCGACATCAGCATGGACTTTGTGACCAGGTTACCTGTCACCTCCGATGTATATGTCACAATCCTCTTAGTGGTGGAAATATTTTTCCAAAATGTCACATTTGATTCCAACAACCAGCATCATCACGGCCAGGGAAACCACGTTTTATTCCCAAGTCAAATAAAACAGCTACACGACGTGCCACATACCATCACTAGCAACATACCTAGTGGCTTCACTAGCCTTTTTGGCTTGAACTGATGACGCCTTCTGGTAGTCAGACATAGCTATCAAAAACATTCTATCCTCAAAACAACTAGCAAACCAAGCGGACCAATCAGACACATGAAGAAATCTTCCGCACTTTATGTGAGCCACACGGCACTGATTGGGCAGCAAACCATCCAATTGGCAAACTCGCACATAACTTTGCAAGTTCCACTACAACAGATACACTTTCGTTGGAGGTGGTCCATGGAAAACTTGCCGGCACACCAACAACACTCCAAACCTAGAGCAGAACCCCCACGATTGACATCCACTTATGGGACTTCACTTGCCTTCAAGGAGAATCGTACTAGACTCTTACGTATATGCAAGTATCCATGAAGCGGGTAGTAGCGGACCAACACCGTACCACTTACTTGTTTAGTGTTGGCAATCGTGTCCTACTCAGCTCCTAAAAGATGAAACTCCATGAAAATAATTCTGAAGCTTAAACATTGACCATTAGGATCATTTGAGGTTGAGTCAATGCAAACCCTTGTCATGGCTGGACTTCTCCTACAAAACATGGCAATACACCGATTCTTCCACACCAACAAGCTCAAGCACTATCGAGACCCCAGTGAAAGCTTCTTTGACCAAGATGTCGCTCCTCCACCTCGGATGCAAGTGGACAAAGATACTGAGTATGCTACAAATGATATTGTCTGACATCAATGCTATGGAAAAACATCCAAGTGTCTGGTGAAGTGGCACGATCACAACGTAGCACACGACAACCCTACTACAACCTTTCAGACATCCATCATCTGATCGTTTGCTAATACGGTCAACATCAGTCTACTTCTACTAATGTGACGGGACATCAAGGCCAAAATGGATGGAATTTTTATGTCCTAAACGTACACGGGTCCTCAAACTACGCAAGCGGGAATTTCTGTCCTTACAATGATGGCCCACTGTATGTCAACCTGAGAATTCTTAGGCCGATCTGCTAAGGGAATTTATGCCACCTATCTTAACCTGCGAAGTTCTACTTATGACGGCTCTAACACTTTCAACCACTTTCCTATAGGCTCAATAGAAGTAATGCAAACTGTATTGGTGCTTCGATACTACCGTACTGAGAGGCATACTCCCTCAAAAAAAATCTTTTTGCACATGCGTTCCTAAATTAATTCCTGCTTGTTGGAGTGTATCACATGTGAAATTACTTAAACACTTATTCTGTTTTGCTCATTGTATACCTTTATTTTAACCTTTTATCCCGGGTTCAATTCATTGAAAGGTTGCAACATGGTTAAGGACAATAGTACTCGGTTAAAAGAAATTTTAACACTGCAGAATGGGCATCCACGGCCAGGCTGGATTAATGACGTCCTTCGGCTCCAACGCCTCAAGCGGAGTCGCGTCTACTCGGGTTAGACACGAAGATTTGATGACAGCTGACGACTTGGATAGCATCAACTGCGCTTTCGCAATATCAAGTTTGAAGTTCGAAGTGATGGGTCGTGGAAGTATGCACACCCAGATATGAACAATGGATCAATATGGATTTTCCTAATTTTTTCCTTGGAGGGGTTTGGGCGACCACCTACACAATTCCAAAGCACATGAATTTCAGAGAATGTGACAAGCAGTGAAATTCAAAGTGAAAACATGACGGAATATGCCTCTTGATATGGCATTCGGTTGACTTCATGACAACGCTATAATTCTACAAAATGTGCCTCAGTATTCTCAAAACCCCTCCACTTACTGGTGGAGTTTCTTAAAGTGACCACTCATGATGGGACATTGCACACGTCTCTTGGCCCATGCACCAAACACCCAACATATGCCTCATCGTGATTCTCTCTATTTTATACATTGCCTTCGACTTGTTTGACACTTTTCATTGAAACACACATAGTACTAGAAAAAAGCATCCATTTGTCCCAATTCCTCAAATCATCTTCAACTTTGCACCTAGTCCAAGTAAACTATTAATGTTCCACTTGTCGTAACACTTAGCTTCCGAGTGTAGTGGCCCTGGAGGGACAGCCGGAAGATTAGCTACAAGGCAACAACCTTGCACGTGCCTTCAACATATCTCCACCATTGAGAATTTCACTTACCTTACAACGAGTATGGTGAACAGAGCAAGTGCATGTTGCAACAGAGAGTCGTAACCAGTGAAGGCTTTGTTGACGGATGATCAGCAGCACGTGATCAAGAATGCTATCTAGGTGAACTGGGCAGAAATTTCAGATTCAACAGCAAATGGCACAGTATCGAGGACCCCGACAGCCAACTTGATGATGGACGCCTTAGTCTCAGCAAGTCGTGTGTCCCCTTTGTTTCCCGCCGTGTCAACACCTTGCACAATGCAAGACACCGACCAAGGTCGCCTCAACAAATACCTATGCTATACGTTGTTAGGAATCAAGAGCGTCAACACCCATTTGCTAAAAAAAGTAAATCAAAAAATAGAGGAGTTACAGTTTTGATGTGCACGGAAAGCAGTTCTCAATAAGAGAAACCTTCAACTATTGAATGAACCCCAAATTCGACTTGCACGCCCTAAGTCGTTCCATTGTGTGAACTCAAGAGGACCGACTATTAGGATGTGGTTGACAAGGTAAGAGGTGTACTTCACAATTGCTAAGGTCAACAACGATAAATAATATTATTGACCTAACGACCTCGATTTTGTGTGGTATTTCATTTTGTTGGTTGTCTAGTATAGGTACCATTCAACGACAGCAATAGACCTGTGGAGTTGGATCAACAACGTGGATGACTGCTCTCATATCGTCAACCACACGAGTTCTAGCTATCAAGCAGAAAAAAAATTGACATGACATAACTTTCCAACTCCGATGGACAGGTCCATGGACATTGGATGCGCTGCACGGTGCATTTTGGAAAAATGAACAAAACTTCTTACGCACGATATAGGCTTCAACGTACCGTATTGATCCCAGCTTTATTCAAGCTCTTAAACTGATTTGTATTGTGAACCAAGGGGCGTCCGGCGTGATGGTCACACGCCAAGCCTTTGGGATAAACCTCCTAACCCTTGACCCCTTGGTGTTTGGGCCAACCCTTGAGATGCCGCGTGACCCTCTCCTTGCAGCAAGCCCACTGCTAGTGACCGAAGTTCCCGCCGTGCGACTCTCCCGGCGGCGTTTGCACCAAGGTGCACTGCGGAAGACTTGTAAGATCGAATAGACGTGTGCGAGGTAATACTTGGAGAACAAGGAGACTTGGGCAAGGAATTAATTCTTAGACTTGATAGATCAGTAGAAGGAAATGTACAAAGCCTTTGGATAAGATTGGCACGCCTAGAACAACCCCTAGGCTTCCTTATGTGCCAGCCCCTATGAGCCAACAGACGGCCCCTCGGCAATTCGAAGTCCTCTGCTGGGATGCAATTACACAAACAGCACATGCTTCATATAATATACTTTGCGAACTTTCCAACGCACCAACGAACGCCTCAATCCATGGAGAAACAGCTTATTTATGGCTGTTTGAGTGTTCCACCCGTGATTGCCGCTGGCAGCACCGCCATCGGGAGTCACGGCCGCCCAAAGCACCCTTGCTTGCGAATGCAGCTCCAGCGGCTATCTCGAAGTGCCCATAGATCCCAATGAACCTTGCCTCATTCGCTAAGCATCCATCCAAGGACGCTTTGGCTGCAGTGGGAAAGAAAGTTCCTCCGCCGTGCTCGAGGTCGAAGTGGTACGTCTCCTGTTTTCTGGAGGTACGCTTCCTGCATTTGCACGACCATATCTTTCTTGTCCCTATACCAAATCACCTGGTTCTTGGGTCTATTTTGCACAGTCTTTCAAATAAAATACAATGCAAGCATAAAAGAATGCTTCTGAAGTCAGCATGATGACATAATCACCGCCTCGACCGGCGGCTCCCATACCACCACCCCCCTCCGTGGGCGCACCGTCCCGGTGTGCTCCTGGTATGCCCTGAGGACCGTGTTGACAGCATCACCCCTATGAGAATTGTCTGTAAGGATCTAGCAGTTCTGCTCAGGCCCATAGCCAAGCCATCGCACCAGGTACTGTCACCCGTTACCGCGCCGACGGTGCCCGAGAATCTTCTCCACCACATACTCCTCTTCACCCTCCACCAAGACCAGTAGAGGAGGCGCCTGTCCCCATGATACGAACCGCGTATCAGGCTCCTTGTACGCCTTGAGTAGAGAAGCATGGAATATAGGGTGGATCCCATAATGGTCCAGCAGCTCCAACTTGTAGCTCACCACGGACTTCTCCTTTACCCAAAAGGACCCACCCACCGATGCTTGAGCTTGTCACTGCCCACCCGCGCCAGGTACAGGTTCCGTGAGCTCAACAGCACCTTTTTTCCCATAGATAAATCCTTGGATTTCTAGTGCTTGTCTGCTTCCAGCTTCATCTACTGTTGTGCCTTGTGAAGCGCATCCCGCACGCCACGCCACACCTCTGTGAAGTCACTTGCAAACTGATGAACAATGGGTAGGTCTGATCCCGTTGCCATGTCCGAGGGATATGCAAGCTGCACCCCATACACTACCTAAAAGGGAGACGGTCCCGTTGAGGCATGCACTGCTGAGTTGTAGGCAAAGTCAGCCATCAGGATATTGCATTTCCATCCCTCACCATCCGACTCCAAGATCCCCCGTAGTAGTTGTTCCATGGTCTGATTGGTGCGCTCAGTTTAGCCATCCGTTTGGGGATGGTAGTCCAATGAAAGAGCCACACGGGTGCCAAGATTCTTGAAGAGTTCCTCCCAAAACTGGGAGGTGAAGTGCGGGTCGTGGTTCGAGACCATGCACTTCGACACCCCGTGAAATTTTATGACGTATTAAAAGAGGAGATGAGCCGTCTCTTCAGCCGTGACCTTCTCCGTACATGGAATAAAGTGCACCATCTTGCTTAACCGTCCCACCACCAGCAGCACCATGGTATTGCCCGTTGCATCCCGTGGAAGATCTCCCATAAAGTCTAATGAGATTTCCGTCCATGGGCGCTCTGGCATCGGTAGCGGCTGTAGCTCTCCTGGTGTTGTTGCCCTCCGTGACTTAATTCTTTGGCATATGTCATAGCTTCTCACGTACTCCTTGCAATCTTCTCCCATTGTCGCCCACCAATATTGGCAAGCAAGCATCTTGAAAGTATTGTCGTGGCCAAAATGACCACTATAGTGCGAGTCGTGTGCTTCCTCCAACAATACCCATCCGTATGACGCACTCCGCAGCACCACAATCTGGTTCTCCTTCTCATGCCACCGATACTAGCCATCCCATTTACACCCCTTCACCGTAATCCTGGGAAATTCCTGGTCCTCCGCATACCCATGATCAAACAGGCTATAGATAATCGGAGATCCCGTCAGTATTGTGATTGCATGTAAGCCCAAGTCTGGACGACGTGAAATCGGATCCGTTGGGTTGCTCCTCCCTAGTATTTACTGGATCTCGTAGTCAAAGCCACCCTCCAGGATATCCATCCATCGTGCTTGACGACGACTCAGGTTCGGCTACGACTTGAGGTACTTGAGCACGTAGTGGTCCATGTGGATCACACACGACCACGCCTGAAGGTAGCACCTCCACTACGCGAAGGCCTGGACCACCGCGAGTATTTCATTCTCATTATTGTAGCAGGAGCATTCGATAGCCCAAAATGCATCACGAGATACTCGAAGTGTCCATAGCGCATCCAAAACGTGGTTTTTTCCACATCCTCCTCCGAAATGTGGATTTGGTGATATCCCAACCTTAGGCCTAGTTTGCTTAAGACACGTGCGCCTTGGTGCTGGTTGAACAACTCCTAGGCCCGTAGCAACGGGTAGCATTTCTTCACCGTGATGTTGTCGAATGCCTGATAGTCTGCGCACATCCACTGCTCTCCTAACCTCTTCTTGACGAACAGGACTCGCATTGCGTATGGAGGCACCGACGGCCAAATGAAGCCCTCGTCCATGAACTCTCCCAACTGCTTCTTGAGCTCTACAAGCTCCACGTGACTCATGCGGTTGTTAGAATGCACCATTCGTGATGAACTTGGCACCACCTCGATCTTGTGGTCGATGTCGCATCACAGCGGCAGCCCCTTTGGCAACTCGTGTGAGAAAACATCCCCGAACGTTTTGAGCACCTCCCCAAAACTGGAAGGTAACTCTTGAGCTCCTCCACCTTCCACCGGCTGCCCATCTGCTGCTTTAACCGTTGCAACTTGCAACTCTGCTACTTGTTGTGGACGCACCCAAGCCAAGTAAACATGGCCACCCTTACGCTCGCACCGCTTCAACTGCTGCAAGTTGATGATGTGCAGCTGCTTCCCCACTTCTGCCACATCCGAATCGTTCTCCCCACCCTGCCACAACGGCAAAGGGAGATTATTCTGGTCCGCCTTCATGACCACCCGGTTGCACCTCCAATCCACCTCCGGATTCCAAGCGTATTGCCAATCCCGGCCAATCAAGCAGATGTAATCATCCACAGGGAAAGTGCGGAACTCCATTGTGCACACCAACTCACCCATATGGACATTGTGCTTGACAAGAGGTCTGTCACACTCCACCACTCCGGACACCTGCCGCGCCTTCCCCGGTGTCCCTGGCTACCGTGCGAGCTCCAACCGTGAAAAACCACTCCCGCGCACTGTCCTTACCAGTGTAGAACTCTGGCTCCTTTGGCTTGGGCCACCAAAAGGACGGATGCCAATGCGACACCCCCCGATGCACTGCTCCCTTGGCCGACGTACCTTGCCTCAACCTCCACACACAACTATTGGTTCTCTTGACGCAACTTGTCAAGAGCACGCAGGACCTCCTCCATGAGATAGACCTGGTTGTATGTCGCTGCTGCCATACTTCCGGTTGTGACAATAATATTTTTGCCAAACACAGTTTGGTAGATCTACTGCCTTCCTTGGGTCCGCGCAAAACCGAGCGAACGTCCACGTGGCTCTGATACCAAATGTGAATAGAGGGGTGTCCAGTGTGACGGTCACACGCCAAGCCCTTGGGATAAACCTCCCAACCCTTGACCCCTTGGTCTTTGGATCAACCCTTGAGATGCCGCACGGCCCTCTCCTGGCAAAAAGACCGTACCTAGTGACCGAGGTTCCCGTCGTGCAACTCTCCTGGTGACGTTTGTACCAAGGTACGCTGCGGAAGACTTGTAGGAATGAATGGGCGTGTGCGAGGTGATACTTGGAAAACAAGGAGATTTGGGCAAGGAATTAATCCTTAGAATTGAATGATCAGTATAAGGAAATATATAAAGCTTGTAGATAAGATTGGCATGCCTGGAACAATCCCTACGTTTCCTTATGTACCAGCCCCTATGAGCCAGTCGAGAGCCCCTTGGTACTCCGAAGCCCTCTAATGAGGTACAATTACAAAAATAACTCATGCATCATATATTATACATTGCGAGCTTTCTAACGCATCAAACAACACCTCATTCCATGAAGAAATGGCTGAAGTATGGTCGTTCGAGTGTTCCACGCGTGACCACCGCTGGCAGTACCGCTAGCGGGGCTAACGGCTGTCCAAAGCGCCCTTGCTTGGGAATTCAGCCCCAGCCGCTATCCCGTAGCAACCATGGACCCCAATGAACCTTGCCTCGTTGGCTAATCATCCATACATGGGCGCTTTGGGTGCAGTGGGCAAGAAATTTGCTCCGCCGTGCTCGACGTCGAACTGGTACATCTCCTGTTTTCTTAAGGTGGGACTCCCACCTTTGCACATTCGTACCTTTCTTGTCCCTCCACTGAATGACCCGGTTCTTAGGCTTATTTGCACGGATTTTCATAGAGAATAAAATGGAAGCGTCAAAACATGCAACTGATGTCATCATGATGACATAATCACCGCCTCAACCGGTGACTCCCATAACATGAATATTTTTTACTTTCACCCAAATAATGCCCTTCTTGAATTATCGAGATGATCGTCCATGCTCATATTGGAATGAAATGGGGCTATGGAATATTGCCCATCTATCAAGTCTAGGTGTCATTTTTCTCTTCGAACACTCAAAATTTATTTTAGAAGTTTGAGTGTTTGACCGACTGACCTTTGTAGCCATGAGATTGCTTGTCGTAATCAGGTGGCTCACTGTAAAACGTGGTTCAAGGTTCACTTCTACATGGCACCGTATCACATTGATCCCCCGATTAATGCAATTTTGCAATGCAAAGTGACCCCTTCCCACCCTCCTCTCCCCCTTGTAGTAGTTCCCAATCCGCCAACAGTGCACGACCCTCCTGTGTGCGATTTTGATTATTAACAGAATGAAATAGAAAATACGCTTCGGCAAAAACCCTTAAATGAGTAAAAAGGTATTGATCCTTATACCAATATAATTTGTTGTGAAAGAGCACATGGGAAAATGAAATGTATAACTTACAGAAAGTGAGTCCCAGTACATTATGTGGTAGCAGTCTAGCGTAGCAGGATGGCCTCAAGGTTGTCGTAACGCCATCACCAACACTGACATTACCCTCAGCAAAATATATTTCTACAACAAAAAATGCCTCAAACACAACACCCGACAAGGAATTACCATATTTGGCATTTAAGATGACCTTTTGTGAATGTTTGCTTCAGCCAAGTACATTGTTAGCATTGGATGTAGGCTCCAACGGTTGGTGACCCCAAAGCCACAATCGTACTCTGTAAGAGGGGAGTTGCTGTCAACAAAAAATTGTCTTCTATGTAGAGTTTACACCTCTCATCAACATGATCAGAGGTGGTCCTCAACTTGCAAGAAGCCAAGGCACATCGTGCACAAATGTCGTAAATGGAAAACACACGCCAAACGGGAGAGGACGTCATAAACAAACACTGAGAAGTCATAAAATCACAAAAGGAAAAGAGTAAACAATGGAACTCCTTTTTGGTCAAAATATTTGCACTGACTGATCGCGCATCTGAGCGGCTCACATTGCTACAAACAAAGGTTATTGTGATCAAAAAGTTCAATTAGTGTTCCAATGGCCACCATCGTGTAATACTGCTATGAGTTTAATTAAGAGACTGTTAAATTTGCAGAACAATAACAGCACTTCTGGATGGAGGAGCCTTCTTACAACATTCTAAGTTACGACATGGTTCAGAATGAAGACTTGCAAACCAAACCGGGGGGTGTTTGAAGGGGAAAATGGCGACGGGCAACGTTAGATCCATTGATTTTGTAGGTTTCTCTAATTTTCTTGCTGGTACAGGGATTATGATTGGCCAAAGTAACGGCTGAATTTGTGGTCATTTTATCTTTCCACCATGCTTGCACCACTGAATTTCCTAATGATTGACCATAAAATCATCCTCAAGCAAGATTTCCTATACAGACATAATATCTAAGAAAACTTGAGTGGCAGAGTAGTCTAGCCCACTGTGAATGAAAAAAAACACTTTCCTCAAATTGAAAGACCCACAACCCAACAACGGTTATAGGAAGTAATCGAGGTGGGAGCAACCGTCGCAAAAAAAATTCGATGTCACTTGATGCAGCCAAGTGATATCAACCACACGGAGCACATGCGTGGATAATCCAAGTGGAGATAGGGGAAGTAGTAGAAAGCAAAACAGAAGAGGAAAATACATCGACTACAACACTTGACAAGTTCCCAGCCATTCCTCGATAACTTATACCGCTCATCAAGGAGATCAAAGGGGTTTCCCCCCACAAACTACTGTGAGATTTATCTTGGCAATGGAGCGTTGATCAGCACATAGACCTGAAGATGGGTTGCAGACCAACGGTTAAGGTGAACTATCGGACGACCGAATAGGAGGTGGCTTTAATTTAAAAGGCAGTTGGACGTGATGCTTGGCCAGGGTTTCATCAGGTCATCCATGTCACCATACGCGACACCTATATATTACAAGAAAAATAAAACCGGCAAGTTATGGATGTGCGTGGACTACCAACCATTGAACGACATCACCATAAAAACCCGCTACCATATTCTGCAACAGGCAAACTTTTTGACCAACTACATGGAGCATAATATTTCACCAAAACTGACCTAGACAATGGATAACATCAAATCTACATACCAAATAAGGGAATAACAAACACTGAGTTCACGGTTCTTCTGTTTGGACTCCCACTTCTCCCTCATTCATGGCAAAAAATAACAAATTTTCCCCATATCTCAAAGACTTTGTTATCGTGTATCGTAAGGACATCATGGTGTATAGCTGCACAAGGAAGAGCACAATGGACATTTCCAAAACGTTCTTAAATGTTTTTAAAAATGAATGTTTCCAAGTACTCTCGAAATATGACTTTGGTTGCCATTTGATGGAGTTTTTAGGCCACATCATTGGCGGCAGATGGGTTACCAAGGATTTAAGGAAGATGGATACAATGGTTCATTGGCTAATGCTGACCGAAGTTTGGGATATCCGAGTGTTTTTGGGAACTTGCAAATATTCCCGTCCATTCGTAAAGTAGTATGTTAGAGTGTCAACGCCTCTCTCGTAGCCGGCCGAGTGGAGTTGGGGAGATAGTAAACATGAAGCGTTAAACTCCTTGAGAAATTATCTGAATCAAGCGCCAACATTATGATTGGTGGATCCAATTGTGGAATATGTTGTGGCCATCGACATGTAGAATCAAGCAATTAGAGCTCTTCTCCTCCAAAACAACAGTGGTGAAGGATGACATGTCAGGTAGATCCCGAGAAAAATACACGGATGAGGACACAACTAAGTGGTGCATAAAAAAATGCTCGTAGTCATGCCAATGTCCAGGACATGGCGGTGTTACTTGGAATGTCGACGATGCATCATTCGCACCGACCACTTAGCACTCAAATATCTCTACAGTGAGCCAAATGTGAGCTATCAATAAAGTCCATGGATGGAGTTTCTCAAGTCCAACATTTGCAATGACATGAAGTACCATCCTAGAGAAACAAATCAAGAGAATTCTCTAATTCTGTGACCATGATTGATGGCCAACATCAGCGCACTACTCGTCAAACAAGACACGTACTTCATGAGGCTTTCTGAGAGATTCTGTTGTGCAACAAGACCAAGTTTGCGTTGAATTGACCCTACTTGCATTCAATATCTAGTTGTTAGGACCTCGTACCACCAAACAAAGAGATGCGATGAATTTTATTCAAGGAAGGACACAACATAGGTCCAAGTGGACACATTGACGAGGACAAGACACCAACAAGCTAGTGAAGTATTACTAATAGGACAGAATGAAAACTGATGTGATAGAATTTTTCAAATCATGCATCACGTAACCACCAAGACTCCTCCAACCTCCTCCTTTTATATCAGATTCATTGGTTGAAATCAACATGGACTTTGTGACTCGATTACTTCTCACCCCCGAGGGGCATGACACCATGCTTTTGGTTGTGGACATACTTTTTAAAATTATCAAATTTCATTTCAGCAACAACCATCACCATCACCAAGGGTACCATGGGTCTATTATTGAATTAGATCATACGGCTACATGGTGTGCTATGTACCATTCCCAAAAATATATTTGGTCGTTTCACTTACCGTTCCTAGCATAATCTGATGATGCATTATGGCAGTCAAATCCAGCTATTAACTGTGTTCTGAACTCAAACCGATTGGCAGGCCGCCCAAAATTATCGGACTCTTCAACAACTCCTTCCCACTTTGTGTAAGCTCCATGGCACTGATTAGGCATCAAATTTGTCGACAGTCAAACTTGATTACATGCATGAAAATTTTACCACAACATTAGAATTCCGTTGGAGGTGGTCGACCACAAAATCCCCCCCACACCAACAGGACTCCAAAGCTAGAGCCAAAATCCTGTGGTTGACATCCACTGATGGGCCGTCACCAGCCTTTGGGAAGAACACGCATACTCTTGGGAAAATGGAAGCAACCATGAAGCGAGTAGTTGACCACCATTGCATGAATGACATTTTCAGTGCTAGAAATTTAATCATACTCAGCTTCGTAAATATCAAACTTTATGGACAAGACTTCCCAAGTTCAAACCTGGATGGTTGAGACTGTTTGACATAAACTACATATGACCTCCTATCGTCGCTTAACTTTGCCCGTAAGAGAGCATGATGATCCACTGGTTCTTCCACATGAGCAAGCTCTGTCACTATCGAGACCCAAGAGCAAGAGCTTCCGTGGCCGAGACATTGCTCCTCCGCCTCCTATTCAAGTTGATGGAGATATGGAGTATGCAATCGAAGATGTCCTCAGACATCGACGTCGTGGAAAGACGACCAAGTATGTAGTCAAGCAGCACAGTTGTGATGTCATGCACAACCTTTGAGATGTAAATCATGTGGTCGATTGCTAATATCGTGGACATTGGCTTATATCTGCTAATACACCAGAACGTCGCGGCGAAAGGGAGGGGGATTACATCCAACATGTACACGAGTCCCTAAAATCCAAAAATGGCCATTTATGGCCTTGCATTTGTGGCCCAGTGTGTGTGGACTTCTGCATTTGTACGGCATTCGACTAAGGGCATTTTCGCCACCTTCCGTGACCTCCAGTGGTCTACTTCGGATTGTTTTGAAACTTTTAACCGCTTTCCAAAGAAGGGTCGACAAAAGTATCACAAACTGTGTCATTTTTTTAATATTTTTCATTCAACTTTCTAAGCAAAACAAAATTTCTATGAAACCACATTTGGATATTCTCGAACCCCTCCCGAATTTGTGGTGGAGTTTCTCAAAGCAACTACTCACGACGCGCGATTGCACGTGTCGCTTGACTCTATCACTGAAGACCCGGCATATGCTTTATTATTATTATTGCCATGGTACACATGCGCTCCACTTGTTTAAAAAAATTCACCGATGTAATTTTAATGCTTGATATAAGTGATCCAATTGTCTGAATTCCTCGACCTTTCTTCTGCTTAACACCTCATCCGTGTGAACAATCCAAGTTCCGCTTGACGTACCATTAGGCACATGTAAGGGTCATGTTTTGTTCATATGAATGGAGCACTTTGTATTTGGAAAAACAACATGAACATTTTTAATGACAGATTTGAAATATAACATGAATAAACCAACATTTGGCCCCCTGGTCTTGCCTTGTCCTGACATCAGGACCCACTCTGCAAATCCATTAGTACAAGAGGATGTGTTCGGGCTGTGGTCAACGAGGGGGCCCGCTAGCTGCTTGTGCAACTTGTGATAGCCAGACTACTATTGGGCTTGCCACTTAAGACTTCTTGTAGGTATAACACGCCAGGCAATGTATTCGATGGTTTGTGAAATCCTAAACTGTGTGTTATGGAAGGAAACTGTTATAGGAACCCGTTCTGTTGACACACTTTTCTCTGAATTATGTTCGAGGGAATTTCAGGTTTGTTTTAGGATTTTAGACTGTTTGTTACCCACTTAATTTCATAGGATTATTGCAGTCATTGAATTGGCGTGATTGAGCCCAAGACTAAGATTGCATAGACGTCGCGCCCCGAGATTGTTGATGAAGATTGACCAGGCCCTCCAGTTGGTCAAATTGGCTCGTAAGGCCAAAAGGTTGAAGAGATACTGAAATAGGTTCGTGTATCTAATCATGGAAGAAATTAGGGCTCTGAGGTTGAAGTTCCCATAGACAATATGGCAGGTTCATTTATCTTGAAAACAGAAATGTGATTTCCTACCCATGAGGGCATTTCATAATGACACATTTTACGAGCAAGAGGCTTGTCCATTTTTAGATGAATGGGTTCATTCAGATCAAAAACTAGAACACGAGGTTGATAGAGATAAAAATGTGCTTTTAGGGATAAAAGTTTCAACACTTTACAAAAAGGGACAATTGCTTTATTAGCTACGACTTAAACATTTTATTGTCTTAGGCGATTTGACTCACAACTTATTTGTCACAACTGCCCGGACACAATACTTATTGGCAATCGATAACCCCTATCTTCATGCGCTGATTACTCACTTTGTCATCAACGGTGTACAAATTTCCACTTTAGGCACGAACCAATATATTGGATATCTCCTAACCACATCATCTTTACGAGAAGAATCTTAGGTGTAAATTACATTACAATAACATTTTGAGGGAAAAACTGAGCTCAATCTAGGTTTGGTTAAAGAGGATGTTTGTCCAAAAGAGAATGGGAATGTTTTCCTTCATAAAAAAATGAAAAAAGTAAAACAACGGTCACCTTAGTTTTATTCCGTCAACGCATTGATGGTTTCAATAATTTTCTACATTCAAGACGAATTTTTAAGTCGAAATAGTATTATGTTAAACGTTTTTACAAATGTAAATCCTATTAAGGAATACAGATTCACCAAAAAAAACAATTCAGACTCAAACTGATATAGTTTGCTACTAGGAACAGTAACAGTAAATAAATAAAACTTATGGAGTAAAATAAAGTAGTACATCATTAATATGTTGCAAGTTTTATGAAAACTATTGTATTCAACTTGAAGATGTTATAATTAGTTTACATTTAAGTAAAAATTAAATGGAAACATGATAATTAGATATTTGATTGTGTATTGAATTTTCAGTTCAAAATATATATCAAAGTTTTATGCATTAATGAATTGAAAACGTGAGGAATGGAAAAAAAAAACAATAGTTAGCCCTTTCTTTGTTGAATGGATATCAGAATAATTTTGATTTATAATCACAAAGTTTAAAAAATCAAACATGTAGTCGAAATATTCTGATTCAAAGTGAAATTAAATGTCTAATGACGTTCACAATGGAAAGAAGACACATTGTTGCCGTAATCTGACAAGACGTTTGGACGATAACATTATCCAAGCTCAAATATTCATTTAAAAGTTTTTTAATCTAAAGAAATAATTTTGAAAGGATTTTTTATGTTGGTGAAAGTTTTTATGGAGTTTTCACAGTACAAAGCATAATGTTGAAGACGATTATCATAAGAATTTGTATTAAATTATAGGTTTCCAGCTTTTTTAGTAATTTATAGATACATGCATACTACAAGAACGTTTTAGCGTATAGAAAAATTAGTTTCAGAGGAATCTATGTAACCTATTGGAATGTATCGATCAATGTAGCTTTTTAATAGGGCCAAATTATGGATAATTTTGGCAAGTCAGTAGGGGCTTCTCCAACAACATTTTATGCCTTCAAACAACCATACTCAAGTCCCATATCCTCAACACCAAAAGATACATCCTCTTTGTGCACGAAATTTAGCACAACTTGCTCAGCATGAAGTATTATGTGAAAACGATTCTGAAGCTAATATGGCCCAGCTTCTTAACAGAATGAAACTAAGGGAAAGCAAGAAGCATGTCCATACTTATGCAACAACACCAAAACTAGGATCTACAACAACACACTTATGAACCCTAGTGTTTTCGTTGACCATCTTTCCAAAGGTAAGGATCAGGTATGTGCCTCCTACAACCACAACCATTCCTTTGAACCCTACAAAATATGTTGTATCCTCAACTACCTCGTTAACTAAAACACGTGGAGAGGTTTGATGGCACCAACTTCTCTCATCGGCTATTCAGCTACAACGCCTTAGTTAATTTTCAAAAACCTTGGAATTTCTATAAAGGATTTGTCTGATGACCGAATCCCATGTCAAGTCCATAGACCAAAGCAACATTTGGTGAGCTTTAGTTCACAACATATACATTCCTTACAAAAATTCCTAGCATCCATTACACGATTTATTTGTACAAAAATCATCCACTCGTTACATAAAAATCCTATTGTTATCTTCTATGCACCTATCACCCAACACACTCACCCAATCAAGCATACCTTGTCACAAATATGTCCAATATCATGCTCATTAACTTCAAGTCTATGGATGAGTCATCAATGAAGCAAAGGAATTGGATGACCAGCTTGCCTTGACGGATTCGGCCATCTCATGATCTCTATTCATAACTTACCTTCTCAAAGCAATGTCTCTAGACATGAAAGAGGTGTTGCGTTACTAGCCATTCGATAGAATTAGAGAAGATTTTGTCTACATGGTGTTACTCAACGAGGGTCAAGACCAAGAAAAAACAATGTATCCACATGGAAAACACCAAAAAGACTCTTCAACCAAATTTCATGGGCAATCCACAATGAGGGGTGGTGTCAACCTACTCAAACAGAGAAGAAGGTACTCAAGCCAAAGGAAGGTTTGTTCCTAAGACTTTTTACTATTGTAACAAGCTTGGTCATTTAGCCAAAGACTGCTACAGCCATCTTCGTGACAAGAAGAAAAGAAAACCAAAGGCCAATGTAGTATTAGTTTCAAGCACCGACAACAAAGAATCCTCCGCAAAGGAAAAATCAGTCCCTAAGAATCAACACTTTCATTTTTTGGTGTACGCACTTCTCAATTCCGCTCAACAATGGTCACTCTTGCGCAACCGTAGAAACTGGTACCTTGACTATGGTGGAACTCAGCATATGGCCTATGAGGCCCCATCCTTGTGAGATCCACAGCCATAGTGGCCGTCAGTAACATCGAAAAAGTACCAATTGAAGAAAAGAAAAAAAAGTACCACCAGTCTACTTGACGTAAAAAGCGGGCCGATCATCATCACATTCATAAACGCTCTCCGTGTACCTGATATTGTGGCAAAACATGTTTCCATGAGCCAACTCATTAGGAATGGCCTGTCCATGTCATGCGACGATCTCACTATCAATAATTTCCACAGATTTGGGAGGGTCCTTGCTATAGGAACAATTGAACCCAACGGGATGGTACGATTCTAGTTTGCTCCCATTTCATGCTCCCATGCACTTGTGGTTACATTGACCTGCAAGGGGATGGCTCCGGCAACATTATGGCACAACAGGTTTGGACACATTCATGCAAAACAGTAACCAAAATAGTCCATCAAATCCTCAAAAACAGACCAAGTATCTCAGAAGACCAATTTGGTGCCATTGATCTATGCATCACCTACACTCAAATCTAGCAGGTTCCCCACTCATTTCCTCTACACCAGAAGGATGAAAATGTTCAAAATCTACACCTCATCCATACCGACATTAGTGGGCAAATTCTGGCTTCCATTGGAATTATAGGTATTTCCTTTGTTCATGGACGACGCCACACGCTTCGTCTATACATTCCCACTAGTCAGACGTGAGTGTTATTTTGAAGTCCTGATTGGCATTAGTGGAAAAATAGTCTTCTGACAAGCTACACATCCTTCGATTTGAAAATGGAGGAGAATATGCCAGTAATAAGGTGATAGTTTTTCTGCAATGAAAAGGGATCGAGCAACAAACATCAACACCAAACACACATTAGCAAGATGGTGTGCTAGAACACTACATTTGAAATATTTCAGAAACTATAAAGGCAAGTTCATCCTGTATTCACTTCCTCTTGGTGGCACCATGCATTACAACACGCCACTCTGATGAAGAACAGAGTGCTAATAAAATCCTTGTCAATAACATCAACAACGTATGAAGCATGGAAAAAAAAACAAATCCAAACATGATATCAATTAAAAAAAAATTATGCATGGCGAATCGCTACATTCCTAAAGACAAACATCATAATTTGGATGATCGATCTAATCGGGGCATCTTCCTTGGACAAAGTGACTCGTAGAAAAGTATGTTAATCTATGACGTCAACACCAAATACATTTGCATAGCATGTGGCGTGGGTTTCCATGAAAGGACAGCATAAACTAGATGGAGATCCAGCGAGAGCAATCAGATAAAAAACGAACATCATTATGATGTATTTATTGAAAACAATTGACTTCCTCATGGGACAGATCCTGAAACGTGCATAGAGGACAACAAAAAATCTCCCTTTCCAACTGATACCCACCTTATTGAGTATGTTCCTTCTCAAGCATCAGCCCGAAACACCGCTACTTGTGTTCCTCGAGAGACCCAAAGCCCGTCAACCACAACATCTCTTAATGAGGATGAGCCTGCTCCATTTACAATCTTTGGAAGTTTCACCAAGCTTATCATGAATGACTTATCAACACCTTCTGTTATGAAAAACATTACAACATTCAGGCTGACTGAGTCATGCACATAGAAGGAAGCTCTCTCAGGTGTAAAAATAGCATAATGACAGGAAGCTATTCAAATTAAAAATGAGAGCCTATTTGAGCAATGTACATGGGTCCCGGTGAATCTACCACTAGGAATCAAACCCATCGGAGTCAAGTGGGTATTTTCAATCAATACCAAAGTAGAAAAAAACATTGACAAGTTCAAAGCACAACTCTTTGGTGAAGGTTTCACAAAGATTGAAGGACAGTGTTTTTTTTAGACCTGCACTCCAGTCAGACATTTCACCACAATACGCATCATTTTGGCGATTGTAGCTGCTTTTGATCTCTACATTCTATAGCTTGATTTCAAATATGCTTTTCTCCATGGAGCCATATACACCACCATCTACATGAAAGAAACCGAAGGATTCTCAGGCAGCACCAACCAGATCTATAAGCTCATAAGAAGCCTCTACAACCTAAAGCAATGTCCGCTACTTTGGTCCTGAATATTTTGTGACTTCATTACGTCCATAGGTTTCATCACATCAGCAAGATAATGTTAATTGAAGCCTTTTCATACACTTGTTTTTTAGTGTGTGCTCCTAGTGCGCTTTTCCTTAACATGGTATGGTAAATGCTTCATTACACTAATCATTCAATGTGTGCTGGTAGTGCATTTTGTTTTACATGGTCATCTTTCATTCTCCAAATAGAACGGGCTCAACGCGTGGGGCTAGTGTATGTGGTAAGTGCAATCCATCTCCATAAAGGAATAAACTACAAATGCATTGAGTGCTCCCGTTTGTCTCATATAAGTAATCCCTCAATGATCAACTGAGAGCCTTTTTATACACTCTATTCTTGGTGTCTACTCCCAGTGCGATGTTCCCCAACATGGTTTCATACATTTCTCACTACACTAATCATTTAATGTGAAACGGGAGTGCATTTTTGTCTTTTATGGTCATCTATTCTTATTCCCATGGAGGGGGCTCGGTGCGTGGGGCTCGTGTATGTGGTGAATACGCTCCATCTCCATATAATAATACAATACAAGCACACTGATTACGCTTTTTTGTCTCACATGACTAATCCCTTTGCCTTCACATCAAAGCCTTATCATACTCTCGTTGCATAGTGTGTGTACCGAGTGCGTTTTTCCTTAACATGATTCACAACAATTTTCACTACACTAATTTTCCAATGTGCAATGGTAGTGCATTATTGTCTTATATGGTCATCACCAGCAAGCTAGTCAGCAGATATTTTCTTTCTCACAAAATCCACTCTTACGGCACCTGTTTGTATCTCGCTTACAAACAGGTGTCGTAAGCAAGTGAGCAGGCGAGCGGGCAAGTGAAGGAGAGAGTGAGAGCACAAGTGAGCAAGCAAGCAAGCGATGTAAAACTTTGCTCACTCTTAAGCGGACAAGAACATTCAAGGCATGTGACAAGGAATGTATCTAGACATTCCTTGAACTGGCATGTAGTAAGACATGCATTAAGGGCGAGGGATTTTCTCCTGTTGGAATAACGATCAAAAGGACCACCAGAAAGTAGCAAGTTCCTTTTCAGGCTACAGTCCAAACTCGAAGCCTTTTCAAGTCACCGTCTACCAAAAGGCTCGCCACTACATGCCACCAATTCCTTTTTCAGACACAAAGGAGACTTTGAATCTTAAAGATAAACCAACACTACCGTCTTGTGCACAAGCATGAAAATGTCCCCATCGGTTCATGTGACCAATAGACCCCAATGGGATGGCACTCACATATTTTGGGGAGATCCAGTCGAACCCCCATATCATCCTTGAAAACTCTAGAGGCCTATAACTCCACCTGTAAGCGACACAATTCATCTCCATACCTTTCCATGTGAACCATAATAAACTTCTATACGGCAAAACATACTCGAAAGTTTTTTCTCTTAAGGTGTTTACTATTCATCAATCAAAGGGGAGTGTTGGAACTACATCGATCAATGTACATTTTAAAGAGGGCAAAATTATGGAGAAATTGGCTAAGTCTTAAGGGGCTTCTTTGATATGATTTTGTGCTTCAGAATTCCATGCTCAAGTCTCAAATTCTTAACACCAAAAGGTACAACCTGGAAAGGCACTCTTCATCACATCAATAGAGGGAAATTGCAGAAAGCCACTCTAAAAGATTACCTTCAAAGTACCATTTTATGAAAGGGTGTAATTCCACATTACCAAAAGAGCATTAGGTATATTGCCTACATCACCAACCTCGGTCCAAGCTTCTACTTAAGGATCTCATTCTAGACATAAGTGTGAAGATTGTCTCCTTCACAAGGAGACATGCACAGTTTTGGCCCAACACAATTTGCTCAGAGGTTTCCTCTACACCAACTCCTTGCTCTCTTAGGCCTCATCATCCAGGGACTAAGTCATTGCTTCCACTCACGAGAGAGGCACTGCTTGTCTGAGTACTCATAGGTCTACCTTGTTCTTTACTGAGTGTGGTTTTGAGACTGGGTATATTTCCTAGCCTGCTCCAAGTAGTGGTGTGCTTTTGGGATAAACGATGAGGCTGAAGGCATTGCATTGATAGTTGTGAATTAGTTTGTTGTGTAATAGACAAGCAGAAAGTCGGAAATGTGTGTCTAACGGTCTACTTGATGATATTTTGCGTTGAGTGAAATTTGGGACCAGGTTGAACCTCCTGTCCTTGTTAACTTTCAACATAACCATCCACATAAAAGAATTTTGTGCATGATATAAATCTTTTGAATTGATTTAATAACACACAAAGGTTGCCCAATGATTTTTATTATATGATTCATGCAAGATTTATTCCCTCAATGTTTGTATTTTTACCCATAATAAACAAAATCTCATCCTTGATAACGGTTTCAAGATACCGTAGTGATTTTTAATTTCGATTATTTAGTTGACGCAAAATTAATGATCCTTAATTTCGATTCAAAATAACCGGGTTCAAATTAATTCCTGTTCTCTTTAAATTTGTTGAAAAAGGGGGCCATGGTCTCTTAAATTTGGCGACTACTCGGGCTCGATAATTCCGTGATCCTTGATATCGGCGATCGTGCTATTGGCAACGGTTGCTTGTAGCGCACGCACGCGCGAACTCCTCGTACAAACGGTCGGTGTCGTTCAATTTTTTGGCATCTGCAACGGTCATCAACATTGCTGCTGTTGCCGTTGCTCTCGTGTCAACAGCGCATAGGAGTGCAGCGGCTGTTCAGTGCGATGTCGACACGAGTGAGCCTCACATTTAATGAGAGGCGCACGTAGGTGTGGGATACATTCACTACCAGCACCAATAGCACTACTCACGTCCTCCTACTCTCAGTCTACAAACATGGACCGCTTCTTGAAGGTGGTTTCGCCGGAGGAACGCGCTCGCCGTCTACACCATGCAACGCGTCAGGGCCCTCCGCCACGTCCACCTCCACCCAAGCGCCCTGTGGGTCGTCCGCGCAGAGTTCTAGCGCTGACCGTCGATGACTCCATCAACGTCCGTCCTTCATCTGTCTACGTCGGCACCTACGTTGACGATAAGGAAAAGGCTGCCACAACGGACAGCCTGTTGACGTTGCCCCCTGGTGTGCCCCTCGCGGCGTGCATGGCAAACTGTACGCGACGCACCCTGACGCCTCCAACCCCGACCACTTCCGTGCGCGATGCTCCTCCACGCGACTTCACAAACTACGCTCCTGGTGCTTCTACCTCATCGTCCGCCTTTCCCTCGGAGGCCACGCGTGCATCTCCACCACCGACTGGCGAGCCCATCCCTCGTCGCCGTTTTTTTAGCGAGGAGAAGGGGAAGGCGCATTTGGCTGGCGAACCCGGTCGTCGCTCCGATGTCGAGGACCCGGCCGTGCCTACTCTGGAGCTTCCATCTTCCCTCCGTCGGTCCAAGCGAACTGCTCATCGATGCGGTCAACCAATGATAACGACAGCCCCGCCTACTGGCCGCACAACGACACCAGACACGTCAGACGAGGAGACCAGTTACTAGTAGTCGTCATCGGAGGAGCAGTCGATTGATGACAGCACCGACACCGAATGTAACGCCCTCTACATGTCGGAGGGCACGACGACGACATCCGCTGCATCAAGCGGAAGTTCTGTAACTTCCAAGAAAAGGGGCAAATATTGTGACTGGTTTGGTAGCGGTCATTTTCATACCATATTTCGTGTGTACAAATCTCAACCGTCGGCGTATGCCACGGTCATGCATCTCAGACGAACGTTCAGGACTCCAGATGGGTTTTCTATTTTTGATGTACTTGCTCCCAGCGCTGTTTCTGGATGGTTTGTAGATGGGGCCAAGATTTTGAAGAGGCAGTACGAGGGGGTTGTTCTCGTTGCAATTGCATCTGCGCCCTCCGCACCAATCAGCAAGAAGAAGCGGAGGCATGGCTGCCGAGGAAAGCGTGCTTGGCTTGCCGAGCACCCGTCGATCATCGATGCAATCCGATCGATGCTCGAGGAGGCTCGGAAGGCCGGGCATGCTCTGAACTCGAAGGTCATACGCCGTGATATACGCGGGGTGATGGCAAGGCACGCTCCAGGTCACTTGGAATTTCTTGGCAAACGCGCGTTTGCCCGTTCATGGGTGCGGAAATTTGTCCGCACAGTCATGGGCTGGTCGTGGAGGAGCGGAACGACTGCTGCCCAGAAGCTATCGGAAGACTTTGAAGAGAAGATTTTGACGTTTCATCGACGTGCAGCTTGCATGGCCACACTCTACCGCATCAAACCCTTCCTCGTCATCAACGGTGACCACACGTCTATTCAACTGCTACCGACTGTCGGCCACACGTACGCAACCCAAGGCAGCAAGGACATTTCTATCGTGGGACTCGAGGACAAGAGGGCAATAACCGCCCTCGTGGCCTCCACGATGACCGGAGACTTGCTCCCCATGCAGCTCATATTCGGCGGAAAAACTGCACGCTCGATCCCACGTGGCGAGCACGCTGTAAAGGTCACCAAGGCTGGATGGAACCTGACGTGTACGCCCTCCCATTAGGTGAACTTCGAAACTACAAAAGAGTGTGTGCGGTCTATTGTTGTTCCGTACTACAAGTGGACTTGCGCAGCACTTGGTGTCCGCGAGGGCGAAGAGTCCCTCCTCCTCGTCCTCGACACCTGGCGTCCGCACTACAGCGCGTCCTTCAAGCTGTGGCTGAAGGGCAACTTCCGATACATGCATACCGTGTACATCCCTGCAGGATGCACAGGCAAAGGATGTCGGCATCATCCGCCCGCTAAAGAACAAAATGGAAGAAATGTTCTCGGTGTGGGGTGCCGAGCGCAGCCGTGAAGGCGCCGGCATGAACATCGGCATGAGGGAAATCAAAGATCTGGCATGTGCATGGTTTTACGATGCATGGCAGTACATTCGTGATGAGGAGCCCATGGTGAAGAGCGCATGGGCTCGTGCGAAGTTCACCCGTGTGTTTGATCCTACATTCCAGAGGGAGGCCGCTCCATATGCGGGTCAGCTTTTGTTTCACGATGAGCCCATGGAGGAGGAGGATGAAGTGGTGTGACATGTATGATTTGTTTACCATGTTTTCGAAGTTCAAATCCAAACCATGTCTTTCCATGTTCAAATTGTTGGTGTATGTGCTTTGAGCTGTCATGTAGCCTTGTTTAGGGAGAGTCTCCTAGTTTGAGCTGATGGTTCTCCAGTGGCTACATTACTTCCTCTGTGACATGAATGGTGCATTCTAGCAGCTCAGTTTACCCATATGTGTCTAGTAGAGTTTTCTCGGTGGTCGAGACTCGGGCACTTGGTGGTTTGTGCCGGTGCTCCGAGAGACCCACAAATATTGACCGCATATTGCCTCTGATAGGTTGCACACTCTCTCTGTGGTCGAGACCCGGGTACACGGTGGTTTGTGCCGGTACCTCGGGAGACCCTGCACAGATTGGTCTAGTCCTAGGGACCTTTCTGACAGACATGTGTAGTCTGCGTGTGGCTGAGACCCGGACGCCCGGTTACATGTTCCGACGTCTCGGGAGGCCTAAACTTGCCTAGCTTGGTTAGACCGTGATGCTAGTGTGTCACCGCATATTCTGGTTGTGTTTGGGGTATATTTGATATTTTCCTGTCGGTCGAGACCCGGGCACACGGTTGACTGTTCCGGTGCCTCGGGAGACCTCCAGTTTGTGGTTTCATATTCTGGGACATGTGTACTCCCCGTCCGTGCCTTGTGGTGCGGCGGGGATGACGGGGCCTGGTGGGCTAGCCGCCAGTAGTACAAAAGCTCAGCGTAGGGCTCATTGTACTCTCTCCTTGATTCTTAATTCATTTGTTCCAGACTTAGCCAAATCTTGGCGCTGCACTTGTCCCACTCACAACCAGAGCTCATGTCTCATTCAACATGGGCCTGCATGCCCTAGACGCAGTTCAGCATGGTATCAGAGCACAGGGGGGCCGTGTGAGCAGCAGAACAGACTGGAACTGCAGCTGCCGTGCGCCACGTGGCACCACGCAGGCATATGAGTGCAAGGAGCAACAAACGTGCCTGCGACAGCAGCAGACGTACCTACATCGCATCAAGGACGTCATTCACTCAGGTTTTAGGTTAGAGCCGCTAGTGAGACTACCGGGTGCTACCGCAACTCTTTTTTAGGCAGCAGAAGCGAATAGCACCCCCCGGCAACTTTCTTTGGTTGGACCCGTGTGTCTTGTGAGTACGCGCGTTTTCGCGGTGCCAGCAGCGTGCAAGCAGCCTGCACAAGCAGCATTGCACGCAGCATGCGAGTAGCTTACAAGTGCGCATGTAGCTGCAGGTGTGTTCGCAGCAGGCCCAAGCAGCCTGCAGCAGCCAGCAGCAGCAGCGTGCAAGCAGCCGCACCCAAAAGCCGCACGCAGCAGCAGCGTCAGCAATGCAGCAGCCTGCACTTTCAGTCAGCAGCAGACACATTGTGTAGCAGTAGCAGCATTAGCATCGGTAGCGGCAGTGCGTAGGGCGCAGTGCGCGACAGCAGCAGCAGCAGTGACAGTCGCGTACGCAGCGGCGGGAGAAGCGGCAGCCACTGCGGGCATTGTAGGCAGTCGTTGCATGCAGATGCAGTCGCGCAGTGCAGCCACTCGCCGCCACTTGCTATAGCAGCAACGCACGGCAGCAGCATTCTGCACCCTGAGCAGCAGACGCATTGCGCAGGGGGGACTGCTGGCAGTGGCAACAGCAGCAGCGCTGGTGCAGCTTGCTGCAGCGCGGTTGAAGCAGCGGCCGACGCATTTATGGTTAATCACCCCTAAAACATACACTCGTCATAAATTGAACATACTAAACGCATGCCTTCAGAAGTTTCATGGTACCTTCGTGGAAAATGTAACACAGCTTAATTTCCGAGGTCTGTTCACGGAAATTCAGGTGTATTTGAATGATCAAAGACACGAAACTTCTTAGAAGGTTTTCAAAATCAATAAAACACATAATAAAAACGATGTTTAAGTGATTTACAGCTCCACTTACAGTTTGCAGTAAACGACGTACATTTGTACATTAACATGAATTCTGTTAGGACTGTAAGGCGTGACAGTGTCTATTCCCTGACCCGAAACGAAAAAGAACCAGAACCCTCCCGAAGTCACATTCGGGGGGTCTGGACTTTATTTTTTTGCTTGCGAAGGATCCAGCTGGGCCCCGCGGTAGCGAGGCCCAGCAGGTTCCCATCTATCGCGGGGGGTGTTTTCGGACCCGACATTCTAACCATTCGCAAAAGTCAAGTGTATATGCGTTGCACAATACACGCCCCGCTGTTAGCTGAAATACACTACGACGGTGGGGGGAGGGGGGGACGACGCAACACCAATTCGACGTTGTCTTGTTTCACGATCGTAAAACTCCCTCACAACCGTATATTGTCGACAATCGACGGTCGACACGCGAGGTTCTTTAAGTGTAACCGTCAACAAATACCCACCTGTTCGATCGTGATCGTCGATAACCCTACATCGACGGTTGGAGATTATTGCCAAACGATTGCCTGACAGTACATTAGTGTTTTTTTTTTGTCGCTGAACCACGTAATCCGGATACACTGACCAGATACACTTCACCGATACTCTCGAACCTTTTGGG
>SZWC01000501.1:110003-151251 GCA_023375785.1 Penium margaritaceum
TGAGAAACTGCTAGGAAGCTTCCTAGCCTTGCTGCTGCTGACGTGGCGACACTGTCCAGTCAGCTGATGCACTAGCAAGCAGGCAGGTGCAAGAAACAGCAAGGATCAGGCTAGGGAGACGCGCAAAGTCTCATAAGCTTCAATAGCTTAGTAAATGCAGAGAGAAATGACAAATGACAGGTCCAGGGCATAAGTACCTGCCGCGGCGCACAGCGGGTGTCGCACGCGGCAGTCCAAGAACTGTCCTAAAACCGGCCCAAAACCACTGTTTTGGCCATAACTCTACGCACACATGTCAGAATCCTGCGCCGTCTGAACCTAGACGTGCAGAATCAAAAGACGCACGCAACGACTGGTCACATGCATGCATCCATCGACTGACAGCGAGTATATAATGCAAAAACATGCAAATGGGTCTCATGCCCAGTCCGCCGAAAGGCGCCTGCAAGACGTAGAAGGCACAGCAAGGAGTCCCGGTGACATCTGGGGCTCTGGAACAGTAGTCGGTCAGCTCCAGACGGGTAGGCCGCCGCCTGTCGTCGCGCCGGTGTCACCAGGGCCGCCTGCCTCAGGGATCTGCACGAGTATGGACACGGCCGAGTGGTCACAGTAAACTGTACAGAAACGGCACAAATCACAACAGGTACAAGTAAATTTGTTTGTAGACATGCTTTTTTCTTATTTTGTTAATTCTTGTATTTTACTTGAAGCTAGAATATATTTCATTCCATCATCAGGTTGATGGATTGAAATGAAGATGATCTGTGTTCTTTGATTTATTGATTTCATTGGGTAGGAACCATGGAATGAATCCCCCAAACTTTAATTTGTACAAAGCAAACATCTGTATTAACTAGGCTTATGTTGGGCCTAGGTTTGCCTTGAAGATGTTTCCATACATCACTTTAGACATATGATTCTTCACCGAAACATTATAGGGCTAGCAAAGGCCTTATGTGTTAGTTTGGGCCCCAAATTCAAATGGGTACATGTAGGGATTACCCAAAAAAAATGATTACGTGTATGCCCTACTCGGCGTTCAGAAGAATAAGACTCCCCTACCCACTGACCTGAGGATATTGACATTTTACCCACAAACAGCGAGAAAACGCAACACGTTGATGCTGCATGTGTTGTAGTGTCGGCATGCTAACGTCATCACTTGCTTGGAACACTCACAAACCCCTCATTCAAGGGGTTTTTGAATGTTGGGGGGGGGGGGGTTGCCTATGGTTCATATGTGAGGTCCGAGATTCCCCATGCGTTGAAAGGGAGCCTGTTGGGCGCCGCTACCGCGGGGCCAAGCAAGAGCCCTCGCAAAAATAAAACCCTAAAACCCTGAATGTAATTTGGGGTAGGGTTTGACTAAGGTTTGAATGTAAAACCTCAATGATTTGCGAGTAAGGGAAAGAAAAAGATCTGAGTATTTTCTCTCGATCACGAAAACAGGCATTTTTCCCCAATCGTGATTATCGCGTGGGTGCGAGAATCGCGAGGGGGTCGACATGCCCCACCTCGTTTTGCTCGATCAGCGGCATCCGTCGCTGATCGAGCATGGTGATTTGAGTGGGCAGGGCATCGTTCTGTTTAAGTCGCTAGGCAGGGCGTTCCTCACCTCCTCGCGGACGGGGTATTAGGGTGATTACTCCCAATTCAAATTCGTGCTTGGAGATCGGGGCTACCGATTGGAAATAAGTTTTTGTGACCGGACTGGTAGGAGAGATGAGTTGCGAGTCGAACCAGCCCGAGTTCAATCCCCGGGCTGGTTTTGGTGTCTAGGTGACCCTCCCTTCCCCACTGGTTACGACCACGGGAACAAAAAAAAAAAAACAAGAGGCAGGTGTTGCACGCAAAGCGTGCATAGGGTTACATAGTAACCGGGCAAAAGTATTCATATTAGTATCTCTTAAGAGGCTAAATAATTGCCCGCAATCTGGACCACATAATGGAAGGTTTTCCATGAGACTTTACCTCGTCCGTGGAAGCCAAAACTGGTTGTAAATGGACTGCCAAACTGTCACCCGCATTCGTTCAAACTATTTTTTTTGGTTGGCCCATGTGTGCTCTTAAACATTGTGTATGGTTTGGGCGAACTCTTCTTAAATTACTTCAAGCTATACTGGATTTATTCCAGCCTGTGTGGATGTAAAAGTGAAAAATAAATAACCAAAATTTGACCGAATGCGCTTGACGATACACCATTATGTAAAACAATTCACCAACATATTGAAGAAAAACCTCTGAAGGCATTTCTTCTCAGTTTCTTTTATGAATATAGTTCTATCTGATGATGAATTCATTTAGATGAGATGAATATGTTCTTTTATTGTGAACATGATAGTTTCACACGTTTATTATGAACTTCACAAAAAAAATGATCTTTGACAAATCTGGATGAATTTTGGATGTTTCCTTATGCTATAAAAAATAAGATGACTTAATTATAGTCAAAATTAAATTTATTTACCTTCTTCTATAACTTTGGTTGAATTTATTTTCTTTCATATGCATGTTCACCCTGTTTGAAGCCGGGTTCACGAGTCTAAAGAGTTTTCCATGACGACCAGTCCCGTGAAACAGGTGAGGGCGACGCCAAGGAGGAGCGACATAGAGGGGAAAAAACAACATTAAATTCTGCTCGCCAGTGGACTAGTGGACTGGACGGGCTGGACCCATCCCAACGTACAGTCCTTACCCTTCTGTCGTGGCGTCGGACTTGTCATTCCGTACTATCCGGGGTCTGTCCGGACATCTAGGTCGATGTCCGTGATGTTTTTTTCGCAGGCCGACCTTAGCTGTGCGTCCGCGGACGGGGGGGGGGGGGGGGGGGGGCATACAGTCCTACAAATTCTTGCACCCTGATTGGTGGATACGTCAGGAAAATGACGGATCCACCAATCAAGATTTTCTTGAGCATCTTTTGAAATGCGAAGAGATTGTAATAGGGTTACTATGTAACCCAAAAAGGAGAGATGAGTTGCGAGTCGAATGACCTAAGGCCAAAAAAATGTGAAACCTCTAGCCAATGAAGGAAAGGACCCGGAGTCCCAAGTCCGGGAGCGTGCTGGTCTGCATGCGGTGTCCGAAGTTTTACCTTCAGCGAAGCAACTGTGGATAGGGCACGTCCGTCTCTGACACAAGGCTTGCTGGCCAGCTTTCTTCCGGCGCTTAGACAGTTGAAACTGTCATTCTAGGAGACAAGTGGGCGAGAAGACCACGGTTTGTGCGCCTGCGCGACGGGGCACTGACGCCGAACTCCCGTCTTGCACGTTGTGCTGCTACCGTCCCTCTCGCAGCATGCCTACGCTGAACATAATAACGAATGTTCCTAGCGATGGCGTGGTGACGTCGGACATTTTGAAGGACTCTAGCAAAGCCGTCGCAAAAATCATAGGAAAGCCAGAAGCGGTGGGTTATGTCAAGCAACTCGATGCATGAGCAGCGGGACAGTTCATGGCTCCCAGCTCTCGTACTGACTTAGTGTTTCAACTGGCTCGTTCTGCCCTATGCAGTACGTCATGACGTCGTTGCGAGCCTCCACGCCCATGACATTCGCGGGCACCGAAGAACCAGCAGCGTACGGAGAAGTTATCTCAATTGGCGGACTGGGCCCTGACACGAACAAAAAACTAAGTGCAGCGATTGCTGAGATATTGGAGTCAAAGTTATCCATCCCACGCAGTCGGTTCTACATTAAGTTCTATGACGTGAAGGTATGTCAAACCCATGCTTACAAGTCGCTCCACTCGCAACCTAATTGAATGCAACGCCTGCATCTATAATTGAGGGCCCGCGGGTCGTTGTATTGCATCAATGGTCGCTGCAATACTGGAATGGGCCGGTTGTCTTTTTTTCATTCTTAGGATTGGCAGATCAAGGAGCCTGCACAGTGTTGGTGGAATTCTGTAGTGTTAACTCTGTTGCAGGAGGAGACGGATGACTGTAGTGAAGCACTGGAGTTGGGGTGTCTGCACGCTCATCACCAGTGATCCTGGGACTGCCATAGCCAAGCGATGTAAATCGTGCATGCAGCCTGGTGTGAATCTTCGAGATGGTTGCCTTGATGTACTGCAGAAGGCGCTCATGTTGGCCAGAGCCCAGCCTGTAGTCAGCCTTGCATTTCAGGATTGTTGTATGTGTATTGTTGCAATGTCTGTACTTGAGACAAGTTACTTACCATCTCCTTCACATGTTTCCTCTCCTACTCTGTCGCAGAGATCCGACTTCGGATGGAATGGCTCAACTTTTTGAAAGCAAGGGCTTCGACCTTCTAGTCATTGTGGAATGCATCACTGGTCCAAGATCTGGGCAAGCCTGCAAGCGTTTTTGTCCCAATAATTTCTCACAAGGCTTGGATAAATCACCACAGTGTTCCAGGGAAATTTTTATTGCTCCCATCGCTCCCCACTTCATCCCCAGTGATTTCCAGGTGCTCAACATATGGAGCTATTTGTGTGCCGGAAGCATTCACCAGCAATCACAGACTTGGCATCCTGACAGTTCTTGAGCTGGGTCATGTCCGAAATTTTTTCCAAGTGCTTTGCACAGTCATGTGACCCATACAGTTTAGGAGAGTTGCGACTTGGAAGTACTGACACTTCAGAGGTCTTCAAGTAAAGCATTGTGGTGTCTCGGATTTGTGTTTAGTTCCAAGTGTTATTTTTTCTATGTCTATTCTTCTGATTGCCTATGCTATACTGTATGTTTTCATGGATGACATCCAACTTCTATCTTGTTCGTCTGATGGGCATGGATTCCGCCAGCTGCAAGCTCAACTGTCCTTGCTACAGAAGCCATCCGGATTACTTGGCACCAGGGTTTGCATGGCGGTTATGGATTTGCTCATTTTAAGTTCAGGATGTCAGCTTTGTGTAAAACTAGTGTGTTCTGTATGTTCGTTTTGACACCGCATGGACACTCAATCGAAGTCTATACACTTGTGAAGACATCCAGGCCGTGATGTTGCAGAAAGATTTTTGAGATCAAGTTTGCATGGAATTGGAAGGATGTTCATCTGCCAAGGTAGCACGCACTCACCCATACGTTCATTATAAGTTCGCAGCCAGCCTTCAATTTCAGCACCATTCAGACGTTCAGCTCTGAGAAGTTACACCGTCCCACAAAGCGATGGTAAACATATTACATTGAAGCAATGGTCGTTCGTTTTTGGTTGTGCTCCGGCAGTTGACGGGCGCCGAGGTCATATCCGCTTTGCTGTGGAACACCCCTACAATTTACCTGGGGCCAGTCTTACACGCTACATCAATCCAAGTCTTCAGCATCACTTCCCACAGCAAATTCCCAAAGGCTTACTCCAGACACTTTCCATTCGCAGATTCATGAGCATCACTTTCCGGTTTGTTACTTACGACACAATGAAATAGAACCTGATGTAGAGTATCAGATCTATCATAGGTAGGAAGAGCGTCCCAGGCATCCAAGGAGGGAATAATGCTGCCATGTTCACTGTCAATTCGTTCACAACAAACCACGTCTTTCTACAAACCACTGTCATAGCTGACCAGGGATAGCCATGAGTGGCGGAAGGATCACATCATCCGGTCCTGTCTAAGGATAGCGTGCTGGTCATAGAACCCAAGGCTACAGTCAGGAATACATTTTGAAGGTACAGGTTAGAACTCCTGGAAGGCGCAAGACTCTTGCTAGTTCTGCTCCTGAATGATGGGGGTTCACTCGGCGGGTTTCTCGGCCTTATCCTCACCAGCATCACCTGCAAAGAACATAGAAAATGAGTACATGTTTGCACGTCGGACCCACTTCCACGAAAGACGGGCAGAGAAAAATCCGTACCAGCTTCGTCTTGCAGGTCCGAAGTCCACAATGTCAGGTTATCGCGGAGTAGCTGCATGATGAGCGTACTGTCTTTGTAGGACTCCTCACTCAAAGTGTCCAATTCAGCAATGGCCTCGTCGAACGCTTGCTTGGCCAATTGGCAAGCCCTGCAGTGCCCACCAAAGCGCTAGTTAACAATAGATCTCGAGGGAAGCTCAGAAACCAACGGTACGTCGTCAACTTACTTCTCAGGCGAGTTCAGAATTTCGTAGTAGAAAACGGAGAAGTTCAGAGCGAGGCCGAGACGAATAGGGTGAGTTGGAGCCAGGTCCACATTTGCGACTTCAGAGGCGGCTTGATATGCTTTCAATGACTGCTCTGCAGCTTCTTTCCTCTCAGCGCCAGTCTTGAACTCAGCCAGATACCGGTAGTAGTCACCCTTCCTGCGTAAAGGAAGTGAAGAATGTGTTCAGGACATGTGCTGAACCGCCTTTCAGATTCCCCTCGCGCCTTTCCCGATACATACATCTTGTAGTAGAAGACCTTCGATTCACCAGAGCTCGAGGCGGGAATGAGATTGCTGTCGATGATGTTCAGAATATCGTGGCAGATCTCTGACAGCTCATTCTCGATTTTGGCACGGTACTCCTTGATTCTCTTCACATTCTGCTCGTTGCCCTTGTTCTCCTCCTGAAAGAGAGTGCGAGCGAGTTGAGAGACTTGCCGCTAGTGGTAGCGTTCACGTTATAAAACGCAGAATGGCGGGTGCCTCAAGAATGAACTACCTTCTGCTCGATGGAGGACATAATCCTCCATGATGCGCGACGTGCACCAATCACATTCTTGTAGCCAACAGACAGAAGGTTGCGCTCCTCCACGGAAAGCTCGACGTCCAGCTTCGCAACGTCCTTCATGGCGGCCACCATCTCTGCACCAAGGTAAAGACGTCAGCCTGCAAGCCTCGACCAAACTCAGTCACAAGAGGAGAAAGGAATGACACTGACCATCATAGCGCTCGGCCTGCTCGGCGAGCTTCGCAATGTAGACGTGGTTCTCGCGCTCCTTGTCCATGGCTGCTGTGTGCAGGAGGAGGGAGGTTGGGAACTTGGATAGAAGGGAGGGTCTTGGGTCAACGTGATTGTAGAAGAAGTCAGAGACAATGAGCACAAAGTGGCGTCCTCTGCTTTATGAGCTGAAGGTACTCGACAGCTGTGTATCCTGCTGGGGTTTTGAAACATCGAGCGACAGCCAGACTTCAGTGCTCAAATCTGGCAGACTTTCGAACCTGCCGGTAAAGATTTTTTTCCAGGGAGCATTGGCAAACATACTCTCACCACATAGTGTGCAACACTACACAACCCGAAGAACATTAGCCATAGCCATTTTGGGTTACATAATAACCTATTATTATATGTTCGTGGACCTGTTTTTAGAAATTCCGCCAACCTGAGATCTGTGCTCAATTCTTTGTGCCCCTGTAGGACACAATAAGTAAGCCAAGAATCTTCGACATGGTTGAATTTCCTAGACGTACTAACTTTGATTCTCTCACACGCTCCGGACTCGTCAACAAGAAGAGTTCATTTGAAGGAATCATTATCCGTACGCGAGATGAACTAGCGAGGAACCAACTTGTACACACTCTAAGATAGATGAAGCTACATACCCAGCTTCAACTTAGAATTTACCAAAATACAAAATATTGGATCTATGTGCTAAATAAGAAGGAAATATCGTGAAGAAATAAATATTACCAATATATTACAATAGGTATTATATTGAAATTACAATTGGTGGTCATATACAAAGTCACGATGGATCATTCACATAGAATGGTCGAAATATAGATACATGAAGGAAATACTACATGAATCAATAAATTTTATGATTATTCTTCAATTTATACTTATTCAAAGTCATATATGGATGCATGTAAATGTATACAAACGTTAAGACATGTATCGATACGATGAATGTGCGGAACGTAGTCTATGGAAAAGTTCCATGTCAGAAAACAATGCGAAGACAATGTTACGTACGTCTAAATACTTCGGAAATTTTGTTGGAAAATCATAATTCCACAACATCTATTTTGGAGAACATCACACTTGGAAGCACTTTGAAAAGAAGCCAAACTTGTAAATAGACTCCTAACCAGAAGATTTGAGATTAGAGGTACAAATTGAATGCTGTTGTTTTTACATTATTCTTTTAATTCCTACATTTCAAAGGGTTATTACGTAACTTTTTGCGCCTTAGTGCAAAATTGGGACCTTGTTTATCAAATACCAACATCCTTCAAACCATAAAATGATTAAAACATAAGTTTGAATAAATAATTTCTTTTGAAATCATGGTATGTTGCATCGGGGGGGAGGGGGGAGGGACATATCGTATGTGCCAGCTAATGTATCGTAGTGCCACAATAATTCAGAAGTAAATTCATTTTTTTGGGGTTTGCCCGTTTATCCGTTATGAATTCCTAGCTAGTGTCTAGAAATTACTTCAGTGTCGTGTCTGACAATTTTCATCCTTGGAATTGCTTCGGGTTCGTGTGGTGCATGGCGTGGCGAAGGCAGTTCACATTGCCATCCGGTCTGTTAAAAGCCGCGAGCGACGCTCCAACATCGATAGGGTCAGAGACGAGTGAACCAAGCGAATAGAGACACCCACCACTATGCGTAGGATATGAGTACAACAGGACATTTTGAATTTACTTGTTCGTTCTCCTGAAAGGAAAAATCGACCATATAATCCTAGCTTTCGCTTTGTCCTAATGGGAGGTGTCGGATCTAGGTAGATGACAAAGTTTTGGACCAACCTGGATCCTAGCCTATCGGATGCTCAACCTTGATAGCGGTGGTCGTAGAAGTAAGCCGACCTCAACGACTGAATCATTGTCTTTCCGCCCAGGGAATTCTGGCCGTCATTTATTCGAAAAAAGTTTGCCCTCCTTGTTTGTGATACACTGACGCGCTAGCCTTCACACATTCACGACGGTTTGAATGCAGGTCCGGTTCTGTTCTTCGTAATTAGTTGGGTTCAGCAGGAATGAGTCCGACTCAAATATCTACAATAACATTTTAACTTACTATACACACTGCCCGTAAAAAACTCGCCGTTTAACCAGCGTACCAGGCAGGTCTCTCACGTCAGGTCAGAGTTTGGCGCTTACGAGATTTGCTGGTGGAGTTTGGCATGCGCTGTTGCTGGCTGTCACATGTTTTTAACATATTTTATGGAAGAGTCGCCCGCCATTTACACCTGTCCTCATCGTCGCAAATTGTCGTGACGACTTGTCAGGTCATCGCCTCGGACAAGTTTGCCCTTCCTGAAACACCCACCTAGCCAGAAGCCCAAAAACCAACCCAAGCTCCTCAAAATAACCAAACAGAAAATTCCTTTGCAAATGACCTTCCGAATTATATTGGCATCATATATCAAGTGGAAATTCCAACGATAAAAATCAACCACCCTTTCGACATGCCAAAAAAATGATAAAATCGAGTTTGTATTTGTTTATGTTTTCCTTTAACAATGCAAATACATTACCATAGTGGATTGATCATGTCAAGAAGTAGTATTTTTGTGGTAAAGACAATGATACCTTGATTGTGAATCGCTGGTCTAGATTGGCTAGTCCCCTGTTGCCATCGGATCTCCAGTACATCGGACCAACAACTTGGAGTCGTGGCCTACATAATCAAGGCTGCAGTCTCAGTTTTTTCTTCATGAAATTTGACAGCAATGATATGGGAGTACAACTCCAATTCATCAGCCACGTCCAATCTACCAGTCCCTTAGAATCGACATGAACAAGCAGCTTGGGAGACGCTAGTGAAACCTGCAAAATCACTCGAATGTTCATTTTTTTCCTTTCTTTCTTAGCACAAATTTCCACGCCTTCGAGGTATAGAGATCTTCTAATGTCATATTAAGTTGTAGAACATGTTGATCACTAAGGGTCACACGTGTTGAAAGTTTTTGGTGCACCTTACGTGTCATGCCTCTTGTCATCGCTCCAACTGTGGTTCTAACAAGAAGTGGTATTAGGGAGGGATTTGCCAAGTCCAAAGGTTCTAATACCTTGATGGCCATGGGAGTTTTCAAGCTAGCACCATCATGTATCCTGCTGCTAACATTACCCAAGGATTTCCATCAAATGCAATCTGTTGTCCCTCAATGTCTAGATTCCTTGTTATGCTCACTAGTCCTACTAATATTGCTCACTTTGTTCACTTTTTATAAAATCTGTGAACTGTTTTCCAACAAGATACATCAAGGGCTTCTGCAATGTTTTTCTTTATGAGTGAAATCGTCCCTCGAATATCATTGCACTCAAATGACAAGTAACATGCAGGTAGAATTGTATGTAGTGCATTGGTCGAAGATACTATAGAAGTTGAGGATGTAGGACACGGAAACTCGTGACTTGGAATCAATAGAAATTACAAGTAATTGACAAATGTGTAAATTGTTGAACACGTGTATACAAATCTTACGACGAAAGTGAGGCGTGGTCAAGGTACATGACGCTTCACAAGCGTAACGTATGTGAAGTGCAATAACATTGTTGGAATGAAGAAACCACGCTAAGAAGTTGTCTAAGAGGAATCTCAAGGTGTTTTTTTTTTAATAGTTTTAGCGCCATGAAGAATTTGAACAAATCTTTCAAAATGTTTGTGGTTCATGATGCTTTTGTTGACCATTTGAGAATGTGGTTGGAGCTGTTGAAAACATTTCAAGCAGAACAGTGGTCGTATAGGAAGTTGGGAAAAGTGCCTTTGACATGATGAGACACAAATTCAGATGCCATTGTGTAGTTGACCATGAATTTTTGGAAAGAACTATTCATCCTTAAAGTCCAACGACTCTTGTATGTCAGAGTGTGACACATGTGAGAAAAAGTGGCATTGAGGGATAAGCGGACAGAAGTCTGAGTTGTTCTTAGTGAGAATGTTTACGGAGAAAATTTATTGAAATCTAGATGTTACTTGAGTAGTTTGTACTTGAGAATATTTTTTTGGTATCCATATTGTTTGTTTGTGCAGTTTCACAAGGCATACATTAACACACCATGGGAAACAACACAATTTTTAATGCACAATGTAAAGTGTCATGAATGAAAAACAAGTTATCATCTCTATAGCATCCTAACACTATAAAGTGAAATAGCAAAATGCAACCATTTCCTGATAACATTCAGAAAAAGAATGCATGCTATGTACTGAACCACGGAACCGTACGTGTAGTAAGATTCTTGACTGGTCGTTTTTGGTTTTTGTAAGAGCAAATGCATTATTTCTCTGAAGTTCTTCCTACACATGTTGAACTATCATGTAATTTGAATTACTACTACCCTACTACTCATTGATTTCGACGACAGTTTTTTTTTTATGAATTTAAGGATTGTTAATTTCGACCAGGGTTGAATTACATTCGTGTTCCGTTAAATTCGTCGAGCAACTTAAGCATGGTCCTTTAATTTTGACGACAGGTCAAGGCCAATTTCATCGTGTCTGCTACTTTCGACGTCGTGCGACCGTTAGCGAGTGCGCGCGAATGCATCAAGTTGAAAAAAACTTTCTTTGCACAATGGACGTGAGCGCGACGATGGAGGTGGCCGTAGGCGCACATCAACACCGTTGCGCAAAGTTTTGAGCTGCCCTTGCCTTCATAAAGACATGAACTCCGTGGACAGGAGCAGCTTTACACTTGATTCTCAACCTCTACACAAATTTGTCCTTCCCTCAGCCACCATGGACCGATTTCTGAAGAAGGTGTCTGCCGACGAGAGGACTCGGCGTCTGCACGAGGCCGCTTGTCAGGGTCCTCCTCCACGTCCCGTGCCAACTAGACGTCCTATTGGACGTCTGCGGAAGCCTACGAAGCTGAAATTTGACAACATGGAGGCTCCGCGCATGCACGACGACTTCGTCAGAACGTACATGGAGTCTCCGCTGTCGCTACCCACTGCTCCGGTGGACAAGAACAACGCGTGCAACTCCACATTGATGCCGTGTCCACCCCGGATGTTCACAAACTACGCGCCCGGAGCAAGCATGTCATCTGCTCCTGCTCCACGAGCTACTTCTTCCCTCTCTCCCCCTCGTGCGCGTCGTTTTATAGCGGCCGAGAAGCATAAAGCGCACGTGGACTTTACACGTCCTCCTCCGCGCGTCAACATTGATGAGGGCACTGCTTGCGAGGATGCAGTCCCATCCTCCTCGTCTCCTCCTCGCAAGAGGCAGCGCACGGGGTCGCTTTCCATTGGTTCCCCAAAGCTACCCGTGGTGCACGTCGTTTCAAGCAGCTCGTCAGCGTCATCGGCGGAGTTCGGAACGTCAAGTAGGATGGAGGATTAGTCCTCAGACGACTCGACCGACACGGTGTGCCTCGCGATGTAGCTATCCCAGTCAATGACGTCCACGTCAGTTGCAACATCCGCAACTTCAAAGAAGCGGGGCTGCTACTGTGACTGGTTCATTAGCGGACACTTCAAGACAATTTTCAAGGCGTACAAGACTCATCCGATGGCGTACGGTGCTGTCATGCATCTTAGGAAAACTTTTAGGAATCGAGATGGTTGTTCAGTGTATGAAGAACTTGCTCCTACCACAATGGCAGGATGGTTTGTGGATGGTACAAAAGTAGTGAAAAAGTAATACGAGGGTGCGGTGCTTGCTTCTATCATTTGTGCACTGTCTACGCCTATCGGAGAGAGAAGACGGAAACATGGGTGCAAGGGTAAGAATAATTGGCTCGAAGAACACCTTGCGATCGTTGATGAGATTAAATCAACGCTCCAAGATGCTCAGTCGACTGGACACGCCCTCAACTCAAAGATCATCCGCTGCAAGATTCTTGGGGTTATTGCTCGCCACGCCCCAGATGAGCTCAAACGGATGGGTACATGTGCTTTTGCTCGGTCGTGGGTCCGTCGTTTTATAGAGAGAGAGATGGGGTGGACATGGCGTAGCAGAAAAGCTGTTGAGCAGAAAGTGCCGGATGATTGCGAAAACAGGATCCTGACTTTCCATCACTGTGCAGCATGCATGGTGAACCTGTACGACATCAAGCCATTCATGGTGCTGAATGGGGATCACACCGGCATCAAGCTTCTTCCCTCAGCAGGTCACACGTATGCGCCTACGGGGTCCGAGGATATCCAGATCATTGGCCTCGAGGACAAACATGCCATAACCGCGCTTGTCACATCGTCCATGACTGGTGAAATCCTGCCAATACAACTGATTTTCAGCGGAAAGACCTCTCGCTGTCTTCCACGTGGAGTCCATGCTGAGGTCCTCCTCGATGCCGGCTGGAACCTGAGGTGCACGCTCTCCCATTGGGCCAACGCTCACACGAAAAAGGAGTGGATTTGCACCATCGTCCACCCGTACTACAAGTGGACGTGTGTGGCGGTGGCGGTCCGCGAAGGCGAGGCAGACCTGCTACTCGTGCTCGACACCTGGCATCCACATGCGTCCGCTTCTTTTCAGCTCTGGCTGCATGTCAACTTCAAGTTCATGCACACTGTTCAAATTCCTGCAGGATACACATCAAAAGCGCAGCCTGCTGACGTGGGCATCATTTGCCCGTTGAAGAACAAATTGGAAGAATTTTTTTCGATGTGGGGTACGGAGCATAGTCGTGAGGGGGGGGACGATGCACATCGGCATGAGAGGAGGCATGCTCATGGTTTATGGATGCATGGGCCTACATCCGTGAGGCGGAGCCCATGGTCAAGAACGCATGGGCTCGCTCGGGTTTCACTCGTGTTTTCGATCCGGCATTCAGGCGTGATGCTGCCCCATACGCTGGCAAGATGATTTTCCATGATGAGCCATGTGATGAGGAGGATGTTGTAGAATAGGTTTTGTCACGTCACTTGCGAATGTGCTTATGAGTGCAAATATAATGGATTTTCCCCACATTCTCGCTCCACGCTTGACTGTTTGACTCCCCAAATGTTTGAAACTTTAACGTAAGAGTGTATGAAGTCGCCGAATTTTTGTACTGAAGCGAGTAAGTGTTCTTTCCTGTTTTTTTTCACACCCAAATAAAGCAGCAGTGCCACCTAGCCCCTAAAAAGGGTAAAACACGAAGTAGTCCCAAGAATTCGTCAAACCAGGGTTTTTGATAATTTAAGAATCCCTTGAATTCAACATACAGACCAAATTTGACGACTTTCAACTACGTAAAAAATATTTAATGTCGAAATCATCGAGCTGCTGGGTAATTGTCTTGCTAAAACCTTGACCATAAAACAAGATGTCTTCAGCGACAGATCGTGAGGTTTATAATGCATGTTTCTACATCCGTTGCATTGTCTCTTCGGAAGTGGAGCCTTAGTTGACCAGTTTCTGGTGGAGCCGTTGGTTATTGTGGGTGAAAACAAGATTATATCCAGTTTACTTCTCATTTCATGGAAGGATACAACATAGTATTATCTGAAAAGTAGGTAGAAGAATGTACGTCCTGGATGTGCATTTGAGTAGGAAACTGGTATACATGTTTGTTGTTTGAAGTCACCATTATTTTCTCACTAAATACTCTCTCATTGTGTGTCTTAATTCTTGATAATGGTATTATATGGGCAGGGTTATGCACTCCTATCGCTGGAGTGATTGAGGCTACATGTTTCATTTCTTCATGTTCCTAGGCATGGAGATCGAGCGCAATCATGCTCACGACGTTGTACGTGTATATCAAGCAACCGCCCTGCAAACATTGGATGAGAGGTTCACAGCCTTCTTTCCCACTATGTCCCTGTCTTGATGCCCATGACCCCAGATGGTGAAGTCAAGCTGAATATTCTTTATGCTTACACGCTTGATGTGCATGTTGTCAGGAAACTGAGGAAATCTTTGGGCAGTGTAGAACACCTTGGACAATGGGGAACGATCAGGCAGAAGCTTCTGTGAAGCTGCGGAATGCTGTCGTGTGGTGACATCACAGAATAGACACCAGAAGCGTGATGAAGGCACACTGAGCATGCAAGAGCGGGGACAGAAAGGGATAAAGGACTGAGATATTGCAAAGCAACTGAAGGTGTTGTAAAGACCTGGGTGCAGCACCAATGGTGCGGCCACGAGGATGAGTGTGAGGCGGCAGCACCAAAGGTGCAGGCCGAAGACAGCGGGCACAATGGCAAACTCCACAGGCGCTTGATCTTGAGAGGAGCGAACGAGATGATTGTTGATGGTAATGGCCTCATAGCAGTGGAGCGGGCAAGCCAGTAGGAAAAGCCTCAGCATCCATAGACTGGCCGCGAGTGAGTGAAGCAAACGAGTAGCAGGCGAATACAAAGGAAGGTTAAGGATGGCCACAGCATCACAGTGCGGGTATCGATGTTCCAAGCCACAGCACTTTGGAGCAGGCCAAGAGTGATCAGATGTGATGAATGTGTGGCCACAGAGTAGATGAACCCGGGCTTAGCACGAGGAAGACAAAGATGAGGGAAACAGAGTGCCACAGCCACAGGGCGGACAAAAAGAGACGATGCAAGTGAGGTGTGCCTCAGCCCGAAGGCGGACAGCAGCAAAGAGAGTGAACCATGCAAGGAATCACTTGGTTGAAAGATAGCAGGCAAGTACGTAGGTAATAAGTGCTATCTCTAGGGATGGACTAAGCTAGAACCGCACGCGAGGGCGGTTTGTAGGAACGGTGGCGCCTTAGGGTACGTTTGGCCTCGGTCGACTCCAGGACACGGATTCACGGATACTCGAAAGTGCAAGACGGATTCATACTTGGCATGCAGCGACTGGAGGCATCGACGGGGATCCCGGTCAAACGCTCCAATCGTGTTTAGTTCCACGTCAACAGCCTAATCCAGGCGGCTCGGTTCTCCGTCTCTGGAGTAGGAATCCGTCTGGCCGTCTAGGCTTTCGGCCGAGGCCAAACGTACCCTTAGGCGTTCCACCGCTGTTGATGTTGCTGCCGTGCACGGAGTCGTGGCACGACTCCGTGCCTTCTGGCGAGCCTCGTACTCCGAGGTAGTCATTGTCATCTTGTGTGTACCGAACCGCCCGCTGGAGTTCCCGCCAGATGCTCCCACCGGTGGTTCCCGCCGGTAGCCGTTGTGTCTCCTCGGCTGGCTGTTGAGCGCCGTTGCCCGCTCGGTCTGTTGAATCTCTCAGAGCTCGGACATGGATTTTCTTCTTGGGCAAACCAATGATTTCTTCTCGAGGAGTCTTTTCTGCACCTTGGGAAATTTGGGATATTATTGTGACACATGTGGATGTCACCACCTCTTTCTTTATTCCTTGAGTTACTCATGTCCCTTGTTACCACCACACAAGCAAACTTCGCCTTTGACTTGAACTTGGTGACCCAGTTCTCTCAGTTCTCATGTGGTGCAATGTATTGTCTCCATCCAATGCTGTGATTCGAGATTATTTCATCAGCCGTCTGTGGTGGCCAAAGGTGACACCGATAGTCTCTAGGCTGGGAGTGCTGATGGCAAGATCCGCACAGGGTGGATCTTCCTCATAGTGTCACAACCATCCCACAACGTAGCGGCAAGCATGGATGCATTACATGTAGTACTACAGAAGAGTACAAGGTATTAGGCTTTGGTACATGTGAGAATGTGTAACATTGTTGCATGCTAATTGTGAGGTTTTTCAGCCTGTATTGCCTATTCTTCTTCAGTGTGACAATGAGAGTGACATCGCTGTAATAGACAACAATGAAATTCATCACATGCACACAAAATACATCAACGTGCAGTACCTCTATGAGGACAAATTTTTACATGATGACAACATCCAGATTTTGTGGATAGAGAATGTGCAATAATTGGCTGATTTCAAGACCATGGCCGTCAAGCGAGCATCAACCAAGAAAGCTATTGATTCGGTGTATTGTTGTGCACCCATGCGTCTTACTTCCATTGAACTACCTTCTTATGCTCATCGACACGCTTGTGTGGATTTATCTGAAAATGGGAGCAAGATTACATGGACGAGTATGATGTGTATGATGGATGCATAACCTGTGCATGTGTTTGTACACTGGTGCCCACAAGTTGTGGGGGATTGTTGTGTTTTGTGCATGCACTGTCTCACAGATCTTTACAATGAACTTTTGATTTGTGTACATGCTTGTGCATATGACTTACTCAATGGGCGTTGATGATAGTGGACGCTGAGGGATGGAGGTGACGTTGCACCATGGTGAGACGCATGCCCCTTGTCTCTTTGTGTGGAGTCTCACACTTGATGGCAATGTACGACCAGCTCCATCTGCAGCAGCCACCATCACTCATGTTGACGGTAGTCCTAAGCAGGTATTATGAGGATTCTGGAGTCTTCCTAGGCTTGTACAGGCAAAACTTTGTGCTTTAAATTTCTAGCTCATTTTGACTGCACAACTGCATTTAGGTTTTAGGGTTTTTGGTTGTTTGGCATGGTTCACCAAGAAAACTCCACATGCCACAAAATAGCAGAATTTTTGAACTGGCTACTAGACTTAGTAACAATGAAAAACTACCCTACTGATCTTGATATTAGTTTTTTTAAAACCCACAATTTAGGGAATCTTTATATTCAAGCACGGGTTTTGAGAAAATAATTATTAGGTGGTACCTTGGAATTCGTTGAACAAAAAAGCATAGTCCTTAAAATCGATGACGACCGGTCTCGACCACGGCTGATGACCGGTTTTTGAGGCCGCGTCAGTTTGACGTAGCTTGCCTGACATGGCAGGCCGTTTAAGACTGACAGATCTGACGCGGAAACATTGTTTCCGCGTCAAGACCTGAAGATATGACCGGAGGTGAGATCGCTTCGATATGTTTTCAGGCGATTTTTAGGCTTTCGACGAAAGTTGTGTACCCATGTTATAAAAGTAATTATTTAGGTGGCACCTTTTTAATTTGATGATTTTTTTTGTTGAGCCAGAAACACCAAAAAATTATTTCGATCGATTATCAAGATTAGTAGGGTATGTTAGTGTTGGAGGGCCTGTCACCATACCTTGTTCTCGATGTTAGCTCAGTCATTACTTATTTGCAGCTAGTGCTGCTCAGGTACTAAGTCTGGGTAGAGCAGGCCACACACTTAAGTCCAAGTACGTAAGGTGGCGCATAGTAGTCTTCCCCAAACATGTCCAACGTCATTTCCAATCACATATCAGTTTACACTTAAACAACCAAAGCACGAAGGCCATTGCTAAAAACCACGACATGCATCATCCTCGCACCAAACATATCAATATTGAGCACCACTTTGTCTGTGAGTGTGTTGCTGCTTTTTCCTAAAAATTGCTTGGGTGGATACACAGTCTCAGCATGCAGATATCTTAACCAAGGCCTTTAAATTGACACGTTCAAGCTTACGTTTCACACTGCTGGTCTTACTCGCTCACCCTCAGCACCTGATTAGTCTTGCCACTTGTCATCCCCTTGAAGCTCTGCCATGTATATGGAGGTGGTATCAAAGTATTGACTCTCTCATACAATGACCACCATCCACTAGGTTCCACAAACTTTCACTTCTGTTGGAGAGGGGCAAAACATGGCTGTAAAACATGCCAAGTGGTTTCTGGAGGCACAGGACCAGGTGTGCCAGTGGGGACTACCACAGGCAGAGTACCAGGTGTGCCAGTGGGGATTGACACAAGCACAGGACCAGGAGTACCAATGGGGACTGACAAAGGTTCATGATTTGGTGCACAAGTGGGGACTGAAGAGGCCACCCAACCCATGATCACCGGGTTGTCATAGGTTGGGACTGGACCACAAGTGAGGAGGCCGAGACAGACTCATCCAAAGGTCTAGACTGCCCCATGTGCTAGCATGAAAAAAAAAAAGTGGGAACGTGGTGGATGGCGAGCAAAAAAATCCTAGAAAGGTCTCGATATATGAGACCCTAAAAGAAGAGGGTGTCTTGACACTTGACAATGTGGTGGCAAGCGGGGTCCCAAAACTGACAGGCCTTTGACCGCGGGGAGATGTCAAGAAAGGCACACATGTGACTCCGAGGTACCACATACAAGCCAGGGACTCGTGCTGGTCCTTAGTGTACTACATACAAGCCAGTGAGTCCCAACCATTAGTTAGGGGGAGGTCAGCATGATAGCCAAACCACAGCTTGTGCGATGTGGCATCATCCAGCAGGAGACTATGCGGAAGTCGGTTACAAACCCCGGTCATGTGAGAAAAAATCTCTAAGGTAAAAGACTTAGAGATATTGCGCTCAAGTAACATAAAATGAACCACATCTCCTATGGTGCAGTTCTAGCACTTAGAAATACCAATTTTCTCTAGTAATGCAGGGACGGAGAGCTAGTGAAAGACACAATATTCAGCAAATAATACGTTCATATTGCATAGGAAGTCACCACCATGATCTGATTGGAACGTGTCCATTGTGTAGCGGGACTGATAATCAGTCTTCACAAGCAAACAGAGCTACCGCTAGAGCAGCATCACCCTTGTGGCGGAGGCTATAGACCAATCAACCTTTGGTTGAAGTCTTCAGCTAGGATAAGGACGTATCAATTCCGGGCTAAGATTGACTCGATCGGGAGAGGTCCAAGAAGCTCCTTATGGACCAAATGGGCGCTCTGCCTAGGAGGTGGAGTCTAGGTAAGTGCAGCGGTGCATCTCACTGTAGGCACAAAAAGGATAGCCAGTCTTGGGAATCTTCTTGAAAGAAGCTCCATCAAGACTGAAGGACTTGCTCTGGCGGAATGAGCTTGGACACAATGTCCGAGCTCATCAGAATTTTTTTGTGATGTAGCAAATGCTGTTACTTAGGAGAGAGAACACCATTAAAAAGCAGGCATGTGGCTGAGGAAGAAGGAGAGGAGGCAGAGAGGGCATAGTGAGCATCATATTATTGATCTTCCACAACTGAGGCACGGAGCTTTATGACATGAGTTTCACAAGTAGTAAACATGCCAGAGTCAGTAGATTACTCAATAGAACGAACCGACTTGGTGCACGCACTAACTGAGAATAGGCTGAGGAAAAGAGCAGGGGGAAAGAGAACATTGGAAATGTTTAAGGGACCAGACGGACCATGGAAACATACAACCTCGATACCTTGGAGATGCAAGGACTGACCAGACAAGACCGATGAAAAAAACGTCACCTCAATGACATGTTATGTGATTGGTGGCACCAAAGTCAATGATCCCAGTGCCTCTCACCTCACGGCCAATCATTGACACTGAACAACATGCCACAAATTACTTCACCTCTCTTGGATTCTCAGCAGAGAAATATGATCAATAACGCACAAGACAAATTGGTGACTCATCAATCCAAGCATTGTTGTTAGGTCCATCCTCATTTCACTTTGATGAAGCTCCCTAACAAGCATCATCACGGGCATGAGACACGACATGAAACACAGACTCTGGATCACTTGGCTTTGACAGCACAAATGGATCTCCTTGAGAATAGTGCCCCAACAATTGATAAACCTCCACAATGCCGAGGTCCCGAGGATCATGGTCTCCTCTGCTACTCGGAGGAGCTGGTGCCTCTGCTGCTGTCGTGGTCACGGTGGGACTCTCTTAAATGGAGTTGGAAGATTTCTGCTGCACGTGCATGGCCAAGAGTCTGCACGTGATCTTTCTCCAGTCAAGGAGCTACTAAAGTTCTTCGTAGTGGTTAGCACATCCAAAGTTTTAACAATAGATAGAGCATCAACTACCACTGATCACTAACATTACCTGGTTATATCCCTTCTTGCATGCCTTTTTCTCCTTCTCCTAGGTGGCCACCACAATGCCCTCAGCCTGGCCAATTGTAGGAGATGGAGAGGAAGATGAAGTGGTGGAGAAAAAGATCTAGATTAGAGGGTTTGGAGCTGTCAGAGGTATTGCAATCATGGACACAACAAGCGGGAATCATTTGGCTGCCATCCTGGCCATTGTCGTCTGAAGGTAGTCGCCGTGGATCCAAGGAAGAGCTGATGAGACTCTGAAAACTCCAAAAGAGTAACATGATGAAAGCCGGAGAAGAGGCCAATGTTCGCCAAATGTGCTCTTAATATGACTGTCAATGGTGCAAAACTTCATCCCATCACCAGTCCCAAGATGTGTAGATGCGCATGGCAAACTGCCAGTAGTCAGTTACAAGCTCTGATGCTTACTAACAAAGAGAGTGAAACTCATTAAGACTGGCCCCTCTCCTCCCACGCGTTTCCATAGTGAACATTGTCAGTGCAAGCTCACAGCCTTGTGGAGGATCTGCCCAGGCCCCAATCTCCGTTGAGTCCAATAAGGTGCAGATATTGACATCTGTCTTTTATGGCACAATGTAGAGTAGGCCTTGTACCACACTTGCTACTTTCTGGACCTGGTGAGCGTTGGCAATCTAGTGATGGCTATGGAAGTAGGGTGAAACATCCTCAGCATCAGTTCACACCTAGAACGAAACTTAATAAGAAATGAAGCTTGTATCACTCTGAAAGCAGGTTGGAGGGGTCTCAAAGGCCACCGCTCCGTGGGGAGAGTAAACTCAACCTTTTGGAAAGGTGGAAGCCATATGAGGAGACTACCGTTAAGAAGGATACCTCCAAAGGAGAAGTCTATCGATCGACTTGTGGACTGTTGGACACTAGTATACTAGTTGTAACTAACCCTTGTGTGCCAGCTTGCAATCCCACTCTCAATCGACGAAGCTACTTCGCAAACACATGGATCTCATGTGTATGTGGGTCTAGAGCCATCTCCTCCTCACCCTTGAAATCATCCTTCTCAGGGGAGTACTTCAATTTGGCTGAAATGAGAGAGGTAGACTACCGCCCTGATGGTGTGTCTCAAGCGGCTCCACGTGTTGACTGCTGAAAAATGCCTAATCGTCCCTAGACAACTCCGAAATCTCCTGAAGTGCATCACTATTGGAGTGATACTGTCACCACATCTTTTACTGCATCTGTTGGAGGTCGTTGATCCAATGTAAGCATGGGATCAATGCGCCTGAAGTGGAGTATTACAAAGAATGCTGATCCCTTTGCCTTCTCAACACGGGGACAATGAGCGCTACTCTATACGGAATAATAAGTGAAAGTTGAAACAGAAAGCTGTCAGTGTATCTTGACTATTCAATACACTGACAAAAGGTGATGTCACGACTAAAACTTTGGCTCACTGTTGACATCAGCAGCCACTCTGCTGATGTCAGCACAGGTATGCTGACATCAATAGGCATGATGATGATAGAGATAGGATTGAAACCCTGTGACACCTCCTCAAGATGCCATCTGTTTTCCGTTTTCCTCCTTTTGTCTTTAGTCTCACATTCCACACTCCTATGCTATGTAGATGAGGGGGTGGACTCATCAACCCCCCTCACAGCAATCATGGAAAATGTAATTGCTGGCTACTGCTACTAGGCAGCTGTTGTGGTAGCCACAAATCACATGGCTGCTATGCGGAGTGGTGCAATATAGTTGCATTGCTATGTAGCTCCACAACTCATTTGCACCTTCTCCTATGGCTATTATTGTTGCTGTCAATTTGCTATTATTGCCTGCTATTGTGTTGCTTTGCTGATATGTAGCTTGTGCTATCGCACTATTGTTACTCCACAGCTGCCACGGCTTCTACTACTACTCTGTCATGCGGTTTCTGCTATGCTGCACTTCCATGCTATTGTTATTACATTGCCTTGCTGCTCTTGCCACATGGCCGCTGCCATGCTGCTGTGGTCATTTCACTACTACGTTGCTGCTTTTGCCATTGCAACAATGCTGCTCTTGTTGCTGGTGCTCCTTCTATTAACGCTATTGACTCGTGGCAATGGTGTGGTGATACCGTTGTTCCTTTTCTTGCGATGGCGTCTATGCTAATGTTGTCTGTTGTGGTGGTTCACGTGTCGCGGTGGGGCCTCTCAAGACCGCGGCTATAGTAGTGAATCATACCATTGCTACAGTTATTGTGCCTTTGATGTGCAGCTCAACAAGGAATTTCTTAGTGTACTGGTACCGTGAGAAGAAACAAGGAAACATCCTAGCTCACCTGGCACTGACGTGTCAACAATGTCTGGGGATTGGGACACAAGGCAGGTAGAAGAACAGCAAGGGCTTGTCTACGGAAGACACACGTAGTCTCATAAGCTTCAGAAGATTCTTTTTTCAGAGATTAATAACAGTAAACAAGCATAAAGTATAAGTAGTTTCCATGGCGCATGGCAGTTGACGCATGTGGCACTTTGCCCTAAACCCGGTCCAGAACCACTGTTTTGGTTGTAACTCAATACGTAGGCTTTCAAATGCAGAACCGTCTCAATTTGCAGATGATGCACCTTGAGCTAGACAAAAAAATTACACATATGCATCGGTATGGCATCAATGGATGGACAGACAATGCCAAAAAAATGCAAATTGGACCCAAGACCACTCCCTTGAGAAGAACTATAGAGGAAAAAATGGTTCGAGTGCCCTAGCAAGTGTCCGAGATGCCGTGGTAGCTGTTTTGCAACTGCAAGTGGGTGGATCACCACCCAAGGGTAATATTGAGAAAATCCAAGAGGCTAGAAAATCTGGAAAAGGCTCCAACATGAACCCAGGACTCCATGGCATCGTTTTGTCAGCTGATGGTTGGTGGGCCACCAGCCAATGGTGCTCCCGTACCAGCTTGGTCCGCATCAGGGATCTGCACGACCATAATGACAGCCAAGTGGTCACAGTAAGCTATACAAAGAAATATGGATGACTGAAATCACAATGATCTCCCATGAACCAATGGCACGCATGTCCATACGTATTGCAAACTGACAGAAGTATGTAACGAGGTACTCAACAATCCCTATAGACGCACACCCACTCCAATCCATCCTTAAGTAAGGAGCCGGACCCTACTTAGTGAATGTCCAGAATAAACTTCAAGCACGCAAGTGCCTTTGTTTGGAAGTCAGTTCACTGCATGTTTGTGCCGACCGGGATGACGGAGATTTCCTTTTTCTTAACCAAATCATGCACAAAATGATGCTCAAGAATAATGTCCTTCATGCATGCATAAAAAACACCAGAGTTCTATGTAATGGAAAGAACACTCTGGTTGTCACATAATAGAAAGATGCAAGACACAGAATGACATATCTCATAAAACAAACTCTATAGCCATACCACTTTAGTAGCCCCAGCCCCCAATGCAACATACTCAACATATAATGAACTTTGTGTAATAGATCCCTACTTGTTGTTGCACCATGACACAATAGTACCACCCATCAGGAACACATAGTCTGTACAATTGCATCCATTAGGGCTACTGGCCTAGTTAGTGTCTGTGTAGTCGTTGACTACCACAGGACAGTTGGTGAAAGCCGAGTCCAAGACAGAACGTTGAAGCCAAATACCGTACCACTTGTACACCTAGATAAAGGGCTCTAGGTTAAGTTGCTAGAAATGTGCAATGAGGTTGATGATGAAGGTGATGTTGGGTTTTGTGGATGTGGCAAAGTACATAAACAAGCTGATGAGGTGCAAGTATAGGGTCACGCCCACTTTCTCCCCAAAAGCTGTTGGATCATCCACCTTGAGTGTATCCCGTCCATGAAGTGTGATGGGGATGGAGGCAATTGGAACTGTAGCAAGGAGGTAAGCAAAGGAATCCTCCATTATACGTGCGTAAAGTTCCTGGTCTAGAAATAGTGTCCACCCCCAACAATCACACACAATCTCTATCCCGAGGAAAACAGGTACAAGATCAAGGTCCTTCATCTTAAAGGCAAAATGAAGTGGTCATCCACGTAGACAAGGATGGTGGTGAATTCCTAACTTGTCTGTTGGAGAAAGAGGGACATATTGCAATAAACCTGTACGTAGCTGGCACGTGCCACTGTTCCAGTGATGTCCTAGTTTGAGCACCAGGACGATTGCTTCAGGTGGTATAAGACCTTGCACAAGCACTAGACCTTGTCATTGAATCCAAAGCTAGGTGGTTGGACCATATAGATATCCTCCTCTAGAATTTCATTTAGGATTGTGTTGTTTACATCCATTTGATGTAGCTCCCAGTCATGTGAGCAATGTCATTGAACAGATGCAAGCTATGGTCATACAGTTAACGAGTTTGAAGTTGCCTATGAAATCCACATCCTCGTCCTGTAAGAACTGCTTGGCCGTCAAGCAGGCCTTATACAGATTCTGTGCACCATTAAACTTCAAATTCTTGTGAAAGACCCAAATGGCCTATATAGCCTTCTGCCCAGGCGAGAATTCAACAAGCTCATTGACACAGTGCTAAAAGATGGCTCTTATATAATCCTCACAAGTAGCATGCCACAACTCTACATGCTCAGGCGAGAGTGCCTCCTTCAACGTGCCTGGATCAGGCGTCGCCAAGAGAGAGCCCCAAGTGGCCAACACACATGCTTCTAGAATTGGTCCGACAATGAAAAAATCAGCTGAGACACGGGCAGGCACTGTTGGTGCTAAGCGTGTGTAGTCAGGGTGTGGAGGAACCTGCCAGCGTGTCAGTGTGAAAGCAGGGAAGTGGGCCAGCAGGTATGTGTGGCAGCAGGGACATGGGCCGGCAGGTATATGTGGCAGCGAGGCTGTGGACAAGCAGGTCAGTGTGACACCGGGTAGCAGGATACCAGGCCAGTGGGGCAGCTTGGCAGTGGGGCAGCGGGCACCGGCAAGCGCAATGGAGCAACGTGCTGTTTGAACATTCAAATACTTGAGTGAATGTTTTGACTCTTCGGATTCTTTTGGTGTTGAATAAAGTCATTGTCCTGTTTTTCTTGACTTAAATGTAATTTCAACATGTTTTTCAAAACGTACCAAGGCATAAGAACCCGGGATAAAAAAATATTCCCATGGTCTTTTAAATTTGACAATTAGGAGTATCAATGATTTTGTTGAACCATTGATTTTGACACAGCAAAAAAATTCAATCAAATTCGGCAAGCCAAAAAAACTTTACTATCAAAATGGAGGATCAGCAGGGTAAGATGTCTAGGCACCAAGTCAGCTGCTCGTTCTGCCCCAGAGGCTAGTGGTTGAATACAACCACTGGGCTCACGTGCATAGCATAATGTTAAGGAGCTCACTTTGGGTTGTGGAGCAGCTGGTCCAACCAGAGACGTAGAGTGTGGACTGTGGGCTCACAAGGAAGGGGAGAGGATGCAGCGGTAAGAGACACATAGAAAGGGACCAGCTTGCACGAGGCAGCTGGCTCGCACGAGGTAGCCGGCTTGCAAGCACGGGGAACGTGTAAAAGATCATGACCTGGTTGTGTCTGGGGGGACTGCCGTCAGCACAGGAGCAGGTGTGCAAGAGGAGACTGATACAGGCACGGGATCCAAAGTGTTTGAGGAGAATGCCACAGGGATGCAACAAGGTGTACATGAAGAGACTGATACCGGCATGGGATTAGGATCATGTGGATTAATTCAGACCAACGAGGAAAGTAGACTCACGTCCAATACAACAAGATCATCATTGGCAGGAGACAAGACCAAAAGTGAGGAGGCCAGGATGGACCCATTTGCTGGTATATGCTCCCCTGTCTGTCACAAAGCCACACATGTGGGAATGTGGTTGGCGACAAATGACAGAATTCTAGGCAGGTCACAACAGGTGAGAGCCTTAGGGAAGAGGGCGTCGTGAGACTCGGCAATATGGTGGAATGTAGGGATCCAAAAGTGCTAGGTCTGCGACCGCGTGGAAATGATAAGGATAGTGTACATGCAACCTTGAGGTGAGATCGTAGACCCCCATTGGTCCTCAATGTACCACACAAAGGTCGGCACGATGACACAACTATAGCTTGTACGATGCGACATGGTCCAAAAGAGGACTGTGCGGCAGGCAGTCTAGACCCACGTCATGTAGGAGAAACCCTCAAAGGCAAAGGACACAAGAAGGTTGTACTCAAACCATATGGCACAAACACATCCTCCATGATGTGATTCAAGCGCTCAGACACACCGTGCTGCTTTGGCATAGTAGGGACAAAGAGCTGGTGAAAAAGTAAGGTGCGCAGCAGAGAAGGTGTCCGTTTCACCTAGAAACTCACCACCATGATCTGAGCGGAATGTGTGCAGCCATCACCAGCCACATGCAGATCGACAGGAAAGCATCGCTCTTGTGGTGGAGGCTGTAGACTCACTGAATCCACTTGAATTCAGTTGTCAGGGTGAAAATACAACAACCCTATTATGAGAGTGACTCAACTAGGAGGGAACCGAGAAGGTTCGCCTGGACCAACTCCAGCAGACAAAGTGCATGGAAAGTAAAATTAGGGCAAGTGAAGCAATGCATCTTATCCTGAGCGTAAAATAGGCAATTGGTCCAGGATGAAACCTCAAAGGAAGCCGTGTCAAGGCTAAGGACTAGCTGTGTCTGAATGGCTTTGACAAAGTATTGGAGCTCACATGGAAGAGGCGGCGATGTAGCAATTTTAGGTGATGAGGTGAGAGAACACAAGAGATAAACAAATGCACAATTGGAGAGAAAGGAGAAGAGACAGAGGGAGCACTACAAGATGAACAATACAAATCATCCACAACTGATGCACGAAGTACATTGGCATGAGTGTCATGAGCAGTCACTGTGGCAGAGTCAGCATAGTGCCTAACAGAGAAACCCATTGTGTATATGCAAGAACAGAGAGCAGGCTGGGCTTAAGAGCACAAAAAAAAATATACCATGGACTGGAAGGGACACATAACTATACAAATCCAACACTCTAGACATGCAAGGACTGACCAGATCATGTACAATCAGTCCAAATAGATTCGACGGGATCGAAATGCGAAATCACCGGAAAGAAAGGTTATGTGACGGGTGGTACCGTAGTCGATGATCCAACAGCTTCTCACCTCAGTACCTGTCATTGAAACTGAATAGAGGCCAGAAAATCCTCCACCTCCGGTGGATACTCAACAGAGAACTGAGAACAACAATGAACAACATGAAAAAATGACTCATCAAGCCTATTCTCATCACAAGCTGACCAAGCTCCTCAAAAGCATCATCATGTGCAATTATCACAATAGGAAAAGTTGTCTCTAGACTACCCGCATATGAAAACATGATCGCACCTACCTGAGTGTGAAGAACCAGCAGCTAATAAAGCTCCTTGATGGTACGATTCCAAGGGTCTTGGTCACCGTGCTACCTAGGAAGCGAAAGCCTCTGCTACCGTCATGGTTACGATGCAATCTGTGCATGTCTAAAAGACATCCACTGTGCATGCATTTCCTGGAGGCTGCGCGTGATCCTAGTCTAGTCAAGGGGCTGCTGGCACGTCTTGTTGTGGTGATAGTCCCTGTAGTTGTAGTAGTGGACAGAATGTCTTTGACTACTGCTTGTCGGATTCTGTTGCTGCAATTGTTGCTATTCCTTGATGCGTTTTTCTTCTCCATTCTTCTTCTGTTTGGCCACTGCAATGCCTTGATTCTGATTGCTAGGGATGCAGGGAAATGAGGACGAAGTGGTGGAGGTAGGGCTGGAGAGCTTAGACATAGGCATTGGAGGTGTCACAGTCACTGTTACAAAAATTGGGCTCTCTTGGTGTGTGTCGACTGCCTCATAGGCGGATGTTGTTCAAAGGAAGCAGTGATGAGCCCAGTGGAGCAGCTGAACTGAGTCCAACAATTCACACAAGGTGAAACGGTCAAACCACAAGAAGCTTCATGTGGTCCAGGTGTACTCCAATTATAATGGTGTCGAGTGTCCTTAGCTGCGTCCTGCCACCAATCCTGATGCTTGTATAGATACACATGGTGCAACACCAGTAGTTAGCTACAAGCTTTGAAGGATTCTCACAGAGGGAGTAGAAGTCACACAGCCGGGCCACCCTCGTTGCTTGAGTCTCTACAACAAGCCGTGTCAGAGCCAACTCCCAGCCCTGATGTTAGTCCGCTCCAAAATCGGTCCTTGCCATACCTAGCAAGGGACGTAAATTGACAACAATCTCTCGCGGCATGGCGTAGAGGAGAACACGTATCACTCTCTCTGCTTTCTGGACATGGTGAGCGTTGGCGATCTGAAACTGCTTTGGCAGTAGGGCAAGATGCCCTTCAAGTCAGCCAACACCTGGAACAGGACCACTCCAGCTGTAGCGGGGTGGAGGCATCTTACAGATGGGTTTCCTTCAAGTCCTTCAGTCGCCACTTTGTGGGGAGGACGACCTCATGCTACGGTGAAGGCGGGCATGGCACAGGAACACCACCACGGAGAGGGATACCTCCAAAGGTGAACCTTGCTGACCTTCATGGCTGGTCCTAATGGCGAGGTGATACCGAAGTGGTTGGCTGCGATCTCAGATGCAGCTCACGGATCCACTCATTAAGCATGCAAATCTCATCCTCAGGAGAGCCGTCATCTATCTACCCCTCATCCCAGATGTCAACCTGTGACAAGGGGTGCTAAGGCCTGAATTCTAAGGCCGAGGCGCTGGTTTAGGATTGGACTGCTTCATTGATAATGCAACTCTAGTGGCTCATTCCGGCATCTGTTGTGAAGCCCTTGAATGCTATTGCTGCCGGCACATCTCATCTTGCGCTCAAAGAAGGTCATCCATCCTGACAGAATGCGACCGTTGGCTACTAAAGACTGAAGAGGAGGAAGATAGGGGGTCCGTCGGGCCCTTGCATTTGTCATGAACCAGTGCCACGAGAACCGCTTACTTTGGTTCCAGATGCCGATGTCGTTAGAATGTAAAATTTTCACTATTTCTCAGGGAGTTGAAATTCTGAAAAAGAAATAACATTCAGGCGCAAAAATTGATCAAGGTAAATGCTGACATCATCAACTCTGTTCCTAAGATCAGAAAGGATTGCTGACATCAGCAATTTTAGTGCTGACATCAGCAATTGAGGGGAGAGGGTGACCTTGTCACTCCCTCTTGTGGAAGCCGCGAGAATAGTTGCCAGTGGTTATCGCAATTGGTGCTGCTGTTACTATTGTACAACAGCGCAACTCTATAGTTGCATAGCTGCACAATTATAATGAGCAACATGTGTTGTTGAAAATAGGTATCAACTTTTTTTCAAATCCATACATGGTTGATGGCGGGCCAATCACGCACTGGGTTTCGAGTATACTCTAGTAGTGCTCTTGCACTAGGCAAGGGTACTGAAATTCTAGTGTACTCAGATTGTGTATGTACACATCGAGTATGTACATACACTAGCCCCACGTACATGACCCCCCCATAGGGGTGGGGGTCTAGTTTTCCATATAGGACAAAATCACGCACTAAGTGCGTGATCAGTGTGTTTTTGTGTGGGGAACGAGCGCACTGCTAGCATACACTAGCCCTACGCACTGGCCCCCCCATAGGGGAGGAGATCTAGTTTTCCATATAGGACAAAATCACGCACTGAGTGCATGATCAGTGTATTTTTGTGTGGGGAGCGAGCGGGCGACTTTGTAAGTCGCCCCCATTCTTGCTCCACCATGTCTGAGACACCCCCATTCTGAGAAAAATGGCTAGGTCGCCCCCATTCCGGAAAGTTCTGGCCAAGTCGCCCCCACTTTTGGTGCTCCCGGGAATTATGGCTCGGACTTCCAGAAAGGATGAAATATCATCGACGTATTGTCCCCACTTTCAGAAACTTATGGCTAGGTCGCCCCCATTAATGGGGGCAACGTAGCCATACTTCTCAGAATGGGGGCAAGTTGGGAAACTAATAAAAAAATGGGGGCGACCTAGCCAGAAGTTTTTTGAATGGGGGCGACCTAGCCATTTTTTCTCAGATTGGGGGCGTCTCAGACATGGTCGATCGAAAATGGGGGCGATCTAGGAATTAGCCGGGAACGAGTGCATTATCCTCATACACTAGTCCCACGCACTGGATCCTCTCCATAGGAGTGGCCATCTAGTCTGGCCCTACCACCACTGCAATTTGTCATTGCTTTAGTAAGGTATTATTGTCATGTGTTACTGCTTTCACCTAGTGCTGTTGTTGCTGCTCTTTGTTCAGCTCGGCACTATTGTTGATTGCGGCCACTGCCAGCCATTTCTACTGTTGCATGCCACTGCTGCTACTATTTCTTCTTAACTGCAGCTACCACTATGTCTCTGTCGCTACCACGTCAAGTGGATGCCACGGTTGTTGTGGCAATGGTAGTGACTCATGTTGCTACAACCAATGCTGCCATCCACTTAAGATGGTCATGTGGTAATTCTGCTGCTAGTGATGTCATGGCAACGACTCTGTTTCTGTGGTCTACAACAGCGTGTCCCAAGAACTCGGGTGTGGTTGTGACTCTCACTACTGCTACCGATGCTTCGTATTTGCTTCTTAACTTAGCGTGAAGAGTATAATTACTATCATGTCACAAAATGATGCTAGGAAGATTCCTAGCCTTGCTGTTGCTAACGTGGCAAATATGTTTAGCCAGTTGACACACAAGGGAGGTACAAGAAACAATGAGGGTTCGGCTAGAAAAGCGCATTGAGTATGATAATCTTCAATGATTTTAACATGTAGAGAGGAAGGAAAACTGACAAGGACACAGCATACACACCTACCGTGGTGCATGACGGGTGATGCACATGGCAGTGTGAGTCTGTCCTACAACTTGCCCAAATCCACTGCTTTGGTCGTAACTCTACGCACTGACATCTGAATGCAAAACCGTCTGAACCTAAGGATGTAGAGTCACAAGCTTAACATAAAAACTCCTCACATGCATGGATTCAGCAACGAATGGTGGATGTACAATGCAAAATATGCAAACTAGGCTCAAATGCCAGTCTACCGAGAAGCTCCTTGAGACTGCAGAAAAGCTGGAGAAAGTCCTAACAAGCACCCGGGACGCCATGGTAGTTGTCTTGCAGCTGTCGGTCTCCGGGCCTCCACCTGATGGTGCTCAGGCACCAGCTTGATATGCATCAGGGATCTTCACGAGCATGGACACGGTGTCGGTGTATATTTCACAGAAACACAATGACCTCAGGTCTCATTGCATGCTCACCACAACGATGTAAGTGATTGACCACAGGGAGATTCTACCATCAATTTCGCCATCGCGAGAGAAATGCAGCACTGCCATAGTGGAGCAATGTGAGGAGGCAATTCCACGGCACATGGACAAGATGCAACACTTGTGACTTTCTTGTGCCTGCCACAAGCTCACGGAAGACTGTGTGCTCATTCATAAGTAGTTGTCGTATTTGCTGCTTTTTCATGATGCTACTGTCTAGGATTATCCGGGTGCTTCTCTCGGACTAAAGGCTTTCAGATTTTTTTTTGGCAGCTCACCACGCAGGTTGGCTATTTTCTTGCAGGTTGGTTCATGACCTGGCATCCACAAGGCTCTCGAATGGTTGTGAGCCCACCGCTCACTTGCTCGTGACCTTGTTACCTTGTCACCCATCACGTAACACTTTGATGTTTGTGTGACTCGCGTTTCTTTGTGTTCTTTCATGAACTTCTGCAAGCCCTTAGCTTCATGTCTACTTGTGTAAACTACGTTGCTTCATGGACTTGCACTAGTGTTCTACCTCTCATCAAACATTGTTATCCATTACCATTAGAGTTGTGAAGGAATATTAATATCCAAGAAGCCTCTAGCTCCAATCCTGGCCATGCGGAGCACTCTTGCGTCCCGCCACCATCGCCACCGCCAAAGCTAAAGAAGCTGCTGCTCTCTCACAGCAGGTGAATTGTGGCACATGACCATAATGTACTTGTCACTCAGGGAGTTGTGGCTCTGTTCTGAAGCCGCACCTAAGCCCGTTGTGAGTGGTCTCTTCCACAGACCACCTGCATGGTCTCTTTCACGCACCAAAACAATCACAACCGCAGTGACGACCTCCATGACATTGTTGGTGCGGTTCATTCGGTGTAGCCTCTCACAGTCTTTGCCGATCCCACGGATTTCCTCACCTAAGGTGTCATCACAACTGCCATCCCAGCAGTATCACAACTGCAGCTGCCACCTCAAACATGTCACCTGACATCACCACCCTTGTCTATACTGCTTTCACAGGTCCTAGTGCGGTACAGACTGTTGTCGTTGGCTCTCTCACACACCATTGCAGCTCTGACCTTGTTGGCAATCGCAGCAAAGTCCCAGCCATAGCTGCCACAGCAGCTGCCACCGCAGCAACATCATTGCCACAGCCTAAACCCAGAGCTGCCGTCATAGCTGCAGCACTTACCATGTTCACATAGTCACATGGCTGAAAGCATCATCTCTGATGCTGCCTCCATAGTAGGAGGAAAAACGGAAAAGGAGGGGAGGAACTTGCTGTATCTTACAAGAATAAAGCAACAGCAGCACCTGACGGTGTCACTAGAAAATGGCCGACAGGGTATTGTGCCGTCTGTAGCAGTGGGTCTTTGCAGACATGCCCACTTGCCCCGCCAGGTGAAATCACCTCTTTGTTGCATTTGTAACAGCCACTACAAAAACCAAGTGACAGCACCATCTCAACAACAGTTGCAGCACAAAACACTGCACACTTCCCACATTGATACCTGTCACTCACTCGGCCACACCACATTGGTGACCAAATGCAGGTAGTAACAACGCCTCATTGATGGCGTCAGCAGTCACAATGGTGCACTTAGAGATTCTCGGTGTGGCACCGCTTGGCACCTACTATGAGGAGTGGAATGCAAAACGCCAGGTGCTTCAGCACTGCAGCTTGAGCGGTGACGAACTCGCGGTCGAGCACGCCTGAGCAACATTGTCACGAGTGACTCACTCAGACTCGGTCAGCGTCTCTCACCCAAACACCTCTTGGGGACTCAGCAGACGCACGACGTTATTGAGGTCGACGTTGTTGCTGTATATCGTTACTTAGTGACCACTCAGGATACCATTGACCTTGCATGCTTTTTGACGAGGACTGTTTCTGGCATGATAGATGGCATGAAACTGTAACAGAAGAAGCTTCCTTTACAACATCGTGCACTCCTGCCTGCACCTCAGCAGGGCATGCCAATGAGGCCTACACTAAGGCCAAAGTTGTAGTTGGACCAGTTGCTGTAGTTGCTTTAGACATTGGCACACATTTTACTATAGTTGCTTCAGATATCGCTTCTACAAAAACATCTACGGCATCTCCCACAACAGTATCCGTATCAGCCATCCGTAACTCCATACCAACAGTCGCTGTACCTTTTGCTTCAGAACCATCTTCTACACAGCCGTAATTTTAGTAGCTGCAGTTATCATCACCTTGGGTGCAGATTCTACTATGGGAGCACTTGTCGTACTGGTCTCGATTGCTTCCACTACCCTAGTGATCTTTGAGTTGTTTTAGTAGCTGCAATATTAATGTTTTGTGGGATCCTCAAATTTGAGCACAATTTTTTTGTCTCCAAAAGGAAGGGTCCATGAAAGAAGTATAAAGTACAACATCTGAACTCTAGAATTTATGGTTAAATTTTGGAAACTGGGTCTAAAATGCTGTAAATTTTGGATATGAATACTTGGTTTGCTGAAAAGAAAAATGAAAAGGACTTCAACAAAAAACTCTTGCCTCTAGAAACTCAACTGCCGTACATTCAAGTGCACAAGTATTTAAATGCGAGGACTCATCGTTGAATGCTCTCCCGTTCTCCTGTTACCCCACTGCCTCACTGATCTGCTGCCACACTACACAACTGGCCCGATGTCCCGTGGATCTTTTGTCACACTTTACTGCTAGCCCAGTGCCCTGTTGTCATGCTGCAGCGCCAACTTGATGTCTTGCTGTTTTGTTGCAATGTTGGCCCACAATAGCCCGAGCAAACCAGCCATTTGAAGATTGTGGCAAATTGGTTGCGTGCAAGCTTGAATGAATTTCTGGTATCAAGGATCACCGTGGAAATGACCTTGACCCATCATCAATGGGTCAACCAGCTCATTTTGGACCAATTCAAGAAACTAATGAAGTAATTTGAACCTGATACTATATTAGAAAAATAAATGACCACTCTTTTCACAAAAAAAATGATCACCAAATATAAGAATCACTAAGTTATTTCTCTTTTCTCTGCTACTACCTATGCTGCTATCCCACCTATTACCGGATTCCTATAACCTTGTGAGGTCCTGTCTTGCGTGCATTCCTCTGCTGGTGTCCTTTCTCTATTTTTCCAGCTGTGGCTTTTTGCCAGGCTTCAAGTTGGGCCGTCCTGCAGCTTTCTCCAAACGTGCCTAAGGCACTCCCATTTTTCTCATGCCCATTGGGGCGGGGTGAACTCCACCAAAGTTCGTTTGTCAGGGTCTATCCGTCGTCACCATGCCTGGTTGCAATGAGTCACTATTAGCAGAACTAGAGCGCTTGCTGAGCTTCATCCGCAAGGCTCAGCGCGAGGCTGAAATCACCTCAAGTTGACAGTGGACACTTGCGCTATGTTTGCTCATGAGGTCACGGCAATTATGCTTACACTTCTGCCACATGCTTCCATTGCTCCTCCTGCTGGTGCTATCGCCAACACTAGTTTTGGTACTTCTTCCACTCCCTCTACTTCTAGCACCTCTGCTGCAAACCCTGCTATCACCCATGTTGTTGCCACCCTTGCTGCTAGACTGTGCCAGCATGACTTCTACTCTCAGCCGCCTGTTCCTGCCATCAGGCTTGTCTTCACATCGTGGGAGGTGTGTTTCTGTGCCTAGGCCCAACAGGAATAGCTCCAGGAGTGCTGCATCCTGGATTATCCTATTGATCTCCCCCCTTTCACACCTATTATTACTGAGTCCGTCCGTGCTGTTCGCGTCCTCATTGTCGCTGCACCTGAGCACTTCGTTAATGATGTTGGCACCTTCAACACAAATCTCGCCACCCTCTAACCCAGTTGGTCCATGCGCTTTGCTTTGCCTCCACACCACAATTCAAGGCCAGGCTACTCAGAGTGCACTCAACATCTAGTTAAACATGCTCCTGATGCATGCGAATACAAATTCTGATGCATAGAGGTGCGTGGCTGAAAGCTTCTTTGTGAGCTTGGGGAGGTTGGGCGTTGCCATTGTGTCGCTGCAATCGCCTGGCCATCCTATTCCTTTTGGCCTGCATTGCGACAAATTGTATTGTGTGCCCTTGTTTACACTGTCGTCCACAGCCACTGTAGCAGTGCATGTGCATGTTGCTCCATTACTTTCCCCTACACACACACGTTTGCTACATTTTCCCCTGTGTCATGTGCATATAACAGCCATCCATAGCCTCTTGCATCATCAGCCTGTTGTTGGCCTTGACCCTCGCACATTCCCTATGCCATGCATGGCTGACTGTCTTGATTGCGCACAAGGCAAGCTGCATCACTCGTCCTTTCCTTCGTCTGACTCCCGCACGCTGCACCCCCTTGTCCTTGTCCATGCGGACGTCATGGGCCCACTCCCTGATGAATTTCTTGGAGGTGTTGGTCGGTACGCCTTATGTCTTACAGATGATTTCTCTCGATTTCGAGGGATCTTTTCCCTTCACTAGAAAAGCGATGTTGGTCCCAGGATCGATTCTTGGCTTGTCCAGGGTGAGCGTGCTTGCCTGCGTAAGCTGATAGCATTCCATTCCGGTTGTGGTGGGGAGTTCATGGGTCCCACGATCCGTTTCCTCGATTCTCAAAGACTGCATCTAGAGCTCTATGCGTCATATATACCACAGAAGAACGGAGTGTCAAAACACTAGAACCACACTCTTGCTGATGGTATTTGCACCCTTCTTGTCAAGTCTAGCCTCCTTCCGTTGTTCGCCTTTGAGGCCATGTCCTACATGACGTGGGTTTGGAACAGTGTTTCCCACGGTCCGCTACCTCATCATGTCACGTCCTTCTAGCACTGGAATGGTCATCGTGCTAAACTTCACCTCGCTCATGTCTGGGGCAGTATCGCCGGCGTTTGGCTCCTTAAGGACCAACGCGATCGCAAGCTGTCTCCTCGAGACCGCCTCTGCCCTTTCCTTGGTGTTTCCTCTCAGTCCAAGGCCTGGCACTTTTGGGACCCCGAGCGTGGTCGGGTTCTCAAGTCTCGCGATTCTCATTCTTTGAGAACACTTTCTCACGCGACATTGCTCGTTCTGTTCCGTCGCTTGTGCCCTTCTCTTGTCCTTGGGGAGGTGGTGTATGTAGAGTGACCTTTGATAGTGGCTACACTCCATCTCCTCCTGCCTCGTCGCGTGCGTCATCTCCTGTCGCATCTACATCATCGTCTACATCACCTCCTAAACCGTCGGCGTCGTTGCCAGCATCCTCTATTGTCGCATATGCGCCATCACTTGCATCACATCCTGTCGTGTCTACATCGTCGCCAGCATCACCTCTTGTCACATCTTTGTCGTTTCCAGCATCCTCTCCTATCACGTCTGCATTGTCACCTACATCATGTCCTGTCGCGTTTGCATCGTCGCCAACGTCACCTCATGTGACGTTTGCATTGCCACCTACGTCATCTCCAATCCCGTCAACATTGCCTTCATCATCCCTTGCCGTGTCTGCGTCATCTCTTGTTGTGTCATCGCCTACATCGCCAGTTGTGGTTGTATCGGTAGCGGACCCAGTCGCACCCTCCCAGTCCCCCATCTCATCGCTGTTTGTGTGAGCGCAAGACGGCCGCCTGAGACCTTTGCAGTATGCACCTCACTATGCTCCGCCTACCAGTCATACAACCTTGGCTGACCACTCCGGGCCCGTGCAATCAGTCCGTCCAGTTCACAGTGGTGTCATTCAGCCCACAACCTACTCCTGTCTCTAATCTTGACGCTCTTGGCTTGGCGGCGGCTATGGTACATCCTAACACCGCACTTGCATACTCTCTCATTGCTAATGAGTTCCATCGATCCATTGCGGTAGCTGGGTCTACTCGGCCTCTGCCTCATCCCTCAGTCGCCACCTCACTCCTTGCAAATGGTAACATGACACGTGTGCCTCAACCGAACAAAATGAAAGAAGCACGCTCTTCTGTAGATGCAACTCTCTGGGAGCAAGCTATGCACAAGGAACTTCCTACAATCAAGGAACATGGGGTTTATGAGAAGGTAAAGCTCCCGCCAGGTCGTAAGACCGTCTCAGCCCGTTGGGTATTTCAAAGGAAAGAAAGGCTCAATGGCTTTGTTGAATGGTACAAGGCCCATCTCACGACCAAGGGATTCTCCCAAGTGCCTAGTGTGGACTTTGATGCCACCTTTGCCCGTGTAGGCAAGTACACCACAGCAAAGGCCTTGTTGAGTTAGGTGGCACAGCATGATTGGGACCTCCACCAAATGGACGTCAACAATGCTTTCTTGCACAAAAATCTCAAGGAAGAGATCTATCTCGTCCAGAGTCCATGGTTTGAGGACGGCACAGATGGAGTCCAACACCTCCGAAAGGCCTTGTATGTCTTGAAGCAATCCCCACGTTGTTGGAACCTCGGGATCTCCGCTATGTTGGAGTGGGACAGGTATCACCGTAGCACACTGGACCCAACGATGTTTGTAAGTGCCCCCTCTACACCCTTTGTCTTTGTCCTGGTCAATGTGGATGATCTCTTCATTGTGTCCCCCGACCCTCAGGCTGTCGAGGCTGTGAAGGATCTCCTCCAATTTGTGTATAGAATGAAGGATTTTGGTCCACCTCGTGTCTTCTTGGAAATGAAGATTGAGCGTGATCACCAGCGTAGCACATTGCATGTGCATCAGGCTGGTTACGTCAGGACACTAAGAGAGTGTTTTGCTGACCTGTTGGCCACAGTCCCTTCTACATCTACGCCTATGACGCCCGCTAGACAGAGGTTTCTCGCGTCAGCAGACACAGATCGTCTGGGGGAGCTTGTCGATGTCACGATGTACCTTCGAGTCATTGGCTCCTAGATGTTCCTCGGGACCACGACGCGCAGATGTTGCCTTTGTTGTGAACTTCTTGTCGTAGTTCTCTCAGCATCCGTGCCAGCTCCATTTTAAGGTTGCTTTGTGTGTGGTGCGCTATGTCGTGTCTACCCCACGTCTGGACCAGTGCTATCGTGCGCAGCCGTCTCTTGTCGTTGTGGGTACACTGACAGTGATTGGGTCCATGATCGCGATGCGCGCAACCAGCTCGGCTACATCTTCCTTGTCGGAGGTACAACTGTCTTAGGGAAGACTGGCAAGCACGATTGTGTAACGTTGAGCTCGACTGAGGCTGAGTATGTCACATTGGGGGCTGGGGTCTGTCAGAGCATCTGGTTGTGCCGTCTCATGTAGTAGTTGCGCCAGCCCATCCGCTACATCACCATCCGCTGCAACAATGAGAGCATGCGCCGCATAGTAGAGCATGATGGCATGTGTCACATACGCACAAAGCTCATAGTTGTACGCGAGCATATTTCACGTGGCAATGTCCCTGTCGTGGGTGTCGACATGCGGCAGCAGCGTACAGACTTCCTCACCAAAGTGTTGTGCAGTGGCAAGTTCAAGTTTGCAGCGCGCAATGTTGGGCTTCTTGCGTATGCTCCTGCTACTACCTAATTCGTACCCCGCTCTTGCTGCTTCCACTATCCGTCAACCGTTCTTCTGTGGCCCTATCTCGTGCCCCTTGCACTGCGCTGTCGTTGCCATCGTTTTGTCACCCTTGCTCGCTAACGGTGACTGGCGACTGTAGGTCATGGGGGAGTGTTGGTGTGTAAGTCACGGTGACCTCTGGACTTATCGTCACCGATCGCCATTATGCCGAGACACTCGACGGCTACTTTGATGGCGTCAGCACCAGCCGGCTCGCCCTCACGTGTCCTTGATGGTTTTCTCAGTGATCACCTCCCGGGGCCCATTTTCGTAGTGGCACTATCTTTGCGCGTTCATGATCTAGTTGCGTGGAGTTTCTGTTTCTGCACGTGACACTTCTTTCGGTTTGCCACTCGGATAACCGAGGAGCCCGTACGCCTGTCTTGTTCCCTCTTGCTGTTTTGGAGCTTGCAGCAGGGTTAGCCTATTTTCTGACCGGTTGGTTGGACTTGCGCGCTAGTTCCACGCACGTGGGTGAGACTAGACTTATACATTTCTGTGTTGTTTCCTCGCTTCACTTCTACGTTTTCAAGTGTATCTTCACTGTCTCTCCACCTTTTGAAGCGTCGTTCGTACCGTTGTTGTCTAGGCAACGTACCCTCTCACATAGAATGGTGCTTTGGGGGTTTCTCCATTCCTTCAACGACAAGTCCAGAGATCACTGTGACCGACACACCAACACAGTTGTTGGCCCATCACACCCATGATACCCTCTTGTCTTGCTCCACATGTTGACTACATCATACATGTACAGGAGACTAAGGGTTGTGACTGCGCTTGAGCTCTCTCCCACAAGGTGGGAGACATTCGTGATGGGGCTCCCACACTGTGCCAGCATCGGATCTATGGCCACATGATTTGTGTTTTCTCGTGACTTACCGTTGGTTTTGCTTGTGGGGAGCTCTAGCTCTTTGCCACTCTTGCATGCGAGGGCCATCTCTAACTTGCACGTGGGTCTCTGGGGGAGCCTCGTTATGTCAGCCCGGTGCTGATCCTCAGGCGGCCACCTGGTTAGATTATTCCTGTGCCATAATTAGCAGCCGCCCTTGGTGTCTACCAAGGGCGGCTGTCTACCAAGGCTGGGCTCAACCCCGGGTGCCGCAGAGGTCTCAATGTGCTTCACACACAACCAATGGTCGAACTCTCTGGCTGATGATCAACTCTCGTCTCTATTGTTTACTGTAACATCGCCCGTGCCACGTTGGGTTTCCTCCGCACTCCCACTCCATCCCATGGTCTTCTGCGCTGTAAAGAGTAGCTAAAGTTCCGATCGAACCCATGAATCTGAGTGCCAGAATGACTTGGTGAATAGAGAAGTGGTCAGGGAAAGAGGGCTTCATAATTTGTAGAAAAGGCTGCCTCCAGTCATTTCGCCCCTTCACTATTTGAAGATATTGATGACCAGCAGCTGGATCCCGACTGCCAGAGTTTCAAGTTCTGCTAAATGACTACGCGCAATGTTCAAGGCCCTATGATCTTGTAGCTCACTGTCAGTTCACAGTCATACACTGACATCACCATCTCCTGCATCAAACCTTGGCAGGATAGAGCAAGGTCAAGGTGGTCGAATTTGAACCAAGAGACAAGCCAGGTTCTGTCCACAATCAGAGAGCATCCAGAGGGAAATTAGAGCGTGGTTACTCAGAGGACAAAGACATCCTGATCAACACGGTCAGCGACTTCGCACAAGCCTTATTCCGCTAGTCACGTCAAGGTCAAGCGGGCAACGTCCAACTCGCGCTGTGCCATACGAAGTCATCAAGCAAAACACCATGCCCCAACAGGCATCCCTTAAAGGCTCGCTTCATGACGTGCTGGAATCAGACTGCCGTCTGCGATAGAAGAGCACGTACGCCGCTGATGATTTCACCTGAGACTCGTTCGCCGGGGCAACATGGCTGTCATCGAAGCAGTACCAGCGCTGGTCGTTTGGGTGCTGCAGCGGCAGAGGCAAAGACGGATGCTTAACACAATCAACAACATGTGCAGCCAGCCATGTCTTGGCGTGTGCAATTTTTCCCTTCAGTCCAATTGGGTTTTTCATACCTGTCTGCAAACCCTACACATACCTTCAAGGTCAGTC
>SZWC01000501.1:163842-212411 GCA_023375785.1 Penium margaritaceum
CCCCACACATAACTACTGATAGACGCGGGCGAAGCATGGGAGGACACGTGAGGACATGCAGACGTGCGCAAACACAAGCACATGCACTTTTACGATGTTTACTGACTGCATGTCTTCGGAAAGACAGCCCAGCACAGTCCATGGGCCAGGAAGCCCTATGCTCTCTACCCATGGTCACCTCCTATCCATGCCTTCTCAAGCCTCTGCCCGCAACTTTTTCCCTATCCTTTTCCCGGTCTCTCCCTCCCTCTCTCGCAACACCAACCAAAGCCGGCTGTCCGACACAACTCTTCCACCCTCCAACTCTACTCTCCCTCTACCACTCTCTATGGCCTGCCACAACTCACCTGGCTCTCGTGCACGCTGAACACCTCGCACGCACGGGTCAGCAGCTGCTGCAGCGTTGCCTGCATATGCATGTGCGTGTGCGTGCATGCATGTGCATGTGCAAGTGCAGGTGCACGTGCATGAACATGTGCACGAGCATGTGCATGAGCATGTGCACGAGCGTGGGCACAACCATGTGCACAAGCATGTGCACGAGCATGTGCACAAGCATGTGCATGTGCATGAGCATGTACATGTGCATGTGCATGTGCATGAGCATGTGCATGAGCATGTGCATGTGCATGAGCATGTACATGTACATGTACATGTACATGTACATGCACATGTACATGTACATGTACATGTACATGTGCATGTGCATGAGCATGTGCATGAGCATGTGCATGTGCATGAGCATGTGCATGAGCATGTGCATGAGCATGTACATGTGCATGTGCATGAGCATGTGCATGAGCATGTGCATGTGCATGTGCATGTCCATGTGCATGTCCATGTGCATGTGCATGTGCATGTGCATGAGCATGTGCATGAGCATGTGCATGAGCATGTACATGTGCATGTGAATGTGCATGCACATGTGCATGAGCATGTGCATGAGCATGTGCATGTGCATGTGCATGTGCATGTGCATGTGCATGTGCATGTGCATGCACATGTTGAAGGAAAACAGCGACGGCGGCAGCAGAGCGATGCACAGCAGCAGAGAGACACGGGCAGGCAGCAGCGTTGCGCTACAGCAGAGGCAGCCATAGCAGTGTCAGAGGCAGCAGCACGTAAAGCAAAGCAACCACAAGCGAACGGACTGATGGAAGACGGAAGGCAGTCTAAACTCAAAACAGTTTAATTGATCGGAGCAAGGTGCTTCAGCAAGACCTTCCGTGTCTTCTACACAACCCACAGGGCATTCCATGGAACTCAGAGAGGATGGCTTTGGATTGCCATGTGCTTGCTTCTCACAAGAAGCTGGATTAGTCCGATGGTTGGCTCCCATAACTTGTCAGGGATTTTCTTTCCCAGTTAAGGGAGGGAAAGGAAGGAGGTGAATCCCCTCCTCCCTTCCCCATACTCCTGCCGCCTTCTCACCCTCCAGATGCCCTTCCTCCTCCCCACACCCTCTTCCGATGCCTTCCCACCCTTCTCCTCGCCCCCATGTACCATCCCCCCACCAGCCCCCTCTCCCTCCAACACCCCCCAACTTTGGAACATGCATGCACGGCCTCCCCATTTCTTCTACCGCACCAAAAGACAGCGACCAATAACACCCCCTCTTCCCCCCCCCTCCCCCCTCCACCCCGCCCTGCCCACAAGGTCGGCAGGGCAGTCACCAACTCACCCGCTTGCTGAGGACGATCTGGCGCTTGTCCAGCGGCGAGGTCGACAGAGCCAGGTGCAGAGTGAAGGGGTACACCTCCACACCTAAGCCACCCCGCTGGCCCATCTGGAGCACCCTGCGGACGATCTTAGGACCGCCACCGTACCTGCCCATGGAAAGGTACAAGCCCGCAAGCCACCAGCAAGAGTGTACGCTGCGTACGCTGTCAGAATAAGAGTGCGCAGTCAGTCTCTGTTGCCACATGCANCGGTCACCGGAACCTGTCCACACTGCGAGCCAACGTGCTGCACCTGCTGCAGGTGCTCCTTTCCGTGGCATGCGAGTATGCGACTGGACACAGGACAGGAGAAGACAACGGCAACCACCTTCACTGCTGCCACACAACTGTGCTGAGGGACTTCCAATATTGGCGGAGATTGCAATGCTGCCAGCAACTGCAGACAGCCAGCGTGCGATGCACAAATAGGAGAAAGGCCATCGGTGGACGGGCGTAAGCAGGCTCGCTGTACACGAGGAGGAACGGAGGTTCCAGAAGAGGGGGGGAAAGAGGGAAAAAACATATCAGCGACGGGAGAGTGGAGCCAACAGGAGAATGTGTGCGGTGTTCAAATGCACAGACGGGCGAGAGCGCGCCCGGAAGACCAAAGAATGGAGTGGGCAAAAAGGGAGAAAGATGGGTGAAAGGGAGAACAGGACCGTGGGGGGGGGGGAGGGGAGGGGAGAGCAAGCAAGGAGGAAGCAGATTGTAGCAATGCCAAAAGGATGGGTGGCCGTTCCTCCCAAAGAGGGAGGGACGCCTCGAGCCAAGGATGTGCAGCATAGCTGCATACCAGGAATGCAGCGCCTCCCAGAGCTTCATTGGCACCAGCGCGTACTCATGGTTCTCTTGCAGATCCCTCCGAAGCTTCCACCCATCGCCTTCCTCTCCAGCCACCACCCCCCCATCACCGCCTGCGGCGCCGCTGGCTCCAGCCACACGCTCGATGATGTCCGAGTTGTCAATTTGTGGGGGCCTTGTCGGGGTACTCTCCAGCCCACTCTGCCCAGCAGCACGCGGCTCCTTCTCTACCCCACCTGCGTCGGCCATTTCCACATCTGCTGCTGGTGCTGAAGACGCCTCCCCTGAGGCCTCCACAGCTTCCTCGTCCCCCAAGTACACGTTCCACTGCGTCCACCACCTGATCACAGTAAGCGGTTAGACCGACAATGTGGCAGACAGTTAGGAGCAAAGAAACTGCTAGAAGACTAACCGCGATGTAGTGGGAAATGATGTACTTAGCCACAACGTAGTTATACACCGTGCAACATGAGTCCTTGCGGTCGAACTGCCATCCCTTCCACCTTCACCTCGGCCTCAGCCTCCGCCTTGGCGTACGCCCCCTCCTCCGCCTCCACTACACCGATCATTCTGCCTCTGTCTCTGCAACTGCCGCTGCAGCTACCTCTGCCTCTGCTTCTGGCTCTGCACACTGCCCCACTGCCCCTCTGCCTCCTTTTCTTTCTTAGGATTCTAAGATGCCCCTCTGCCTCTGCCCCAGCCTCTGCCTCTATCCCTGTCAATATTTCTTCCCCCATTGCTGCCTCCGCCTCCGTAGCGGCGTCTCTCCCTCTGGCTCTTTCCGTTTGTACGCTATGCTGTGGCCAAAGAATCTGAATGTGTAGGGTTCTAGAAACTCATGCAATCGCGCTCCAAGCGAACAAAGATTGCATTCTTTGTGTACTTCTCCGCATGTTCTGAATCCACCACCAGCATTTCCCATCAGGGTACAACGGAAGCCGACTGGTGCGTGCATGCGACTCTTCAACGCGCTGAGACACGACTTGGAGACCCCTTCACGTCCACCCATGTCAAGGCGTGAAGTGACCACTCGCTCATGCGGAACATGATTTGCACGCACCCTGTTCACTCCCTCCCGACGCCACACAGTGAACGAAATCTGACTCTCTCGTTGTTCTCTCTATCACCAGATGCTCTTTCCGAAGCTTTCATAGACACCAAATCTCCGCTGAACCCTGACAACCTTGCAGTGAGCGTGCACAACAAGAAGAGCGCACCAACGGAACGCACCGGTAAGAGATGAGCGCAAAAGCGTCTCCCTCCTGCAGCGACTGGTTGGCTGCGTCGTTGATTTCCTGCGCGATCCTCTTCTCCTCTTCCACTGAGGCGGGCAGAGGAGGGGGGTCATACTGCTGCCGTACGGGGGAATAGGGACCTTCCAACCCTTCCAAGGCGGCGGTGTTAAGGCCGCCGGCGTCGGTTGGAGCGTGCCTGATGGGCGACCAGCTGCTGCCGTCGAGGGCTTGCGCGTCCATCCCAGGCATGCTGGGCTGGCACCGGCTCCGGCTGTTGATGCGACCAAGTGCCGCAGGTGCGTCAGCGCTGGAAACAGGGAGTGTTTCCGAGGCAGTGGGAAGCTGTCACAGGGACGGTCGCTCGCTGGTGCAGATCTCTTTCATTGGAGACATCCCACTCACTCGCACCAACACTCGGCCTAACGCGAAAGGATTCGTAGCGCAAGCGCGAGATCCTTGCAGATCGGGACCGCGAAGCTCTTTCGCAATCGTGAACGTCTCCACGGAAGGTGGTCCAGAAGTGCGGCCTGATCGACTCGATGGTTCTGGCGAACAGGGAAGGGCACCTCCCTGTGAATCCTGCCGGAGGAGAGCAAACGTCCGCGGGATCTTGGAGGGAGGAGAGCGTCACGCTCGTGCGAGGCCGGCGGCAATGTCGGGACCACTGCACGAGGGCCACACGGCAGCGTCGCCGAGCGGGAACTTTCTGCCCGGAAACAGTAGCCGTCGATGCATGTACAAAGAACGATATCTAGATCGAGATCGTCCGTTTCCCGACAATCGCTTGTTTCAAAAGAGCGGTATAGGGCGGGATCCCCTCTGCTCGACGCACTAAAACGAAATAGGTCGGGGCGAAAGAGTGGCCAGTAAATGATGATGCAGCGGGGATCCCGCCCTATACCGCTCTTTTCGTACAGTGGCCAGTAAATGATGAAGCAGCGGTTGACTGTAGGACAAGCAAGCGCGTGCCGCCAGGTCTTGGCGGCGTCCCAGAGAGGCTGCTGCGGGAGGAAAATGCAACTTTAGAAATGTTCTTAAAGTAGCACACACAAATGGCTCTCCACTACACGAGAAAACAAAAATGGCCACGCTGTAAGATAGCACACAAACATGGCCGCTGTACGAGAACAAAAACCTAGCCAGCGCATGAAGCAGCACACAAAAATGGGCACACGTGAAAAATCACACAAAAATGGCCACCGCGTGCAAGTGATGCCACGTGAGCAACTGGCCCTCGGAAAAAGTTGGTCGCCCGTTTACTTCGTAGTAGTCTTTTCTCTCTTTCAAAGAAAAGTCGATTTAGTCTTAGTGTGGGTAAAGGATGCGTCCATCTCCGATATTAGAACACGACCCTGGTGACAGAAGTTCGCACCTCACAAAAAGAAGTTCATCGTCGTCTCACTTCGCACTTGGAGTTCACCTCCACATAAACAGTTTTGTGTGCTATTTCATGGGTGGTTATTTTTGTGTGCTACCTAAGAAACAGTAACATTTTTGTTTCTAATATAGCACACAAAAATAGCCACCCATGAAATAGCACACAAATGTCCACTTAGAGGCGAACTCCAAGTACAAAGTGAGATGAAGGGGAACTTTGTTTTTGTGAGGTACGAACTTCTATCACTATGGTCCTGATCTGACATCAGAGATAGACGCATCTTATACCTACACTAAGAATAAGTCAAACTCTCTTTGAAAGAGGAAAAATACTACTGCGAAGTAGACGGGCGACCAAATTTTTGCGAGGGAAAGTTGCTTACGTGGCATCATCTGCACGCGGTGGCCATAATTGTGTGTTTTTTTTCAAGTGGCCAATTTTTTAATCGCCATTTTTGTAATCTAACTCAAGCGGTGGCCATTTTTTCATGCTCGTACAATTAGCAGCCATTTTTGTGTCCTATCTACCGACATGGCCATTTTTTTTGTGCTCGTACAACGACCAGCCATTCTTGTATGCTACTTAAAAAACATTGCTAAAATTGCATTTCTCTTGCTACTATGGTCCCACCTAAGCGGCACGTAAGCCAACCGCATACCCTTTGCACCAACGGTTTTGCCGCAATGCAGGCTCGAGATTTCCTTCGGCAAAAACTCAGTCCAAGTAGTAATGAGTTTATGAATGTTCAGCACGTACTGAACATTCAATAAAAACTCTGACATACCCAAGCAAATTGGCGGTGTTGTTTGTGTCTGAATTGTTGTGACAAAATGCTCACGAAGAGCCTCAAAACTATGGCGGTTGTTCACATTTGTGTTCCATAGGACACTTGCACAAAATGTGGTCTCACAAGGTAGCAACTCCACTTGGCGCATGAAAAGGCACCGAGTCGAGTTGCTAGGTGCTCTCAACTGGTTTGTTGCAAACCGCGCTCAACTAGCATATTTTTCTCCTCCACTTCATGTTGGCGCACAAATTTTGGAGTGAAAAATGCCTTGTTATCTGGTCTGAGAGCGGTTGTTGCAAGCAAGGGTGTCTCACACAGGTTCGTAACAACTCCTCGTAACTACACGTGTCCACCACATCTACAAGTTCCATGTGGTGGACAAAGAAGGTATTGCTAGCTAGGTTCTCTCACACCGGACGGCCTAGTAACTGCACGAAGCGAGAGTTGGCGATAATCAACATTTCTATGTGCGACAACACATTTTCCTAATTTTTTGCGAGTCCAACATGAACGAAAGTATGTCTCGTCACCTCGCTACGTAAGCAACGATAGAAGCGAAGAGAAGCAACTCGAGAGTTTCTACCGAGTTTCTATAGCTCCAACGCTGTAGCAACCCCTCGTAGCTCCAAGTCACCTCACCGAAAGTTCGTGAGCCTCTTCGCGGTCAACGACGATTTGAGTTATAGCTGAGCTCGCGTCGCCCCCCTCACGTGGCAAGGGGGGGGTGAGTTGCTACGGTTTGATACCACCCCAAGTCCCTCCTTCTCCATAATTTTCTGGGACGATTTCTTCTTTAGGTACGTGTCAAGTGATTCAAATCACAACTTAGTTTTCCTACCTATTCCATTACAAAATTTGTCGTAAATCAGTACCCCCATATCCTAACACTAGTTGCTCACTTTTTCAACAACGATGTAAAAATCTCCAATTTGATCTCAAAAAAACAGGTTTTATATTTCCTAGTCTATATTATACTACATACACGATTTTCTGGAAAACATAAACATATGCCAGGTATGTTTGATATAGATACATTCTATGGAGAAAATAATATCTGATGCATAGGTTTAACTTTGCCAAAACCAAGAAAATAATTAAAACAACAAAAATGCATCATGTTCATTTAATTCCATGACGCTCCTGATGGTTTTAATATTTTTCTAGCTTACCATAACGCTTTTTACTTCAAATAGTATTTTAATTCAATTCATTTTCCAATTCCAATAATACAAAAAACGAAAATGAAACAAACAGAAAATTTCAAACAAAAACGGATGTCTCCTGCCTTTTGTACTGAAACAAATAGGTAAAAATATAATAATAATTTAGCCATAAATTTACATTATTATAATTTATACACCACATATTGTATCCACGTTGAATATATCGTGATTATTGAACATAAAGGGAGCAATGATCTTTGATTATCTACAATTATATCACGAACCAATGTTTTTAAAATATTTAAACATCTTATGCATTCAATTATAACCAAGATAGACATTATAGACAGAAATATTAATTTAAAAAGACTTTCAAATTTCCAAAAATTTACTTGAAAAGCCTTCATACATTGAACTGCCCATAGGTTCTCCCAAACAAACATTTTTCATCAATTAAGGGATAAAAAATCCTTCTCACTTTCTGATTACACTTCATTGAAGAATAAAGCATGTAAAAAATATTTCACTTCAAAGATAAATTTTAAATTGAATAATTCCAAAAATTGCAAAATTTGATATTCCTGCTGATTTTTCATGGAAAATTTGGATTATAACTATAAGAAAATTGAAATATTTAGTCAATGTTTTTTTGAAAAATTATATTTATTGAATTCATGTTCTTGAAATGTGTGACCAAATCAATTCATTGTAACGAAACGACTTTCACCATAAACTTTTTCATGAAGTTCTAAATGTTTAGACATTGTTAAGCACTTACTAGCACTTCCTATATTTTCAGACATTATTACATACCTAAATATTTACATGTATGAAAATTATTTTTAGCGTATTTTGTTTTATAATCAACATACAATATTTTTTACATAATTCAATTCTTCATAAATGGTTCCATTATCTAGAACTTACCAAAATCATTGCAAGTTTTGTAATTTCTACTCCAAATATTGTATCCGCGTTTAATATATCATAATCAATGAACCTAAAGGGAGACATTATCTTTGATTATCTACAAGTATGTTAGAAACCAATTTCTTTAAAGTATGTAAACATCTGATGCATTCACTTATGACAGAGATCCACATTATGGGAAGAAATCATACTTTAAAAAGACTTTCAAAACTCCACAAATTTACTGAAAAAAACTTATAAATTCAACTGCCCATAAGTTCCCCCATACACATAATTTTCATTAATTAAGGGAAACATTTTTTTCTTGTTTCCGATTACACGTCATTGCACAATAAAGCATGCACAAAATATTTTATTTCAAAGTAAAATTTGAAATATAATGATTTTTAAAATTGGAAAATGGATATTCTTGCTAATTCTTCAGGGAAAGTTTGGATTGTAACTATATGAAAATTGAAACATTTGTTTCATTTTTAAAATAATGTTAATGGACTTCATGCTCCTGAAATGTTTAACTAAATTTTGTTATGGAAATTATAAGACTTTCATCAAAAACGTTTTCGTGACATCATAAATTTTCAGACGTTGTTAAGCAATTTCTCGCACTTACTATATTTTCTGACATTGTTTCATTCTTGACTCTTTACATATATGAAAAGTAGTGTTAGAGTATTTTATTTTACTAACCACAAAAGATTTGTTACATATTTAAACTCTTCATAAAGGGTTGAATTATCTAGAACTTACCTAGTGGTTGCACTTGTTGAATGTGGCAGGAGTTGGGGAAGCCATAAGAGGGAGGATGAAGGAAGGAGGAGAGAAGTGGTGGGTGGAGCCGGTGGCTCTTGGTTCTTATGAGAGGGAACCTAGAGGGTTAGCCGCGGAGCCAACATCGCTCTCGGTTGTGAGGAGGAGGTAGCCCTCGTAACGCTGAGGGGGGAGTACTCTCAAGAGTTGTGAGGGGGATCAAGGCGAGGGGACTTAGGCGCAAGAGGGGATATAGACGAGCGAATAGAAAACTTTTTGGAATTGAATGAGTACAAACTATGAGAGAGCTTGACCCCTTATTGGGTCGCGTGCCAACTGCTCACGTGGTTCACCACAAAGCATGGCAAACCCCCACTAATCACAAGCATATTGTCTGGTAAAACACCGAGCGTAGCCTAGGGAACCAGCACTACGCCACAGACATAACGCAAAAACGCAAGAACACTACATGCATGGCCCAACAGGGCAGGTTCAAGCAAAACATGCTAGAAAAATCTAGGCTCGCTAACTAGTGAGAATTGTTTGCTACTTTAACACGATAGCACGAGCGAGTGTAGGTGGCACAAAAACAAAGCTTGAACACCACGGCACTAGCCCCAGCGAAACAATAGAGATGGTCGACAGCGACAAAGCGAAGCGCGAGGAAGGATAGAAGGGCCGCACCAGAAGCACCAACCACGTCTCAACAAATGGTGTCAGCACGCCGCCTCAAGCATCCACCTAGGAGCACGGCTAGAAGCACCCACATAGGCGCACGACACCAGAAGCACCAGACCAAAAACACTCCACCAGAAGCACCCCGCCAGTAGCACCCGTTCAGAAGCACCTCGTATAGGACCACCCCAGTAAAAGCACATGACCGAAGCACCCTACAAGGAGCACCCATCGAGAAGCACCCAGCCGGCACAACCCACCAGGACTGCAACACTACTAAAAGCAGCAACCCCAAAGTACCCAGCAAGGAAAGGGTGGGGGGGGCTCTAGAGGAGAGGATCAAGGGTCTGTACTCCATCACTTGGATGCACACGACAACTGAGGCACCAAAGGACACAAGGAGGGGGGGCAAAGGGAAGAGACGGGATAGGAGAATGGACGGAGACAAATGGGGGACACCACGCCTACAACAAAGGGCACTAGATGTGGAAGAATCTGCGAGGGACGGAAACATGAAGGGGAGATGCCCAGAGTAGTGGAAGGGACAGAGATGGAACATACAAGTGGTCATCGAGCAGAGGATCAAACAACGTAAGCAAGGGGAGTGGGGAGAAAAGAAAAGAAAGAAGTTTTAGTCCAACAGGGGAATGGTCCGAAGACCAACAAAAGTGATACTTGAAGCGATGGCAGGATATTGGAGAGCCTTCATGAGAAAGTATGTGAGCTAAAACTCGGCAGAGATGAACCAGAGAGAGACATCACCTATCATGACAACGTTGCGTATGTCTTGTTGCTCAACATGGATGTTCTTGGTGTGACGATGAAACGCACCAGCGTCTTTGGCAATGGCCAATCCACTCTCAAAGTCTTTGTAAAGAGAGATAGCCTCAGTGGGTAGGCAATGCTCGTCGGGAAGCCGAGGAAGCCACACTGCCTTGGCGGTAGCACCACCCATAGTCATATACTCAGCCTCCCTAGTGTTGCGAGCGACACAACGCTACTTCCCGTTGCGTCATGAGATGGAAACCATGCCAAGGAGAAAGATAAGGTTGCTACGACTACGAGCTGCACAGGCATATTCATTGTCGGCGTAGCCCTCCAGAAGTAACATGCCAGACCTAGCTTCGAAGATAAGGCCATTAGGGGTAGACTGGAGGATGTAGCAAAGTACGTACGCGGCCACCTACAGGTGAGCCGTGCATGGCTCGCGGGCATACTAGACAAGGACATTCAGTACATAGGCAATGTCTAGAAGAGTGGTGCCAGCCATGTACGTGAGTGCGCCAGTGATGGATTGAAACCGGTCGGCGGACTCCAACGCACCTAACACCTTGTCGTGGGCCACACAAAGGACAAGTTAGGTACCCAGTGGCATGGGCGAGGTGGCAGCGGGGAGGGGACGAGAGAGGATGAAAACGGAAACAAAGCAGTCCGCGAGGGTCTGGACATAGAGCTCATGATGGATCAACAAATAGTCGAGGAGGCGCTCAATCTGCATCTCCACAATCATGGCCCATAAGGCCAAGGTCATTCATGTGCTACGTCGAGGAGAGGAGGCCCATTACCTCAACGATCACGGAGGAGGAAAGAGAGATGATGAGTAGGTCATCATCATACACCAAAATGGAGGTGGGAACGAGAGTGGTGCCACCGGTGAAGAGGTAGGGATCAAATTGATTAGGATAGAAACCGCCACAAACAAGGGTGGACAAGAGTTCCTCGTTCCAATAACGAGGGGACTAGTGGAGGTAGTAGAGCATGCGACAAAGGCGGTAGACTCGTCTGGTACCATCCGAGAAGTCAGGAGGTTGGACGATATATAGCTCATCCTTAAGACAACCATGGTGTAATTTGTTATTTACGTCCATCTGGTGAAGCTCCCACTAAAAGTGAGCTACGACACAAATGATAATGTGACTCGTCATCAAGTGACCGACAAGGGCATAGGTGTCAGTAAAATCAATGCCGAAGACCTTTGAGTATCCCTTGGTGGTGAGGAGAGCCTTCTACTAGTCAAAGTCACTTGATTGACGTGCGACCGGAAGGAAGGTCAACAAGTTCGAGCATACAATACTTAGTTAGAGCGGCAAGCTCTGCAACACAAGCCGTGTGACAGTCATAAGCATCTGGATGAGCAAGAGCGTCAATGAGGGTTATGGGATTTGACTTGTTAAAGGAAGAGGGAGAGAAGGAAGCAGGCAAGACAGATATGAGCGCGAGGACACACGTAGCAAACGCCGGCGCACCGACAAAGCAATGGTCAGTGTAGGCATCGAGCGCATGGAAAAACGCAAGATGAAAGAAGTGGTGACCATGGGTGTGACCTAGATGGAAGGTGTAAGGCAACAGAGCGTGTGGTAGAGGGAGCGCAATGGAGGAGGAGGGCAGAGGTGAGGAGGGAAGGGCGAGAGCAGAGATCACCAGAATGGGAAGAAAGGGGGAAGGGAGGGGTGGGGAAGTAGGGGGAGGGGCGGGAGACAAGGAGGCACGAAGAGGAGTAGGGGAGACAAGTGGGAGTGAAATGGGTGATGACACGACGACGGTAGAAGGCAAGCAAGGGAGGGGAAAAGAGGAGGGAGGAGATGGGATGGAGGGGAAAGGGAGAAGAGGCATAGAGGAGATTCAAGAGGGAGAGGGAGGAGACGACGTAGGTACCAATGACATGAAAGAGACCGAGAGAGGAACAACAAAGTGGGAGATGACAGAGGGGACAAAGATGGAGGCAAAGGGATGGCGAGGAGAGGGTTAGAGGCATAGGTAAGAGCACGAGCAGTGCGAGAGCAGATGCGAGAAGAAACGGGTGAGTAGGGAGGAGGAGTGTCCAGGAAGGAACAAGAAAGCGGAGACGCAAACATGGGAGGAGAAAGAAGAAGTGTGCAAGAGGAGAGAGGAGGGGGTGGAGGCGGGACGGAAGGATGTGCCTAGGCAGCATGTGTGTGCATCCAAGAGTGGGGGCGAGGGGGGATACCAAGAAGGGAATCCAAGCTGGGGACAGGTGGGTGGGGGGAAACTACCGAAGGAGGAAATGGAGAAAAGAGGGGAGCGGGTGGCAAAGGGGACCATGATGGAGAAGAACGAAAGGGGGAAGGGCCTTGCAAGAAGGGACATCAACAAGAGGAGAAAGGGGTAAGGGGTGGGCATAAGGGGTGGTAGGGGGTGAGGAAAGACAAGACGATGTCACCGCAACGAAGACGGAATCTCCCACGAGATCAATAGGGGGGGACACCTATGGAGGGGTTTCCTCTGAGACCTCCTCCATAGAGGAGAACAATATCCGCATAGTGAGTGGAGGAAGGTGCATTACGGGAGCCCATAGCTTGGGCAAAGGTCAGAGCAAGGGGGATCTAAGGAGGGGGTGATTGAAGCTGGGAGGAGAGACAAGAGATGACATGGAAGACAGCAAGAGGGGAGGGAGAGGAGAGACAAACGGTGGACTGCCATGGAAGTGAGAGGGGGATAAAAGAGGTGGAGGAGGAGATGGACGTGTGGGGGAGAGAGTAGGCAGAGAGGGGGGGTGGGACGAGAGGTGAGGTAGAGGGAAAAGGACCAGAGGGGATAGAACGGGAGCGAGACACGGGAGGAGATCCTCCAATGGAAGTGAGGATAAGCCAAGAAGAATGGGTCGCAGGACGAGGCGGTAGGGTAGATGAAGAGGGCAAGAATGAAGTGGGAATGGGGGGAAGGGGGTGAGAGGTCGGCGGCGCGACGGATGAAGGGTATACGAGGGGAGGAACAGGAGCACAGGTGGCTACATGTGAAGGAGACAAGGAGGGGGTCACTGAGGGAGGCAAAGAAGGGGAAGAGGCACCACCAATCACAAGACCATGAGAGGTGTAGGCCGTGGCAGAGGCCAGGGGAGGGAGACTATTGTCCGTGTGGAAGGTGCTATTGGTCATCTCAAAAAAATGAGTGCGACAGGACTCAATGAGTTGATGGACAAACGGGTCCTAGATGCGGTGTGCATGAGAATAAGGCGCAATCCCTAGGGTGATGCAGAGGCGGCCGGGCGGATCAAGCTTGCCAAACCAAGAAAGGGGAGCAAGGTAGATGGTAGACATGGTGTCCCAAACCACAACCTGACTAAGGTCGGCACGTCGACAAAAGAAAAGCTAAAATGGTGTGGTGTCGGAGACAAGAGGGAAATGCAAGATCCGGTTCCAAAACCACATGTGATAACTTGCCACCTCAAACCAGAAGCTATGGCCTTGATCGAGGAAGCCACCCTCAGCCATCATCGTACGGACGCCCTCAACAAGCGTGCGGTTCTAGTGCTTGGCGATCCCAATTTTTTGTGGAGAATAGGGGGTAGAGAGCTCGTAAACCACGCCCTCGCGGTCAAATAATGATGTTTTGTCACAAAAAAAACTTGTCACTACAGTCAGACCAAAGGCGCAAAAACTGGTGATGACTTTGTCTTTGTGCGAACGCATACCACGACTAAATAGTCTGGGCAACACCGCTCCTCGCCTCAAGAAAGAAGACCCATGTGTAACGAGAATAGTTGTCGATAAAGCCAAGGACATACGTGGCATGCTCACCAATAGACTCATCCTGGAAAGGACCAAGGATGTTGGCATACAAAAGCTCGAGAAGAGCAGACGCACAAGAGGCGGAGGAGGGAAGACAATGCATCTTGTCGATTGCACAAAACGTGCAATCAGCAGCACAATGGGCCCGATATGATGGGTCGGATAGGCCATCGGTTAAAAGGGTGCATAGGAGGGAGGCCATAGTAGGGGAGGGAAGATGGTAGAGGCGGCGATGAAGAAGATGCAAGTGAGTTAAGCGAGAGAAACTGGCAAGCGCAAGAGCATCAGCCGTGTACGTAGAGAGAGAGTATAGACCGGTAACCTGGTACAGGCCCTTGCAAGGAGGTCGACGACCACCGAGGATGACGCGGCCACTAGCATGATCAGCAACGGCGATGAGACAGAGTGTGTAGGTGGTGGAGAACCTGCTCACGTCAAGAATTGGAAAACATAGAAGACAAAACTGAAAAACTGGGACGTAGAATACGAAGGACAAGGTGAGAGATTCGGTGAAGGAGGTGAGGCAGACAATGCTGACACCAAGGACGGGGAGGGGGGTCCATTACCAGTGTACACTGAAGTGATCATAGAGACCAGATTGAAGTTTGTAAAAAGTTGGAAAACAGGACAAATGTGATCAATCGCGCCACCGTCGACCACCTAAGACGGAGCCACAATATGTTGAGTGCCGGAGAGGAGGAAGTTTGAAGTCGTGCAAGGGGATAGGGGAGACGGGCAAGGATCGGGCGAGTGAATGCCAGGAGAATTGGGACAAGAGATAGAAGTAGCAAGTAGATAAAACAAAGGAGATGTACTAGTAGGCAGCAGGGCGCCAAGCAAACCCTAAACAAGGACGTGGCAGATAAGAGTGATGACCGCATCCTCCGTAAGTGGAGGGGGTGTCAAAAGTACTGGCGGTGGACGGACGAGGGCAGCAAGCAGAGGAGTGCCGCGGAATGAAGTACGTAGAGGACCGCCATGGGAAACATAACAGTGACCACAGAGGAGTACACGCTGCCGCATAATGCACTCATAAAGAGGACCGCCACTGCCACCATAGGAGAAGCGAACACGCATCGTGACGATGACCCACAACCTTGTAGTTCCAACACGTGGATAGACGAGCACCTCCACTGCCACCACCACCACCACCTCTGCCAGGCAGAGGTGGTGGTGGTGGCGGTGGCGGTGCTCGTCCACCCTTGTGGCAAAAGTGAAAACAGGACCCCTGTCGAGTCGCATGCTTATTGCTTGCATGGTTTGCCTCAAAGCGCGGTGAACCACACTAAGGGCACAGAGCTCGCTTGGCAAAACACCGAGCATAGCCCAAGAAACTAGCATAGCACGATAGACACAACGCGGTTGTGCAAGAACATTACACGCATAGCCCAACATGGCAAGTGTAAGCAGAACATGCAAGACTAATCTAGGCTTACTAACCAGCGAGAATTGTTTGCTACTTTCACAACATTCTCTTTATGATCCAATATTTCTATTCGTAATATTTGTACTTGCATCCATCATCAGGAACATGACATCCTTGCGAAATCTTTCGGTGCAATTTATCCATTTAGTTTTTTGTTAGAATGAAAAATAATAGCCTTCTTTTCAAATTGCATTCTAAATTTGACATAAAACCTTTTCAAATCATATTGATATGAGATTTAATGTTTTCCAACAAAAATTCAATAATTTGTTGTTTTCTTTTCCTAAAGCCATATTACTTATTATTCATGTAAATTATTGTGTACATTGGTACACACAAAATACATTTTATAATTTTATCATGGAAATGCTTTTACATCATTTTTCGTTTTGTTTAATGTGAAAACATCCATAAATTTAGATATTTCTTTAAATAATAAATAGGTTGATGAAATACAGTAAAGATGGTTTTTTTGCTTTTATATTTCCATGGTCTAGAGCGGTGTAACAAATACCTCAATCTATTCCTTCCAGAAAATCAAACAATTTTATTTACTAGAACAAGGTTATGCTTTGGTTTGCCTTTCAAATGTGTGTGTAATTTTATCTTAACCTAGGATTCTTCACGGGAAAATTCCATGGTTAGGAAAGATCCTATCCGCTTGTTCGAGTCTTAAATTAGATTCGCACAAAATTGGTGACAAAGTCAATAACTATCACTGGGAGATCAGGGCTACCAATTACAGAAAACCTTTTGTGATCAAACAAGCACGGCAAATAAGTTGCAAGTCAAATCAACCAAGACTCAGAAATATATCTTTCGTAACGAATGAAGGAGTTGAACTCAATTCTTTCCCCCTTTTCCCCCTCGCTAGGGCGAGCGACGTGAGTGCCTCCAAGTGACGCATGTAGTATGTCCATGTGGGGTTACCACTATTTTAACCCTCCTCCACTTAATGGTCCTTTAGGGGACTACTCCTTGGACAATCTTGGGTCTTAGGTCTTAGAATTTGGCCGTAACTCCCAACTATTCCATCTTCCTCCACAAACCTCAATCTCTAAACTCTTTTCAATTTTCTAACTCTAACCTCCAAATCCACAGCCTGCCACCCACCATCTCCTTCTTTCATCATGGAAAATTTTCAGCCCATCGACGAGGATACGGCAGTGATGCTCGTCATCATCACTTGGACCTTCCTCCTACAATGTGTTGGACACGAGTTGTCCAACGTGCATTTCATCCTTCGACACGCCTTATGCCTCCATACCACTAATCAAAGAAGGCTCCTCATACTGTGGGACCAACCCCGTTTGGCACAACACGCTCCTCCTGGGTTAACATGTTGCAAAGATGCCATGCGTTCCATCATTGGCATCATTTATTGGCTCTTTTACTACATTATTACCAATCTCGAGCCACATCTCAAATGTTACGATACCAACTTTCGTCCATGCATTCCCATCAACATCAGGGTTGACTTGCCCCTTCTTCAACTTGCTCACGGCATGAGTCATCAAGCCATAACTGAGAGTTTTGAAATCTCGAATGCCATTGTCACCAAAATGTGCTTACATTTTTACTACACTTTCTACAATGTCTTTAAGGCCCATTATGTGAAGTGGCCTATGTCTCAACACTTTTTTCTTACATGGGCATGATTTAAACACATGTAGGGCTAGTCACTAGTTTGTCATTCAGCCAAGCATATTCCAAGTTACGCATGCCAAAGAGAAGGTTTCACCCACCATAGAAAACGCCTAACGCCTCCGTTGTGAGCACACGCCGTGGCGCCTCCCATCACGTCCGAACCGCCCATGCGAAGGCATAGACCCATTCGCATGTGATGGAGTAATCTTGTGGATTTCTTTATGCACCTCAGCCACTTTTGGGTTGAGTTTGATGATCGGGTGCGACAGAGTTTGAAACCTATCCGCAGACCTGTAGCGATAACAATGATTAAGTTCCAAAGCAACAAACTCTATTACGGAGTTTCGGACTCCAAGTCACACGTTTTTCCAAGACCCTCATTAACAACTTGTACTATTGGTTCTGGTATATCTTATCCACCAGACACCTCGATAGTCTACCGGGGCTATATGCCCATATAGAAATTTGTTACTCGTTCCACTCGATTCTTCAATGGAAGTCGAGTCGTAGCCGGCTCATAGAGCAGTCGCGCACACCCTGACTTTGAAGGCTCATATCTCCCTCGTTACTTGTCTGATTCTTACGAAAGAACTTCCACCGGATTCACCAACTCGTCCCATTTTATGGGAAATCCTCCATTCTAGTATTCAAGTAATCCTCGAGCTGTTAGATCCAAGTGTGATTATTTTGATCTATTTTGTGGCTCTTTAGTGCCTCCCGGCGCCGCACTTGGACATGCGAAGGGGCAAAGTGCCAATATTCTCCTCCTTGCACCTGCCATGCTCGCTACGCCTACATGCTCTCGCTCATCGTCCAGTGTTGCCTCTGGCCCATCATAGTTATTCATCACAAGCACGGCCACGCTCATCGCGTGCCGGTTTGAGGGTTGCGCTTTGGTCAAGAAACCCGCAAGCAAATTGGATGTCGTATAATGCTACATCACCACCTACCCTTTTCAACCATGTCTCGTGCCTAGTGATAACAAACACTTATGTGATTCTTCCTCCTATGGTACATTGGATTTTTAATTGGGAAAATAGCTCTGGTGTTATTCTCTTGCACCACTGTAGTCTCTTGTCGCTACACACTCAACTCCCCAATCAACCTACAGAGCCAGACCACCTCTTTGATCACCGCGGCCAGCACGATGTACTTAGCTTTCACTATAGAGGTGGCAACATAGTCATTCTTCTTATTATACCATGTGATGACTACACAATCAAGGAAGAAAACATAGTTGAATATGGAATTCCGCATGTCCACGCTGCTAACTTGGATTTCATGCTCATAGCAGACCAGACACGAGGGTCCGATCACCCCTTCCCCTCACATCTCAGGCACATGTGTTGTGTTACCTGTAGGTAGCACAGTATGTGCTTGACCTCTTGCTAGTGTAGTGGCTTTGGATTGGCCATGTACTTGTTTACATGGCCGAATGCGTAGGCAAGGTCCAGTCGAGTCGCCACCATGGAATACATAAGGTTGCCTACCGTAGGTTCGTTGGGCACCATTGCGTTTGACGTTTCTGTTGTGGGTGAAACCTTCACTTTGGTATGCGTAACTTGGGCTACGACTGGCCAAATCGCATACGGTTTGGTGCATAGGAAATCTCATGGCTAGCCTTATAAAGGTTTAGATCATGTCCATGTACAACCAAAAACGCAAAATACTATTATTCCCTCTCCAAACTTACTGTCTCCAAATTGTTTCTCACATAGCGTGAGGCAACGAGAAATTGCACACTCTGTCTCATCTTTGCTCAAAGGGAAGAAGTGAAAAATTAGAGATGGATTAGTTGAATATCGTGTCAGCACCACACAAAAATTCTCGATACACTGTGGGTCCACGGTGACCCTTTCTAGGGTGTTCACATCTTTTGTAACACACATGATAGTCAAGTTGTCAACATCACCGTAACATTCTGAGAACCTGTTGGAGTAGAAGTTGTTCAAATGGTGTAGAAGGCTACATAATCCATCAAGAATTATCCACGCGGCCCATGCTTTGGGCTATGGAGATGGCAGTTTGAGCTACACCTCGTGTAGAAGGGGAAACTAGGGGTCACGTTGGGAATGGAAGTCCTCAATGAGGTGACACGCATGGAAGAGGAGAAGCAAGCCTTAAAAACAAGGATATAGAGATTCTCATGCTCCTCGTGTGTAAGACAGCAGATTTGTAGTGGCACTACATCCAAGGCTACAACGAGGCAACCAAAGCGTGGCAAAAGTGGAGTGCCATCCACCAATCTAATTTGCTCGTGAACAAAATCTTCACAATGAAGCAACTCCTCATAGTGGTAATAGAGGAGGAATATGGTGTCATCTCAACCATACACTATATCGAGTCTCTTGCCTCATAATGTAACAACATGGGGTGGAAGATCAATATGTAGCTGCAAACGATAACCATCATCATGGCCCTATCTAACAGGAGGGGTCCACTCATCACCGTGCGTGGTGAATGGCCGTAGGACAAGCTCACCTTGGGCACGGTCGTAGAGTACATGCGTAATGAGGCATAGCAACGTAGCTATAGGGAGGCCTCATCTTCCTCATCGGCACTCGTCACTATAATTCATGATGGGAGAACCGGGAGAAGAGGAAATGGCAAAAGGGCGGCGGCAAGAAGGATGCCAACAAAGGTGCATGCTGTAGTTGCGGCAGAGAAGGCCACTGGGCCTGTGAGTGTTCGGAGGAGGCAAAGGCCTATAAGAGGAACACCAAAGGCAAGTCACTCCTAAAAAATTACTTCCTTAAAAGGGCTAATAGGTGGAGCTTGGATATTTGGGTGAGAAGCATAGCCAGGTCAAGGAGGTGGGGTTCCTCACCTACGAGAAGTCCTCCAAGTCAGTGGTGGTCACGAACAACAAAGTCCAGCCAGTAGCTGGCCAAGGCAACATGGAGGTGGAATTCGTGCTGGGAAATAAGAAGGATCTGCAAACTACACGTGATGTGTAGAAAATTTCCAACGTAGCTAAAATTTGAAGTCACAGTAGCTTAATTGATTAGGCGTATGAGGTGCTCACCCACAGGAAAGTCAAAGTGGTGCACAATGGCGGCGGCGGTGAGGTAATGTTGGAGGTGAAGCTCGAGGGCAACCTCTACATCATGGAGAACAAGGTTATCCTCGTAACATCGTATGCAAAAGACTCGCAGAAGCGCGTCTTCTACATGGCCAAGGGAGGAAGCCCTGATGTGGAGCTTTTCCACTGACGGTTGGGGCATTATGCGTCCACAACCGTGAAGGACATGGCAAAGCGCGACATGGTCCATGACCTCGTCATATACGGTGCAAGAGATGCAAGAGTAGATGTAGTACCTTGCTGGTCATTAAATTGAGTTTTTGAAATTTATATATGTTGTTCTTGTTAACTTTGTTCAGATTTTGATTAGGTAGAATATTTCTGGTGATCACTTTAAATTCGTCAAAACGCTTCCCCTGCTCATGAAATTCGGCAAAAACACATGGTCAGGTCCTCAACGTGGCTGGTATTTGAATTTGAAAGTTCAAATACTAGTCATGCCACCATGTGTCAGTTTGACACCCTCTCATTCTGATAATTGAGCATAGGGACTGGCGCTCGGATGTCAAAATCGTGACTGTAAATCAGATAAGAAGTCCCAAACGATGAGGGTGACCTCAATATCTCATCCAAATCCCCCCATGTATCCAACAACATCAACAAAAGAAGAATACGAAGCAAATATACACAAAATGTACCCATTAAATTCGAAAAAAACAACCTGAATTATTTTGGTGATTCAAATTTCTTTTTTGAAAAAACAGGTTTGTTGAAATACGGCCAACTAAATAATATTTAATATCAAATTTAACTATGATTAGGGTAGCACAAAAATCTTGTGAGCTATGCATTTTGGGCAAGGCGTGCCACAAGCCGTTCAACGAGAGCGCGACTCGCGCAAAGGACCTGCTAGAGGTCGTGCATAGTGATGTGTACAGTCCATTAAGAAACCATTATTTAGGGGCTTGAGGTAATTTATCACCTTACTTGACGGCTATAGCAGGAAGCTCTTTGTGTACTTCATGAAGCGGAAAGGCGAGGTCTTAGAGTGGCTAAAGGAATACGTTATAGCGGTGGAGAGATAGGCTAGCTTAAGGTTGGAGAGCAACACAGCAACAATGGTAGAGAGTATGTGGGTTGTGGAGGGTGGACAAAACAGCAAGGCATCAATTGGGAACCCACTACGCCGTAATTGCCAGAATGAAATGTAGTGGCAAAGCACCCAAACAAGACGCTACTAAACATGGTGTGGACCAAGCTTGTGGATGCAGGGTTACCGCGAGGATTCTGGAAGGAGCCTGTGCATAAAACAAACTACACCATCATTCTAACCCCAACAGCGTTGCTGAAGGGTAAGGGCGGTTGGAAGACACCGTAGGTTGTTTTGAGCGGGCGCAAGCCAAACGTGGCACACCTGAATGTGTTCGTATGAAATGCGCACACAATGGTGTAGGTAGCATGATGATGGAAAAGCAGGAAAGAACAGTGAGAGAATTTGTGCTCATACCTTAGCTACGAGAGTTCACACAATGTGTAACGAATCTCAGATCCATCCACTCAGGATATCATCCGTAGCAGTGACATTGAGTTTGATGAGCAGTAGAGCTTCAACAGCAAGAAGCAACACTCCAAAATAGGGGTAGTGGTTCCAACTCCTTGACTACGAGAATATGTCGGCTAAAACATAGTTAAAGATGCGGCGCCAGAGCGGAATAGTGTAACAGAGGTAGTAGCTGCCACGGAGGATTTCCACAACGATGCACCTAGGCTGAACACTCGGAAGAAAGATCTGTTGGAGGTGGCACTACAGGTGCCGAAGCATGCACTCCTGGCGTAATTCTCATTTATTTTCGAAGGAAAATCCTATGGGTTCATCGTACATTGGTTCGATGGTGTTTTAGAGTGAGAGATACCTTTGGAAAGCCGCCCGGTTGATGTTTCAGCAGAGCCAGCATAGTCAAAAAGATCGTAGCAGAGCAATGAGACGCCACCAAACCTGTCGCGTTTTGGTGAGAGGAAAAGCACTTCGACGTGGACACCGACCAATAGACCGGCATGCCGTGATGTATGCTATCTGTATCAACAAGGCCAGAGACCATGCAAGAGGCAATTGCGCGACCCAATGGGGAGCAGTGGGATGCCCTCATCAAGTCAGAGTTGGCATCCATTCTACAAAAAGACACTTGGGAGCTTGTTGACAGGCTGATACACACCAAGGTCATCGTCTCAAAGTGGGTCTTCAAGACCAAGTTCACAAAAGAAGGTGTGATGGACAATGAGAGGGTGGGACTTGTGACAAAGGGATACACATTGCATTAGGACGAGCACTATGATGAGATATTTTTCCTCGTTCCTCAATTCACAAGTACTCGAGCGATCCTTGAGATGGCAAGCAAGAAGGATACGGAGCTCCACCAAATGGATGTACAGACGACCTTTCTCGGTGGCATCATTCGTCAAGAAAATCCACATCGAAATGCCGGAGGCGGTGGAGGCGTCGAAGGGCAAGGTGTGCAAGCTACGGAAGTCATTTTACAGGTTAAGAAGATTGCCCCTATGCTGGTAATAACAGATGGATAGCTTCATTGCACAACTTAGGTTCAAGATTTGTTAGGTGCATAATAGCATTTACATGCGGGTGAACAAGAAGCTCCATCACATGGTAGCACTCTATGTGGATGATCTCATCTTGTGCTCCTCAAACCTACCAAGCCTATAATAGTTGAAATAGCATCTGAGTAGTAGGTTTAAGATTTCAGACATGGGAGAGCATGAGATCTACCTCAGGGTGCAGTGGTGCCGGAGAGGCATCTGAAGACTTTACTCATCTACAGGACTACCTTGCACAAGTTGGCAGTGTACTTCGCACTTCAAGACTTTGCGGAATTTCAGAATATGACATGAAGCAAGCGAGCACACTCAACGACCAAGATCAAATATTCGACAATGACTTTGATGATGGAGGAGTAGAATGTGACTATGCACGTGAAGCCTGAAGTCGTAGTGAATGCAGGCATGGTAAGCTATGTAGCAGCTTGGTTAGTCCCGACGGCTCCGACGGCCAATCTGGCCACGCATCCGACGGCGGAAAATCAGCCGCCCTTCCGACAGTAGGAGACCGACGAGGCCTTGTTGACGGCTAACGACGCTCGTCTTCTATCGTCCCCCACGGGTGCTCTACACTTGGAGAAGATCAATCCGTGATGGGAAGATACACTGATGCCAGCAATCAACCAGAGCAAATTCTTATGTGTAATACTCACACATTTTGGATGGCAGAGTACACGCTGGGATTCCCCAAGATCATCGCTAGTGTAGACATCTCCCCTAACGAACCGTGTTTTCACTACAACAACAGCCTCAAACAAGGCATCTGGCAAGCAATTGCCATTTTTACATCCAAAACGACTTATAGTGGATGATCACAGTAGCAAGAAGGATCGATAGTGTCGACAACAACGCTCGAATCGAGGAACCCTACGGCTGGTGACCTCCCAACCACACTCATCGTGGACACGAAAAAAGCCAGTCATTGGACTCCTCGACTCCAATGTAAGTGGACGCCGCCGACCAAAAGAACTCGCCCATATGCTATAACTGCGACAAAGTTAGACAAATTGCTTGAAACAGCCAAAGAAAGTTGCAAGCCAAAAGGGAGGGGGAGTCGGAAGAAAAAAAGTCGGGAAACGGCAAGGGATATGAGTGAAAGACGCAAAACTTGTCTGAGAAGAGCGATCAGCGTCAAACAATTGCCCATCTTAATGGCTAACGACACCGTAAAGGGTTTTTTAGATTGTTCATTTTAGCGAGGGGTATGAGGACAACCAACTAGCGATGCTGATGAAAGGGAAACCTCGAGGTTACAAAATTCACAGAACAATACACACATAATGGATGGAGGGGTCTCTTACAGTTTTGTAAACAACAACATCGATCGAAAGTTGGATTTGTACACCAATATAGGGGTGTTTGAAAGAAAAACTGTCGATGGACAATTAAAAACCATATACTCCAAGAACTGGTACGACTACAAGTGGGAGACTTACGGGATGTGGCACTTTTGAGGTAATGTCCAATGAGCGATCACAAAATCATTCTCGAACATGATTTCCTCTTCTAGCAAAATCCACAAACTGACTAGAACAGAGATGGAATCTACATGGAAATCAACGATGCCATGCAACAACTTCTGCACGTGGGGAGGAAAGCAACAATAGAAGCAGCCGAGGTGGAAGTAGCAAAGGAAACCAAATCAATCGAGAAGCATGGATTCGTGCAACCGATACCGCTTAGCATGGCCAAGCACTATATTCAACAAGGGACTTGTGCGTGACTGTAATATTTCAACCAATGGAGGAATCAGGAGTGGCATCAGCTGACTCGTCGGCCTCATCAGCCTCATTAGCATCAACAAAGACTGTGATGGTTCGGGAGGTGTTCGCACCTCTCATTTGAGGGTTTGCGGGCGTGTTCCCCGACAAACTCCAAAAAAAGTTGCCACTTGAACACGACATTGACCATCGCATTGAAATGAAACCGGGCAGCCCACCCACCATTTGAGGAGCTTATCACATGAGAGACCATGAGATGACCGAGTTGAAAAAGCAACTTGATGAGGTGTTGGGTCAAGGGTTCATCCACCCATCCACGCCACCATACACCCACCTGTATAGTTTGTGAAAAATAAAACTGGCAAAATGCATATGTGCATGGACCACGAGCGTTGAATTATGCTGCAATCAGAAACCGCTCCCCTCTCCTCCATGCTGACAAAATTTTCAACCAAATTTGTGGAGCTCAAAAATTCATTGAATTTGACATACGCAGCGGTTATCACCATATCCGTGTGGCAGACACGTACATCGAGAAGACGGCATTTTGAACACCCTACAGGCCTTTAAAGTTTACATTCGTGCTGTTTGGACTCACAAATGCTCCGGTGACATTCATAATGGCAATGAACAACATTTTCTGCTTAAACATTGGCATTTTTTTGTGGTACAGCCACATCCGAGAGGAGTACGATGGGAGGTATAGTGAATCTTCCCCGTTTCATACACGCCACATACAATGTATTAGGTACTAAGATTTGGGTAATTTCCTTAAAATTGTCTTAAGGGTGAAACGTCTTGTGTTCACATGGAAAACAATGGACATGGTACTTGTGCCTTGGGTATTGCATGTTATAAATTTACAGTGGATGAAAAAGCATATGACAGTGTGGGTGAAATGTACAATAGACGTACATAGTCCTAAAACATTCGGTGTGGGCATATTTGTAAATTGGATGTTTACTTCCTTATCCGTGACCTCGATTAAAAAATTAACTTCGTGACAAGCGTAGTTTTGCTATTACTCGATTGTGGCTTTATCCACGAAAAATTGTCGAAATCGTACCCCCCAGACCCTCGGTTGTATTTGAACAGTTTACCTGGTGCATATATTGTGTAACAACTATTTCTATACACTACTACATCTTGTACACTAGTGTATGTTTTTACGTGTCCATGAGATACATGGAATCTATGGACTTTACCAATACAGCTTAACTTTTGGGGGAGGGAGAATTCATCACGGGATCCGATGACCCCCCCCCAAAAGGGTAGAGTGTATTAGCAAAGTGTAGCGAGGAGGGTGTATTTCTTCCAAGTGATGTGAAAAAAATTGTACACTTATGTATATCCGCTCATCGACCGCTGATATATCACGATTGATGATCATCGATCAACAACTGTAGATCTAGAACGACAACTAAAAAGCACCAACCCCCCTATGCCCTAAAGGTTAGAGTGTATTGGGCAAGTGTAGCTGCTCAGTGTATCTTTGTTCGTGTGATGGAAAAACAGAATATACACTTTTGTATTCGAATTCCATTGCTTATTGACAGACCAGCGCCACCGATCGCCGGTAAACGACGATCAGCGGTATCATGTGCATTCATGTTTTTTTCGTCCATCACGTAGACCGGATGCGGTGACCATCTACACTTCGTAGATACACTCTGCCACTTTGGGGGGGGGGGAGGAGGTCATTCGGAGTCCAAGCTTCCCCCCCCCTTTATAGGTTGAGTGTATTAGCTAAGTGTATGTGGCGAGTGAATGGATTTTGTGTGATAATGGAAAAAAATCCACTTATGTATTCACATTCGATGGCATCCATAAACACGACAAGACGGTCATCATGTAGTTGGGATTCCCAACGCCCTCCCCCTCCCCCCTCCCCCCCAATGACCGATTGTATTAGGAATGTATATCAAGGAGTGTATAGTGGTGACCATGTATATTTTTTGCAAATGTATTGTACATAAATGTATCCTCTAACATATTTATCACTTATCTTTTGATACATGCACCATATACATCTACCCAATACACTTTGATAATTTGGGGGGGGGGTTGGTCTCCGACTCCCCCCGTCAAAAGGTTAGAGTGTATTGGTGAAGTGTATCTGGCCACTGCATCTCGATTACGTGGTTGAAGCAAAAAAAAGACACTCATATACTAAAATATTATTGCTTGCTTAACCTTGCAAGCCGTCAATGTAGTATTATCGATGATTGCGATCAAACATGCAGAGTTTTCTATATGGGTTCAATTAAAGATCTTCACTTTATGATCTCCGATTGTTAATAATAGAAGGTTGCAAGAGATTTTTCTGAAATTGAAACAAGATAATATCGAATTGGTCACCGTGTCATCCCCCCCCACAGTTTTAGTGTTTTTTAGCTCAGAAACGGGACGTGTATCGTACAACATACAGGAGTATACACTTGTGCGTTTTTGCAAATGGTTTTCATGTATTGTAAAAAAGAAAAACCCACACGATAGAAGGGAACCTGCTCGGGCCCGCTGTCGTGGGGTCCAGTTGGAGTCCGGACAAGCAAAAAAAAGGTCCAAATCCCCCCGAATGTGACTTCGAGAGTATTCTGGTTCTTTCACGTTGTGGGTGCAGGAATAGGCACTATCACGCCTTACAATTATAACAAATTCCAAGTAAAAGTACAAATGTACATCTTTAATTGCAAACCGTACGTGGATTTGTAAAACACTTAACCATGGATTTCATTAAGTGTTTTTGTTTTACAAAGCTTCCACAAAGTTTCATGTGTTCCAGCATTCAAATACATTTGTACGTCTGTGGACAGACATTGTAAATTAAGTTGTCACAATTTCCATGATGGTACCATTAAACTTCTAACGACATGCGTTTAGTATGTACACTTTATGACGAGTGTATATTTGAGGGATGATTAACCATACATGTATGATGGACATCTCAAAAAAGCTCTTGAAGTTTTACAAAGGGGGGATTTTTTTGGAAACTCTTTAAGTGCGACTTCAATTGCTGTTTGACCGAGTTTTGGATCACATCATAAACGGCGGACGGATCACAGTGGATCCGCAAAAAGTGCCAGAAATCACTGATTTGCTGATATCGTCCAATGTTCAAGACATTCAAGTTTCCCTCGATTTTTGCCATTACTTCCAATGTTTCTTTTGGGATTACGAACGAGTGTCAGCGCCTCTGACCTTGGCGCCAACCCAACAATAATCCGATCCAACAATCAACTACGTCATGGCTACAGGTGCCTTCGACCAAGCCATTGGCGCAGTACTCCTACAGGATCGTGACAACAAAGAAAAACTAGTCACGTATATGTCGCGCAAGGTGCACGGACCAGAAATCAACTACATAGTATACAAGAAGGATATGCTAGTGCTTGTACACGCATTTAAGACATGGCGGTGCTATCTTGAATGCCACCGATGCATCATACGTACTGACCATAACGCACTGAAATGTTTGAAGATGGAGTTGAACGTGGGTCGACATCAAACTTGATGGATGAACACTTACGTTATTAAATACCGTCTGGGCAAAAGCAACCCCGTAGATGGGCTCAGCCACCGAACAGAGTCAATGACTGAGGCAACGATACTTCATTTGAAACAATATCCATATCTCAATAAGATATTCACATGTGATTATGACTAACATGGTGGATACGACAAGTCCAAGTTCTAGCATGACACACCTTATTGGCAAAGATGATTCACTTGCCAGATGGTCGTACTTGCGAACAACAAACTTCACTACATGTTGCTTGAAGAAAGCCATGACACCAGTCCTGGTGGAAATTTTGGAGAAGACAAGACGCTGAAGAAGTTGGCAAAGCACTACTAATGGGACAAGATATAAACCGGCGTAGCCAACTTTTGCAAATACCGCGACACATGTCAGAGACATAAATCTCGTCGCACACAACCACCCATAATTCTGCGGTCGCTCCCCATTCTGACGAAACCGTGGACCGACATCTCTATGGGATTCGTCACTAAACTATTGGTCACAACCGAGGAATATGACGCAATCCTTGTGGTCATCAATGGGTTTACAAAAATTTCCCACTTTATCCCAACAACCACCACCGTCACCATTGATGGAACAACACGGTTGTTTCAAATAACATCGTATGATAATACGGCATGCCGAGAACCATCACACGCAACAGAGACGGTTGATTTATCAGCCAATTCTGGTACAACTCATGACTCGCTATGCAAGTCCAATCCAGTTGTCCATGGCGTTCCACCCTCAAACTGACAGCCAGATTGAGTGGACCAATGAGGCGCTCAAACCACTTCTTCGAACATTATGTGAGCCATACGTGACAGATTGGGCAGCCAAATTTTCGAATGCCAAACTCGCATGTAAGTCGACAACGTCCACCGGAATGAGTAAAATTCCGCTCAAAGTGGTGTATGGAATTTTTCCGGCCACACTAGTAGAACTTCATAGCCATAGCAACATTCCCGTGTTCGACATCCGTGATTTCTCAACCATCTAGGGAAAAACACAGTAGACACTCGCTAATACACAAGCAGTGATGAAGAGAGTAGCCGACTGACATCGCAATGATGACACATTCACTATTGGCAATAAATCCTTCTACAGTTTGACAAATAACAAACTTCACAAAGCCCACTGTTAAAGACTCAAACACCAATGGTCGGAACTGTTTGAGATCAAGCGCAAGCAAACCCACATGGTTGTATGACTAAAACTCCCCAACACTATGTAAGTTCATCCAATGATCCACACCAGCGGAGTTAAGCGCTACGGGGACCCTGACGCAAACTTCCTCACCATGGATGTACCTCCCTCTCCTTCAGTACAAGTGGACAAGGACACCAAGTATGTCATCAAGGAAATCCTCGGCGATCGACGACATGGCAAGACAATAGAATATTTTGATAAGTGGCACGGCTACGACATCGCGCACAACATGAAACCTTATGACTACCTCCGTGACGTCGATTGTCTGATCAATGGGTAATATCACCGTCACCGGGCTATATCTGTACGTGCATCAGGACGTTGCAGCTATAGGGGAGGGAAGTGTTACATACCAGATGTACATGAGTTCCTAAACTATCCGAGTGGGAATTTTTGTCACTTCACAAATAGCCCGTCACACGTCAAAATGTCACAATTTTTGGGCTAAACCTATTTTCTTCTCTAACAATCGAGGACAATTCAGCCAATTGTCCTTGTCCTCCGGCGATCCTTCTCGCACATTTTCACAACTTCAACCAATTTCACAAACTATCAACAGAAGTGTCACAAACGTTTGGTTGACTTCTCGACGCATGAAGATTGTAACGGATTCGACAGAATCCTTGGCCGGCTAGGCCAAAACCGTGCTGCTTGAGGATCTCTCACCCTCAAGCCACCCCGTCCAACTGCCCACAGTCCCTAGTGACCCCTCTCAAGCCACGTGGCTCCTTCAACCAGGCGTTGTGACACTGCCACGCTACACTCCTCCTTGAATAGGAGTGAGAGCTACCGGACATCCCTAGCAATCCCAATGTGGGATTCAAGCCCTGGAGCACGGATACCAATGTAACATATTTGATAGAATCCTTGGCAGACTAGACCAAAACCGCTGTTCTTGAGGGTCTCTAACCCTCAAGCCATCCTGTCCAACCACCCACAGTCCCAAGTGACCCCGCTCGAGCCACGTGGCTCCTTCGACCAGTTGGCTTGGCACTACCAAGCTACATTGTAGGGACAGAGGTGTATGGCATTATTAATTTCTCTCCGTGATAGGTTGCACCAACTTTATCCAAAACGAGGAGCACCCATAGCTACCTACTAGGACATAGCTATGGACATTAGCCATCATGTCTTAAGACTTTGTGTCCATGCTCCATACTAGAGTGGTTGGACCTAGTACTCATCCACTTGGGGAAGCCGTGTAGAGGATTTCGTCGGAACTTGCTACGACGACTATGTGTCACAGACATCATGAGCATTGATTTGTCAGAGATTTTTGAGGAGCTTCACCGATATGAAGATATACCCCACGGTGAGGCACGGAAGGTAGATGCACAAGCAGCGAGTGCATTTGTGTACCAGGCCACCTTAGTGGATCGCTCTTGGTCAGGATATGTCGGAGGGCATAGTGGGGGAGGTGGCAAAGGAGGCGGTGGTAGAAATTCAAGAGGATGACGTGGACACGGACGGAATGCAGGGGGCACAAGTGCAACTATTGTGGACATAAATGGCACTATTGGTGAGAGTGTCGCTAATTTTCTTCTAGAGCCGAGTCCCCAACCTCGACAACAGCTCCATCCACTGGCTTGGTTGAAATATGCACTAGGAGGGCCACGTGCACCCTCTCCCGTGGGTGCAGCCACCTTTTGCCCTTTTGACCTTTGGTGCAGTGGAATTCCTAGTGGAGCAAGGGGCCTCTACCCATGTTCCAGGGGCCCTATTATGTGCCACCCAGCTCGACTATCCCAGTGCCTGCTCCAGCATGGGTGCAACGCGTCTTCACACCAATGGCCGAGGCATAGCAGTCCATACCTACACCACCTTTTGGCGGGACTGCACCCATGGAGCTTCAGCCGCCAGAGCCAATGGCTACTCAAGAGTCTTCAAGTCAGTAGCTCAGTCGGGCCCATGTCACCACATTGCATCTCCTCTCCATGCATGAAGGGCTATATGACCTAACTGTCTTGCACCACATGTCGCCACATCACCAGCTTTTTGCTACATTGTGTAGTGTGCATGATATTGAGGGGGTGAAGACTAGGTATCGGGAAATTATGGCCATGGAGGGTGTGGGGCTGTAGCAGTCAAGGCACTAGGCGTGGTGATATGGCTGATGGGTGTTTTGTATGTGCCATAATTGAAAGTAAATCTGTTATCTAGGGGCCAGCTTGATCTTTAAGTGGGGGTGTCCACCATCATGCAAAAGCATCGGTGCATGCTCTTTGATGTGAATAGTGTACTGTTGGCTGATGGATTACTATATGATGACATGCTTTGTCATGTCACACCCATTTCCCTTGTCCTCATTCACTTGCGCCAAGTGCAAGAACTTGTCATGAAAGCAAGAGATATAAAGCACACAGAACTGTTGCACCGCTGTCTGGAGCACGTTCACATCGACCTGATCAGAGACATGCTAAAGCATATCATTTCACAAGGTCTCCACCCAGAGGACTGTCCTCATGGACAGAGAACAGACACCTATCTTCATTGTCATGATGGCAAGGCTCACGAACATGTCTTCCCTAAGTCCAAAACTGAAAGCAAGTCCCCACACGCTGATTTTATCTGACCCATGCCTGTCCCATTTGTCCAGTATGGGTCTTAGTACATCCTCACACTGACGGATAAAAACACTCAATTCCATTAGGCATTTCTGGTTAAGACAGAAGGATATGTCCAAGAGGTGGTCATTGAGTGGATTTCACTCCCTGAACTCCCAGAAAAATTGTAAACTACCGAACCAGCGGACAGATAGAGGAGTTACATTTATGTGTACATGGACTGCTACACTCAAAGCAAAAGGTTTTGAACATCAAACCACTACACCATACACACCCGAAAAGAATGGAGTGGTAGAGTAATGGCACCGTACTTTAGGTGATACTCTGCGTACAGTGCTGACACAGCCTGGTCTATCTTTTGGCTTCTAGGAAGAAGCCAAAGGACACATGGATATACAATCGTGTTCTCTAGGACCCACTGCCGAAGGTTGTGACACCATGGAAATGGTGGTCCAAGGAAAAATAGGGCCTCCGTCCTGCCAAGGTATGGGGTACAATGGCATGTGTCTAGTTCGCTCCACCACAACGTGAGCACAAGTTAAGTCCACGTGGTCGCTTCTGTGTATTTGTAGGGGTCTCACATGCCTCCAAGGTATGGAGGTTTTGGGACCCCACAAATCATTTTTTCTTAGAATTCAACATGCTCCATTCTTGGAGCACATGCCTTAAAAGCTGTTTTGCGCTATGTGGCATGCACCCAACATCACAACACCTGAACACTACCCACACTATGTGAGTGTGCCTGTGTTCATTCTGACTAGTGTGGCCACAACATCCACTCAGCCACGAGAGATAGGGGTTTGAGATGACCCCATTCCCGTAGATCTCTTGACATCCACTGATCTAGCTAGCACAGAGTCATGCTCCACACTCACCTCCAGGCTTGTCTCACCAACGTTTGTCTGACATCCAAGAGAGAGCTATGACACACCCACAGGAGCCCGTGCGACGCTCCCATTGTGACCTTCCAAAAGTCAACTAAAAAAAGGTCTATCACACAGTTGGTCACATGGAGACCACCTCCACACTTGTGAAGCCACCGACCCTTGCCCAGGCAAGGGGGAACAAACATGCTGCCAAGTGGGAAAATGCTATGACAGCTGAAATCGATTCTCTAAACGAGCATGAAGTGTTTGAATTGGTCCTCCTTTCACCTAGCCAAAAGGCTATCAACATCAAGTGGGTGTTCAATTTTAAAGAAAATGACTGGTATGATTGAGAATTACAAAGGACGACTGGTGGCCCTACAATGGGAGCCACATACACCTGATATTTTCTTGGTCTATGTGGATGACCTTCTTGTCTCCCTTGCATTCACTCATCACATGCACCAAGGCAATGCTCACTCAGGATAACAACATGATGGAAAGGGGTGAAGCGCGTAACTTTATGGGCATGACAATCTTTTGAGCTATAGCTCCACGCACAATTACTTTGCAACAAGGAAGATTCATAGTACATCTTACCACACGCTTCCAATACCTTGTACAACATTTACCACGGCAACACTCATCCATGATTCTGTGGGTCCATGCTGACCTAGCGGATGTGCACACCACAGACTACAGACCAAAATGTGACCCCACACTATATAGACAGATCACTAGGGTCTATGGCACCCTACAATGGACGGCTGGCCTCCACTACATGCCCAGAAATTTCATGCACATTCCATGTGATGTTCTAGTTCATTCAACAGCTCTGCAGCACCCATCACATGGCCTAACTGAATTTGTTGCGCTATGTGCTGGACACTGCTGTGATTGGCCTCGACTTTGTCCCCACATCCACTCCGCTACTCAATGGAACCTGTGATAGTGACTATGCACGTGAAAAGTGGGCGCACAGTTGGGGAGGGTACGTCTTTTGGGTGTGGGGTACGACCGTATCATGGCAACGTTCAAAACAGGAGAGGGTTAGTTGTGTGTGGCTCGTGATGTTCCGGAAGCTAAGTACATGGTACTGAGGGAAGCGGCTTCCAGGGGGAATCTGGCTGGTGAGGTTGCTTGAGGAATTGGGAATGCATGTGCCCGTCGTATCGTTGGACATCGACAGTTCTGTAGCATGCCACATTGTAGCAAATGATGGTGTGTTGCATCCACACACAAAGCACATCAACGCAGAACATCACTTTGTTCGTGAAGCTATTGAAGCAGGCACTATGCAATTATGTCCTATCAAGGGTATTAATCAGCTCGTTGATTTCCTCGCCAAGGCTCTAACCGATCCCTCACCTCATCAGCAACTTCTAATGAATAGCTGCACACCTTCTCGTATCCAAGGGGGCATGTTAATTCTCGCTTGTACATATATTCCTTGTTGTGGCCATGAGTGTGCAGGGCATGCTCACACATCGAGCGGAGGTTATGCATAGTGAGCGCATGCGTCACCAGTGGACTGACGATATTCGTCCTACGACTTCACCCACGTGCTCATCTCCTTCTTAGAAGTACGGCCATTTCCTGGCCTGGCAGCCAGGAAACATGTGCTTGATGACCTATATCTATTCGTGTCATTTGTTTGAAACACCCTGTTTTGTGTGGCACCCAGTTTATTCTAACATGTGACTAGTTTGCATGAAAACGGAACTAGCTGAAGGACAACTAAAAACAATGGCAAAATGTGTTTCTAGGCCTCGAGAGGCACTTGCCCTCAATTTTGGGAAGGTGCCGGCAAGCTTCGCTTGCCGGCCGTTGGGTGACCTCACTCAACGAGTCTCACCCGCATGAACTCTTCCTCGTTGATTTGATAGGTTGGTTGGGTGGAGCCATGTCCGCCCACCTGCACCCGACTGTAAGTTTGTCGTTTCTTGGTCAAACTTGTTGATACAAACTGCATTTGGATCGTGCCTTCCTTCCCATGGTATTATGATCATCATTGTGTTGTAAACCCCCTGTGAAAGAAACCTCCACCCATCCCCCTGTCCCATAAAATTCTCTCCTGTTTAAAAAGGACATTGAATTCCATGTCAGTGTTGCATAGTATGAGACGCTAAAATGTGAAAAAGCATCACCACAAAGTATCACAATGTTTGGTAGTTGGATATATTTGTTACAGAAAAAAAGAGACCGAACACTGTCCACGAGACATGTAAATAATGTGAAATGCTACCGAAACTGTTTGAAGATACGTATTACGAGACTTAAGTGGATAAGTGGCCTTGGTAGATGATTTTCTCGTGATGAATTACAGTGAAGATGCCTCCCGAGTGACTCCTGTGCTCTAGACACTCCCCTGCCACTCCAAGCAATCTTCAAATCCATTCTTGCTTAGGCCGCACACAAGGCCCATGGGCTGGTAGCCTATCTAAGGAAATCTATAGAAAAACCCTTTCAATCGTTAGTTTATATATCCTCACCCAATATAATGCTCCACTTTGGGTATGTCAAGCCTATCCTAAAATTTCCTCCCTTGTTATTACACTTTTCATAAGAATGGGAAATCATATGATAAAGGGAATATTTTGATGTCTTTTGTCTTGGATGTTGAGTACAAGATACTAGCTACAAATGTGGCCTCCATCTTGCCAAGGAGATGTATTACATCATTCACGAAGATCAAATTGGGATCTTTAAGAGAGGTGCATCCACTCTTCCTCCGAAACTACAACATCCATAATTATCATGTCCAATTTCGGACACGGTAATTTTCGAGTTTGGACATTAAACTCGGACGCTCCTATGTCCTTTTCTTTTACACTTAAAAAAGGGCCTACGATTCTCTTACCAATCAACATTTATTCAAGCTACTCGGTCACATTGGCCTTCCCTCCTCCTCCTCCTCCATATTTTTATCAAAATGCTCCACATCCATGTCACCATGCAAATTGTACTCATGGCACACTTAGAAAGCCTATTTTCATCTACTCTCAAATTTTCCAAAGCTTTATGAGCACTCCTTTCCTACTCGTGTGTACCCTTGGATCCATCGTAGAAATTATGCTATAATGTCTTCTAAGAATCCACATATTGTCTATATCACAATCTTTCATTGATTATTCCAATGATGTTACACTAATTTCCAAATCCCATTTGGAAGTATCCTTGTCTGCCTATACCACTTGCACCACTCGTTACACGAGTCCACACACAAATTATAATAATAATTATCCCCTCCATCCTCCATCACACGGCAAAAATCACACCCTTCCCATATGCAACCTCTAGATGACCCATTCATGTCTCGGGTCAAATGTTCAGTTGTACATTATACTCGTCCCACACATGGAACCCTGCCCTCAGACATTTTCAAGCTAATTTCACCATCTTAGCCAAGTCTTGTGTTCCTATGCAAACCAAATATGTTGTCGGCATTACATACCTCAACTTGAAATTCATCCTGTATATGCCCTTCAAATTATTTTATCCTACACTAAATAAATATTTTCCACATTGAATTCCTGTCCTCAAACACCATTCATGACCGGCATGCCACACGCCTTGAACATTCTTGCCTTGACACACTCGTCAGCCCCAATCATAGGGGTGGGCTAGGGGTTATCTTGCCATCACTCCGCATGTCCGCTAAGGGAAAAAGGTTGAATCGTTATTTCCTTGCCTCATAAGAACCACAGTGGAAAGTAGTTGCCATCTTTAACCAGTATATTTTTCCAAATCAGGGGATTTCTTTCTTTTCCACCCCTCCATGGTCTAACTCAAACCCCCCTCTGCTCATCCCTAACAAATGTTTATGCTTAGGTGATTCATTTCCTTGTATCCAGACATATAAGCTCCTTGCCTCCTATCTGGAGGAAATTCTCAAGAGCACGTAGCATGAAATCAAATCATCTACAAGCTTGACTTCCGCTCCTTTGGGTTATCCTTCTCGCATTGGTGGCTCCTCTGTCATAACACCACATCCGGATAGCTCTTCATTTTTTTTACCTCTCGTCGTTCTCCTTAGCCCTGTGGTGTATTGGGCAAGACGACGTTGAGTCCATGCCCATCTTTTAAACACGTGTTCTATCCATACGATCGTCTTCCCCTCACTGGCTAACGCTTATGTTTTAAGTCACCATACTCGACCTCACGGATAATCCAAACCCTATAGTGTTCGTGTTCATCGCAGAGTCCATGGTAATACGCTTTGAGCCTTTCACGTCCATAAACATAGCTGACTATGACTTCTCGGCCGAGTCCATGATACATACGGACTTGCACAAGATAAGCGTCATGTGGTGATCCACCCATCCGTGTTAATCACCATGCTAGAGGAAAGTTGTCGTGGCATGCCAATGAATTCCTATAGTACTCTTTCCTTTTGTACAACCTGTAGTATTTTCTCGGTGGACTAGCCTTTGATGCAATTTGCATGTTTTTGCATTGTGTATCCATTGGTCAATAACAAGCATGTGCATGTGTGTGGTCATTAAAATTCTCTCATTGCTCTACGTCCGAGGGTTTAGACAATTCTATGCTGTGGATGCCGTTAGCCAAAAGGCGGTGTTACGACTGGTTTTGAGGGGAAATAACCTGTTGTTTGTATCACCATCCACGAGTCGCGACAAGTACTTCTGTAAGGAATGGCTTTGTTGCCATTTATCTATGTATGTTTGAGTTTGGAGCTTGTGTTATTATGCACGTCTGTCCTACCCAAGTCCTTTTCATTCTTGTGCCTAACTTGCGTGCTAGTGCATTGGTTGACTGGACACCATTGCCAAGTAAACCACAACAAGGCAAAGAAACTTCTAAGAATGTCTTCATGGTATCATAGGAATGAGATATACCTTGTTGAGCTACGTGACAATGACATAGCAGCGACAATAGGAATGAGAGCCATAGCCATAGTGACAGTCCTGGGAGGATCTACCAGACAATGGCGATCCTTCGTTGTAGATGTAGAGCCATGATAAAAGACAACCACGAGTGGTATCAGTAGTAGTAGTAGTAAGTCATGTCTCCGCATTGTGGTGATCCTCCATTGGTGGCCAGAGTAGCCATAGAAACTACGACAGATTAGTAGCATGAGAGCACCATCTTAACAACTCAACCACAGCTATGGACTAACCGTACAATAGTACAACACCATATGAGCACTACAAAGGCAGTACGACACCAATAGTGAGACAATAACACTTTTAAGAAGCATGGCAATAACAGCCATGCAATAGGGATTACATAGCAAGAGTGATGAAACAGTAGAAACATGGCTTGTAACAACATTAGCAGCTACAACAATAGTAGAGCAATGTTATGAAAGTAGAGGTTACGACATCAAGATAGCAACAGCGTGGTAGAACCATCAGCATAGTAACAGAAGAGGAAATCATTAGATGAGTCAGCCAATAGAGCGGTGGAATAGTGGAGCAACCAGTGCACAGTGTAAAAACTGTGAAACAACAACAGTGTAGCAGTAGCAAAGATAGTACTAGCTGCCATGGTAGCATAATGACAACAGTTCCAGTTCGACACCTTTAGAACTGAAGCATGTTGCTATGTAGGGTAGCTAAAACTCCTGAAATTGCCACGGTAGCTACCCATCTTCGTAGTTGTACATTGGCTATCACGGCCGGTACAAAACCAGGTGACAAGGTTACCCTCTTATCCAATCCATGATGCACGAAAGGTGAGAGATAGAACAGGAGGAAAGAATAGGAAATATCCAATAGACAGTGTCAAAATAGGTTCTCTCGTGATCAAACCCCTATTAAAATCAGCGTCACATATGCTAAAATTAGATTCTCCTTGCCAACGTTAGTGTAGTGAATGCTGACATCATAAGTGCCTTAGCCAAGTTAGATTGGAATCCTTTTTTACAAATTTTAACTCCATGAAAAATGCTACCTAATCAACATTTGTCATAATTTCCATTCAAATAAATTTTGTACCCCAATTCAGAGTGAGTGGTGCACATTGTGCTTGACACTTGCAAGGGTAAGGGGCTGGGAGATCCTGGCACATCCTCCATGTTGGGTGTGGCTAGTCCTCGATCGCATGCAATTGACGGCCTTTTGCATACGTATAATGGCATGCATCGACAACACCAATTACACAATGATGCACTTCAAGAAAATTGAGAGCTAAGTAAAAGGCATTAAGGGATTTCCCAACTACCTGCTTGTGGAGCCAAAAGGAGGTATACCAATGGAAAGATAGTCAACATCCCATATGCTGATCAAAGAATAGCACACTGTTGGAAGGGAGGGCTCCGAGGGTGAGGAGGAGACAATTGGAAAAACATGAGCACGTGAGATTTGTGTGCTTGGGGAATCTTGTATTGTGTTTGTTGTCCATGACGATGGTGGGAAAGCTCAGGAGGGATGAGATGACGATGATTCTAGACCTGACATCACCCCTTGGCTTGACGAGTCACATACACTTGCTATCCATCATTGGTTAAGGTCCTATACTGAGCATCTAGCAGAGGCTCAATGCGACGTGGATCGTTACTCGGTGTCAACAACTGGCCGTGAGGCAAATGGTACACCATTGACTCCGGTCCCACTCATCACATGACCTCTCACCGAGCCGACTTCATCGTCCTCAGCCGTGCAATGTCTGTTTGGCCAGTTTGTATAGGGTTTGGTTAGTCGCTGCCTGTCAAGGGCATAAGGTTGTGTTGTTTGACGGTCTTTCGTGTTCCTTGTATGTTTTTTTTGTGATTTGTCCCTGATTTTGAGCTTGCTCTTAGTTTGACACTATACTAGGATGGGTCTCTCCGTCGAGCAGTCTGTCAATTATTCCATAGTGTTTGCTTGTGAAACTCATGCTATTATACTCCATGATTTTAATCACCCACGCTGTGTTTTTCAGCTTTTTATTTTTCTCTTGTGCTCCATCCTTTGCTGGTTGCATGTTCATTAACCGTGTGCTTTTTCCTCCATACAGTCGTCTAATATATGATCGTCTTTGTCACATGTGCACGGGCGATGTACCCCAAATCATGCGGACAGCCTCCCCTTGGTCTTTACGCGGCTTCCTTCAAGAAGCTATCCAATGTCAATTACATCTTCTATACTTTGGATGAGATGATTCTATGTACTTACATGGAATCTTCCTCCTAAGAAAAAAGCCCATTGGAGCAAGTCCACTCAAACCTTTGGGCCCCCTCTTGGCTAACTCTCTGTATGATTGGGGTCGGTATGTCCTCTATATGACTGGAAACACTACCCTAATGCGGTGAGTCTATAGCCTTGGCCACAAGAGTGAAGCTCACTTGGTGGTTACCCTGTGGCTGGCTATGGCTAAGCACTAGTATTGCCACACACTCCACATGTTTTGGTGAGATCATGGCCGAGTGCTCCTTGGCATGATGGACATGTTCTTTTCCAAGCACATTGTGTTCCATTACCTCTTTGTCCTGCCTATACCAAGGCAAAGCAGATTTTCAAATGCACGAACCACACAATGGAGGATGCAAAATCTGCGACGTGCTCAAAATACAGTTTCCCAAAGTCATCTGCCTTTCATAGATTCCCGTACATGATGTACACATGGAACTTCCTTCTACACGGTCCCCAAGTCACACCATACAAGCTCCAATTCCACCATCATATCGGCCTCTGTTGTACTCATGCCAAGGCTTCCCCATTTTGCGTCTTGGTCACCTAGGATCATCAAGTATCTAAGATCTCACCATAGGATTGCATGTGCTTCTTTGTGGGCATTGTCCACTGGAAAATGGTGTAAGAGCTTTTGGTTTCTACTCGTCTGTGTGTCATTGGATTCCAAGCTGCCATTTTCATTGGTACTCTCACTTACAAGGACCTCTCCCACCTTCTCTCATTGTCCATTGACCATGCTACTTCTTAGGAGGAAACTCGATACATTGGGGAGTCCAAGACAGTGGATGGCTCCAACCAGGCCTACTCACTTGCCATTCAATATCTGGCCCAAGATATTATAGTGGGTTCAGTGGCCAATTCTGTCCCACCGGCCATACCTACACCTGGTCCCGCTATGGTCCTACTAGCTTCCTCTACTCTTACGTTTGAGTTCACTAGTGTGTATGAGCTTGCTGTCTCCCGTGCATTTGAGCTTATAGCTTCACATGTATTTGCATGTCGCTTCCCTTGATCTTGTGCATGTACGTATGGGATCCTCTTGTGTTCATATCGTCAAGCACATGGCCACGACATTTGCGTCCCCGCTGTCAATGTCCCATCCCGGGATGAGCATATTGTTCAGCGGCAAACCTGGTGGTTGTCTCGGCCACTGTCTTGTACGGCTCGACATCCGGTTGTCATTGCATCTAGACGTCCGGCTCGTAGCATTGAGACCAGTGATCCTGGCACGAAGGCCTTTGGTCTTAGTGTCCAAATTGATAATACCAAGGTATGTCAAACGTGCCCCGTCGGCCACAAGCTGGTCGAACGCAAGTTCTCTATCACATGTGATACTGTGATCGACCGTAGGGTTGGGTGGTGCATTGTGCCATGCAGCTTGCAAGGCCGAGCTCCATGCCACCCGAGAGCATGGGGTCTTGTTGACCTTCTCCCTGGACGGAAGGCCATATGGGCCAAGTATGTCCTTCGCAAAAAGATGGTATTGGATGGCTCACTACCGTACTGATCTTTGATTTCGATATTAGTTGTTTTCTTCTCGTACCGATTAATATATTTGGCAGCGCGGGCATATTTTTCGACGTATTGTGAATGCACAAAAATAATTCCTTCAGCCCTGAGTTATGGCGAGTCAAAGGAAAGAACACAAGTTGTGCTCACGACTGCTGAGATTCCCCCCTTTTGCGTGGATATCGGCGTGTTCTGAGACTTCGTTGTCGCATCGCCTACGAGGACACGTCGGTGATGGCTTGCAAGCGAGGATGTCGACGGTCTGGAGGACGAGCTCGAGGCGAGAGTCGAACCGAGCAAGAGTTGGAAAAGGAAAAAAATGGTAAAAAAACAAAATCAAGACTACAACAAGGCCCCATTTTGTTCGTTTTGAGAACACAACAATATTTACAGCACTTACGAATCAAAGTTACAGGTCATACATTTTTATTGACCACGAAATCAAAGATCAGTGTGGTATATCATTACACTCGTCACTTTAAAGGCCAGGGATGTTTCGCGAGTTGTAGGCGTTGGCTACATTTACACCGTTGTACCCGTTGGCTCTGTGGTCACATCATGTGCTCTCCTGGCATCATAGCTCAACACAATAAGGAGTTGGACTAGATGGATGTGTACAATGTATTCCACCATTGCACTTGAGAGGGGGAGAACTACGTGTTGCAACCATCGGGATTTGATGTCGGTGACAAGGACTGGTACTTGTGAAAGGCCTTGTACGGTCTCGAGCATACATTGTGATGGTAATACTGAAATATTGGCGGACACTGACTCGAGTGGGCTATGTACAGAGTAATGCGGATCCATCCCCCTTCCTTAGGCATGTCATTGAGTACTCCATTCCCATCCTGGTCTATGTTGACAACCACTTGAACACGTCTCCTTTTATGACGGCCATGAAAGAGGCCAATGTGAGTCCTCTCTGCTACCTACGGGGTAAAGGAAATCAGCGAAGAAGCTTTATTTCTCGGGGCGGATATTGTGCGTGACCATAGGTGGCGAACAAACTTGTTTCACCGCACTTGCTTCAATCGTTCTGTGAAGGAGCACCTTTTCAACATCCTCGATGTCTTTCCAACAACCTCCATGTCCACCATGCCAGACAATCAGATGATTTGGAGGTGGATGATCTAGCATTACTCAAGGGGACCGTGCACGTGATCCTATACCTATGCCCTCTGGCTCCCTTTCGTTCTTGACCACGACCACTTGTTGCATTACCTTCGTTGTTGATTTTCTTGCGTAGTTCTCAGAGTGTCCTTGGAAAAGAGCCTTGTGTATAACTTTGCAAGTTGTGCAATATTTTCCACAAAAGATTGCAAACGCTACCTTCGTCCAGGGTGCACGGTGGTGGTTGACAGGAACATAGACTACGACTTTGCGTGAAGTAATTTTGAACATACCGTATGAAATACGAGGTGCTCTTTTTGTACGGAACCATGCTATCATGGTGTTGTGGGATACACGACTCATGTGTGCGTACCTCAACAAATGCCAAATGTACCACAGTGGAAACTAGAGCCATAGAGGCTGCATGGAAATGGTGTTTGTTTTGTGAGCCAGGACAGTTCGTGCCTTCCATTCTTTTGCATCGTGATAACCAACTGAAATTGCTATTAAACAGATGTTTTGTGTGTCTCGTGCACCGACAAAGAACATTGTTGTTGAAATATTTTGGGTGACTCGTTGGAGAGCTTTGTGATTTCTGTCATTTAGGTCGGCATGGATTTGCAACAACCTGCCCTCCTGACCAAGGCACTGGCGCGTCAAAATGTTGAGGTGGCCATTCATTTTGCAAGGCTATGTCCCTTGTATGAAGATGATTGAGAGTGAGGTGTGTGTGGGTATAGACTGCTGAGCATATTGTTATACACTCGTGTCATTTGTGCACGTGCATGGACATGCGTACAATTGGGCCACTAAGAGTTGTGATGTGTGCTGTTCCTGTGTGTACATATAGCTGGTAGTGACCTCGACGATGTCAACACTTGTGGGGATCCTTGATATAGACACGATTAGCACCAGAGAGCCTTCGTGTGGATATCTACCCATGCATAGTTATAAAATAGTTGAAATGACATGCTAGAGACTTACCATGGCACTCTGCCATCTTCGTGCGATCAACTGGGTTTCTTGCCTGACATGCATTGGGCCCGATTTGCTTGTTTCTACATAGTGTTTCTATTAGTTGGTTGCAAGCCTATAGGTAGGTTTGTCCTCCGATTCTGGCTCAAAGATCTGCATCGATGGGATCAGACGCTGCCGTGTTTGGGTGCCTGTGCAACAAGTTACGCCTAAAACAATGGTTTTAGGCTAGTGTTGAGACAAAAAGACTCAAAGCATACATCATCCGTAGTGCTCCACTATAATTACTTGCCTCGAGACTTTGTGAGTTGCCCCTTCATTTTGCGTGTTCAATTCTTATTCCTACAAGACAACGTGCCTATCCCTAAGCAAAACGTTTGTTGTTACCATATATGCTTTTAGTGCTCATGCGTCGGCTCACCAAACGTAGTTGCTATATTAGTGCTTACAAAGCTAGGAAGCGTCGAATATTTTTCTTGCATGGATGCCTCTCGTACCCTACAGATTTGCCCATGACTGTAAATTTAACTCCAATCCTATACTTGTCCACAAACAGCCCAAGACAAAGGCTTCACCCATGTCCTTATGGACAACAATGGTTTGTGAATTGGCTCCCCATCCAAACCACAACAGTCCACATTGAGGGCATCATGCCATGCCCACGTTGTAAACAAATCACCCCTCCAACGTGTTACTTTTTTTCCCACGTCTCTCACTCGTACTCTGCCGTGTCCTCCGGGCTTGTGTACATCGGCGTGCAAATGACTGGCGGTGAGACGCGACGCTGGTGGAGTGTCGTCCGGTGGAGCCAACGCACGTTGAGGCCTACACGTAGTTTGCCGGAGCCTCCTCCCTCCATTGTGCTCAGCTCCATCGGCAGACCTCCTCGGCAGTCGTGCCGCCAACAGGCACCGTCACCGCATTTGCTGTCTGGACATGTCCAGTACCGCGTTTGACTGCGTTGCTACGCCCACATTACTATGTCATGCATAGGGTCCAAGTTTAATGACTTTATGACACCATTGGTACTCAAGGTTAGCATAGACGTTGTATGGGTTTATGTTGCCATAACTCCTCAGTGCTATTTTTTCTAGCTGATTCTGAACGCACGAATGCGTTTGCAGCGCGCGTATTGTGGTGTGTTCCAGTTTTCAAGCAAAATGGACGACGCCCGGGTTTTGGGCTGTCGGCCGTCTTGCACGGCTCACCGTGAAAACCATGTCTGCCAGAAAACAAGTATATTTTCCGATTGGCCGGTTTGCCGAGTAACAAGCACTACATAGTTGGAGGGGAGCTATAACTTGGATGGGTCCCCTGTTGTTGCTTCCTCTTTATTTTTAATCATTCACTTCCAGTTCTTAGCTCCAAATAGCGCTTACAGTGGCGCGCGAGTTTCCGAGTAAAAACCCCAAAGCACTCGGACTTGGACCCTAAAGCAGCAGACCAAGGCAGCAGAATGAGGAGCGAGCATGGAAGACCGCACTCAGCATCAACAACACTACTGCCCCAATCTGCTACCCAGGATTTCCAGTTGAAAGAAGAAAGCAGGACATGGGAATGCCTTGACAGCACGCTTGCTTGGCCCACAATTGGACGAAGAACTGGACCGCTGCCTCACAACATTAACAGAATAAGGTGTCTTGATGATTATTGTTCTGGTAAATCCGATTAACTAAAAAAAAACGATTCATTAAGAAAACCCAGGCACATGGCGCGTTGCGAATGAAGCAATGGAATGTTTCTGTTTAGATTGTATTTGATGTCATTGGTCTTTCTTACCGACTCACTCGACTTTACCAATATTTTATCTGGCCTCTCATTATAAAATATTCACCTCTTAATGTGCCCCATTGACTCGCATAGTTATAGGTATCTTTAATTTCGTCATCAATCGGGTGACTTGCTTTTGTCTCATATAATAGCAAGGAGGGGGCCCAACTAGAATCACTTGTGACACCAGATCTTCTTCAATTATTCCCCATGATCTTCGAAAATAACCTTTTACTGATTTATTTGACATTTTTCATCTATCAAAGGAAAAAAGGTTACAAGAACGCTTCAGTCATTATATGTTTAGACCGTTTTCTTCACATGGAGTTATTGAAATAGCCGATTACGAAAAATAAATTCAACATTATGTTTTATTATGTTTTCATCATGTGGTCGGATGAACCCGATCTTTCAACCTTTTGCACCTTTGGTTTCACTTGTGTGCCGGGCTCAACCTGGAGGCGGGCTTTGGTGGCTATGCAGCCCCTCTCTGCCACCTTCATCGCTCACGACTGTGGGCCAAAGGAACACGATACGATCGTTCATGTTTCTTCAAATTTGATTAAGGACAACACCGATAAGCACAGGTAAGGATCACCCACATGGCATGACCGCACGTGCTTCGAACGTATGCTCAGCGGCGGAATATTACTGGTAGAATCACCCTCGCCGTCAGGAGTTCACGGAGGCCTTTCGTGTCAACATGTGGATCATGACTGATCGCCCAAGCCGCTGAAAGCGAAGCAAGGATCGAAGAAAGAAGGTGACGGGTGATGACAGGAACGATCCAAATATGCCGGATGAATGTTTGGATAGGTGACAATGACTTTGCGGTGCTTCGTTTAGGAGTGTACTAAACTACTCCTTACAAACGTTTGGAGTTTCGCCTTGGATGCGTTTGCCGGTTGCAGGAATCATTTCGACTGCGTTGTCACTACTCTGCATCTATCTTTGAACTTTTCAAAAGTGAATACTTCCATCGAAGAGTTTTCCCAGATATCGAGACAACTTCGAAGCTCCTCTGAAACCATGCTTCATACTTGAAATGTAGACTTCCCGCTAATGTAAGCACGTCTTTGGACTTGCTCGAAACGAACAGATTTCATACACACATATATCAACTCGCGCTCCAAGCTCCGCCAAATATCGTCATTTCATGCATCCTACAGTGAACAGACAAGTTCAGAACACTGGCATGATTTTCCCGTCCTGCAGGCATCACCGTTGGGAAGCCAAGATGACGTAAGAGGAATGTTGCTGACGTCCGTGTCTGATATGTGAAATGGCTTCATGGTCTTCCACGCTGACATTCAGATGATGCAATTATAAAGGATTCGTTCTAGTCGTTGTCTTTCTTGCAATTGATGCCGCCGATTTTTCGACAAACAAGAAAGAGATGACCCTCAGCACTCAATTGTGATTGTCGAAGGTACGAAACAGCAGACAGAGAACTCCCTACGAAAGTTGAAGCTCGTTCGAAAACTGTGCGATTTCCCCGATTCCCTTCACTCTGAATGAACGCCAGAAACGAAATTCTTTCTCCAAGACAGCAAAAAATGTGCACAAATCAACAGAACAACGAGCGAAATTAGTGCTACTTTCCAATGAAAGAGGTCTACAAAATTAACTCCCGAACACAACCCTCGCAAATCTCGTCCGTCGTTTTCAAAGGATTCTCCAGGGTGGCGCGGATTTGCGCTACAGCATCCGCTTTTTTGGGTGACATGACTTTCGTTAAGAGTAACAGATCCTCAAGAACCATCTCGAGTAGCCTTCGATAAGCCATTCGCCGACTGCCGACGCCGATCCAGTATGATGACGAGTAGACGATCGAACGTGTCGAGATGAATGATTCCTAAAGAAAAAGAGCAAATGATAACCTTATACTCGTGCCACACTAATCACGTAAAACTGAGATCGGCTCAACAAAGAAATAATGGTCCGAATAAGTGCATTGACAAGTCTCGCCATGAGAGAGGTGCATATCATTTTGAGTGGAATGGTATAGCTAGTAAGACTGTCCAACAATGAAAAAATAAGAAAATTCAAATAGGAATTATTCCTTCAAAAGAAGACATTGAACAAGATAATGTCGATGTAACAAAAGATATGAAGGAAATGTCTTATGTTGTGAGCAGCACAAAGTGCATGTAGTTCAATTTGGAAGGAAGAAGATAAATGTGGTACCATATTCTTGGCCATACACAATTGAGCATCACCATACGATGCTATGTATACGTTTCTACCATGAACATAATCGTATTATAACTTTTTTTGCAGTTGCATTTTTAAAAGATCAACTTTCATCATTCAAACCCCTTTATAAAGTCATGATGATCCATTCAAGAAAATATGATTAAAATATAGACTAGAATCAAATAAAATCATCCGAAACTAATTTCTATTAATTTAAAAAGCAAAAATAAATTTGAAAAAAAATTCCATGGGTAGATGAAGAATTCACATTATATTAAGCAAAAATTTTCTCGTTTTTGTTCAAGTTGAGTGAGTCACCACAATAAAGTATTCGAGATAAGCTTATGTTATGATCTAGAGATAAAACAATTGTACCTAATGATTCAGCAGGACAAACTAATATCCCACAACTTGAAGGGGTGAAGGCCACACTTGTGTGAAAATGAGTTGAAAAAGTGCTCTACTTTAGTGAAGATCGTAAAATATATAAAGCAATTAAAAAAAATTGAGCCATGCATGGTCAAAATATGGCCTTGATACCGTACCTCACGAAATAAAACCCATGGGAAGATCATGCACACCCTAAATTTACATTCACCATGTTTACGTTTCATTTCAAAAGGGGAAAAAATACATTGATAACATAATTATTTTAGATTTTTATGGATGATATTTTTCCTTTTACAAATTTATGACTATGTATCCAATCATATACCTCCCTATGTGTGAAATCTATTATGTAATTATGTATGTATATATTTAATTACGAACTGATTTACCTATGTATCTATCTATCGTTTTGCTTATTGATGCATTTATGTAGGTATGGATTTACCTGTTTTGTTATTAAAATATTTATCTGTATTTTCCAAAATTAATGGATATACTTACCTTTCTATCATCTTTTTACCTTTATATCTCTCCATGTATCCATCCATCCATCCATCCATCTATCTATCTATCTATCTATCTATCTATCTATCTATCTATCTATCTATCTATCTATCTATCTATCTATCTATCTATCTATCTATCTATCTATATATCTATCTATCTATCTATCTATCTATCCATCCATCCATCCATCTATCTATCTATCTATCTATCTATCTATCTATCTATCTATCTATCTATCTATCTATCTATCTATCTATCTATCTATCTATCTATCTATCTATATATCTATCTATCTATTTATGTATCTATCTATCTATCTATCTATCTATCTATCTATCTATCTATCTATCTATCTATCTATCTATCTATCTATCAATCTATCAATCTATCTATCTATCTATCTATCTATCTATCTATCTATCTATCTATCT
>SZWC01000501.1:224181-261844 GCA_023375785.1 Penium margaritaceum
CACACACACACACACACACACACACACACACATGTACTTCTGTGCAAGCCCAGCTGCCATTTCACTTGTGGCTATCTACGTGGTCAGCACTGAGAATCTGGATTTTGTTGGCTGCATTACTTTGTGATGTTGAACTCATTACAGTGCTACGTGAAGGATGTTGACCAAGACCAAGTAGTTCTACTTGCTGCTCGTGCTTCACGTGTGGAGAATCAAGATGCTATCGATGGCTGCATCGTGGGGACGCTGGCGGACCCGAAGGAGGTATGGTGATGCATTCCTGTGGTTGGTGCATGAACATCTCAGGCTGGCCTGTGACGACGAGACAATGCAGTGCTTGAGGTGACAGGTGCAGGCTACTGATGAGCCATATACAATGCAACTGTGCCTTTCTGAAGGCAGCATGTCACCTCTTGGCTGACAGCTATGGTCTTAGTTTGATGACTATTCTCAGACACATGCTGAGTCACTTCTGAAATAACGGAAAGCTAGAGTGATGAAAGTTCTGGAATATGATTCAAGTGCTGCAAAGCAGGATGATGATGACACCCAGGATCTGCTGTGTTCAATCACCCCAACCTTATGTATCTTCTGTGCTCAGGCTCGTGCTGGCATTGAGGAGCTCCACTTTTTGCCCTTCAATCCTGTGGACAAGCGCACAGCCATCACCTACCTCACTCCTGATGGCAAGATGCACCGTGCCAGCAAGGGTGCTCCAGAGCAGGTAAAGGATGACATTCTCTTCTATCACATTCAGCTGACAGCTTCTCTCCAATGCTTAGCTCTCCTTTCCTTCTTGTGGTGAGGGTCATCTGTCAATCATGATGTTGGTGATGCACCTCACTGATTTCTCTCCTGGTTCCTGTGTACTCTCTCCACAGATTCTAGATCTGGCATGGAACAAGGATAAGCTGGCTCCGCGTGTGAATGCAAGCATTGAGGAGTTCGCCAACCGCGGCCTGCGTGGTCTTGGTGTTGCTCGCCAGGTACGCATACTTAAGTTTGCTACTTGAGCAGAGAGGAAGGGTGTGACAGTTTCTTAGATATGTATGGAGGAGTGCTTTGACCTGTTAATTTGACAGGTAGCAGCTTCTTGCAATAGCTGGGATATATGGTGCTGGAGTGTGTCTGTGGCTCTCGTTTTGGCTTGCAGCTGGTTTTTACCTGCAAGAGCTGAAACCTATGGCATGTGTGCAACCCTGTTTGAGGACATGGTTGAGGTGAAATATTGACCCTGATAACCACTCATTACTACTCCAACATACTCTAATTCTGCCCTCTTGATGAACAGGAAGTGCCTGATGGGGACAAGGATAGCCCAGGTGGCCCATGGGAGATGGTGGGCCTCATGCCCCTGTTCGATCCACCCCGGCATGATTCTGCTGAGACTATCCGCGAAGCCCTCAAACTTGGCGTGCATGTGAAGATGATTACTGGTACGCTGGATGGAGATCTATGAGGGTGGCTTCCACACTTGGTTGCTGGGTGTCCTGCGGAACAAGATCAAACATGATTATGACCATGTCTTGGTGTCACTTCCAGTAAAATGAGCAGATGTGTGTGGGTTTTGTTGTAGTCCTGTTCTGTCCTCTGTGCTTGCTGTTTGCGGTCCAAAGAGCTTCTTGCTTCCGTTTCTGTGTTGGCCTCACTCTCTTTTAGGTGATCATTTGGCCATTGGCAAGGAAACTGGTCGGCGCCTGGGTATGGGCACCAACATGTACCCGTCGTCCGCGCTGCTGGGCAACAACACGGACCCTGACATTGCTGGCCTGGATGTGGATGAGCTCATTGAGAAGGCTGATGGCTTCGCAGGCGTGTTTCCAGGTTGGTAATTCACTTCCAGAGGCTCTCCAGAGATCTCTTGATGCAGCAGAGCTCGCACTGCAGTTATGACAATGCGCATCTCCAGGCTCTTCCTGACACCTGTTGACCTTTCTCCAGCTCCTTTGTGACGAGGGTGGAGTAGTGGCCACCGTTTCTCATTCCCAAGCTTCCGCCTCTTCCCTCTTTTGCGTGCAGAGCACAAGTATGAAATCGTCGCACGGCTGCAGAAGCGCCATCACATTGTTGGCATGACCGGTGATGGTGTCAATGATGCGCCTGCTCTCAAGAAGGCCGACATTGGTATTGCTGTGGATGATGCCACAGACGCAGCCCGCTCTGCCTCAGACATCGTCCTCACAGAACCTGGGTTGAGTGTCATAGTGCACGCAGTGCTCACCTCCCGCTGCATTTTCCAGCGGATGAAGAACTATACGGTGAGCCTGTGGAAGAGAGCACAGCTTCGGTTTTGTGGACTGTCATGAAGAATTGTTGGGAAGGCAGAGGGTGGACATTCTGTTGGTGATTGCAGAGTATTGATGACGACAGATTTTGCCACCTGCTATGTGGGACTGCTGATATGTGAAGTCTGATTGCTGCTGCTGATGTGTGCCTCTGCTGTGTCCCTGTGTTGCAGATCTATGCTGTCTCAATCACAATCCGTATTGTGGTACGTACAGCGCTATGTCCTGTGCCCCTTTTGATAAATCTGAACGGCCTTGTGCGCAATTCAGCCCTGCTTGCTCAACTGTATGCAAGCTTATTGAGAGGCTGGAGGATGCACTGGCAAGGGGTGTCAATGAGGTGTTAAAGGTCTTCATTCGTCTCTGCGGGTAGTGTAAAGGCTTGTCATCTTCTGTAGAGGCTGCTCAGGCCAAAGTGGGAACGATGGCATCCATGGATCAGGATGACAGGTCCTGGGGTGCTGGATTGTTGTAGGGCAGCTATTGAAATTGCAACAGTGTCTAGGTTTGTGTCATGTACCACAGTCTCAATGACCACTGCATGACCCCTGTTACAAAATCCTCTGTTCCATCCGTGTGCTGCAGCTTGGCTTCATGCTGATTGCACTTATCTGGGAGTTCGACTTTTCGCCTTTCATGGTCCTCATCATCGCCATTCTCAATGACGGTGTGTCAAGAGTTTTTTTTTTCCCTCTCCTTATGTTTGTTCCTTCGGCATGTGATGTTCTTACGACCAGTGGCTGATCATAGGTTGGGAGGCTCTGGCAGGCTAGAGTGTAAACCCTAGAGTAGTAATATTGCTTTGACATAGTTCTCCCTTGGTTTTTTTCTTCTTCCTCTTCTTGCATCAGGAAGGTCGTGCAACAGTTGTTTTCTTTGCAAGGTAGCATCTTGAATGCCCATTCTTTGTCCCCCCCCCTCCCTCCCCCCCACACACAACCAGTTTGATTGTGGGCCTTGTGGTGATGGGTGACAGGCACTATCCTCACCATCAGCAAGGATCGTGTGGTGCCATCGCCCGCCCCTGACAGCTGGAAGTTGTCGGAGATTTTCACTACTGGCATTGTGTTGGGAAGCTACCAGGGCCTCATGTCAGTCCTCTTCTTCTGGGCCATGCACGAGACTTCATTCTTCCCGGTATGAATCGAAATGGCATAAGCTGGTTAAATCTCACTGATTATTGTATTGTAGGAGCTATTCAGTCTTCGGTAAAGCTGCTGGTCTTGCACAAGGCTTTCAGTTTGGTTTTTACTAGATCAGCAGGTGTTTGGGATGAGCTTTGCCCGGTTCGTAATTTGTCCTGGCTCTACTTTCTCTAGGTGGCCTCTATGTGGCATAATGTCCCCCCCCCCCCCCCCCCCCCCCCCTCTGCACGCCCCACGGGTGCCTCTTATCTGCTTTGACCACAGGATGCATTTGGAGTTAAAGACATCCGAGGGTCTGTGAGCGAGGAGATGTCCGCACTGTATCTTCAAGTCTCCATCATCAGTCAGGCGCTCATCTTCGTCACCCGCTCGCAGGGCTTCTCCTACTTTGAGCGGCCAGGCGTACTACTGATGCTTGCCTTCCTTGCTGCTCAGTTGGTGAGATATCTTGGGCTGTGTGTGCAACCCTTAGATGCTGAAATTTTGGCTTTGTTCATTGGTGATTCTCATGCGTCCTGACAGCTGGGTCTGTGGCATTTCAGGATTTGCATTTCAATATTTCACATGGGGCTCACTACTGGCTGCGTTCTGTCTAATGCCCTTCTTCTCGTGGACCTTTGTACTGCTGTGCAGATTGCCACACTGATTGCGGTGTACGCAAACTGGGGCTTTGCAGAAGTGGGCGGCTGTGGATGGGGTTGGGCTGGCGTTGTTTGGCTCTTCAGTCTTGTAACATACGTACCTCTGGACTTCCTGAAATTCATCGTGCGCTATGCTATTAGCGGCAAGGCCTGGGACCTGGTCACGGAGTCCAAGGTATGTAGAATTTGCTCTCATGGTTCATATCAACTTCCAAGCAGCAGATGACTTCACATGCTTTTTGTTGAGCTTGAACCCTCCCTCCCTAAACCCGAAGGGCATTTTGAACCATGGAACAACATGCCTTCAAAGTATAGCTAGCCAAGAGGTGTCATTGTCATCTATGGATCGATGTGCTTGCAGGTGACACTGACAAACAAGCCCAACTTCGGTGTTGAAGACCGCAAGCGCGAGTGGGCACATGCTCAACGCACACTGCATGGTCTGGACACAGAGCAGCCTTCCCAGAGCAGTGTCTTCCCAGCTCTTGCGGCCGTTGGTGGCGCTGATGCTGCCACTGCGGCTGCACGAAGGGCAGAAATTGCAAGGTATGTCTAAATCACATTCATCATGATGTGTGCCTGGTACACATGTGGCTGAGAAGGGGAGATAGATGAGGTAACGTAACTCATGAAAAGGTTGGATCCTTCCCGCCAGGGCGATGCAACTCAAATGGTTCTGATCATCCCAGAGAATCTCTCATCTGGCTGACCCTGTTGCCCTCCCCCCTGCAGGCTACGGGACGCAACAACAGTGAAAGGGCGAGTGGAAACACAACTGAAGTTGAAGAACATTGACGCTGAGCACATCAATCAAGCGTACACTCTCTGAGGGAGAAGAGCCCGTGCTTCCATGATGCCCCTCCTAAACATCTGTCAAATCCACTGGCAAAAGATGCCATACACGTCACAGCAGTCCTATGGTGTCCATGTCTATGCAACGCTTGACAGCATCCTGAGACCTACTGTCAGGCTTGCGCCATAAATAGCCTCTTAATATTGTGTTGACTAGAAAAGCTCTCTAAAACCAGAAATCTTTGTACCTTCGGGTGTGTCAACACACCTCGCAACATCTGGGAAGACTGCATGGAGAGTACTCATTATGGAAGGAGAAAATAATGGAAAAACCATACATCCTGACCGCACTAGTGACCTTGTATGCTAGGTCAAAACCATACATTGCCTTGCTGGAGGCATGTGTAGCAAGGGAAATGTCTTCTGATTGTGACATACATTTTGGCACCAAAAGCTTTTCTAAATGTGTGACCTATTTAGCAACTAAATGTTGGCAATGCATCCCTACACAAACTTTTCTAAATGTGTATACTTGTTAATACCCTTGTACACAACAATGTGGGAAGATGTGTGGCGACTTTGCCTTGTACGCATTTGCTACAGAATTTGCAATAGTGACTCTGACAGTACCATGTGAAGCATTAATAAGACGAAGAAACAAGTCTGCTAGGGCAGATGAACATGATTTCACAAGCTGCAAGTTGAAGAGGTATTGATGCTCGCTGAACCTAAGCAATGTTTGTTTATGTACCATAGATACCTTGTGACCTCTGGCCTCATTGTACACTCACCACACTAATGCAGATGACTGACTTTGGAGGGGCACTGCTCTTAGCTCCACTGCCTGCAAGACGACCCCACGTGGGTGGACATCCAGAGACACTAAGAAACTGTTGATTATTCAGCGGCCTGCAGTAGTTTGGCATGGCTGCCGCTGTAGCGCCAATGTGCCACGTGGCTTGAACATGCCCTGGCCTGTGGGGCGGCGGATGGGATGAATTGAGGGTCGAAGACCCTCAAGTACCGCGGTTTTGGCCCAGTGGGCCAAGCTTCCCGTCCGTTCGCTACAGTTGCGCACATTGGATTTTCCATTGATCTTGTCTAGGGGTTTGTAGCCGGGTTGCTCCTCCCATACTACGTGCTGCCGTACAATAGTTGACAGCTTGCTCACAAGATTATTCCCCAAAACCAGGGCTGATGGTTCTGCTCCACGCGTGGTGTGGATAGCGAGCGAGGGTGAGCTCGCTGCTCGCCCGCTCCCAACTAGGTTTTGGAGCGACGAACACTGCGATTGCTCGTGACTCGTTTACCTCACTCGTGCTTTCTGCACTCCTTGTGTGACGCGAGACACCGTGCTTGGTGTTCTGCCTCTCTTGGCGTTCTCCTTACATTGTCCCTTGCATTATCTCCCACACGCCAACGTACACCATCCACAGGTATCAAAGCAGTGGTGAGAGAGTGAATCACGCTTGCGAATTGAGCCTTGGATCCTGTTCGCGTGACACTTCTCTGTCGTCGCCACGACCGCTTCCGCCACCCATTCTCCACCAACTGCCGCCCACTGGAGCATTCTGCTCTAGTCCACATGGCACACTGCTATCCTCCATTGCTCCTATTTCATAGCGGACAACAGCAACTACGTGAGGATACTCGCAGGTGAGGTTTTCCTCCTAGCCCGCAGGACTTCTCACATCCGCGGGCGTTGCGGATCTGTAACTACAGCAGCTACTGTCGCAACTTAAGCAGCACCGGCTGGAAATCTAGACTAGAGCGGCGTGTTGAATGTGCTGCATCGCTAGAGTAGGCATAGCCCCACGCTCGTGAGAAGATGCGTACAAGATTCCTAGCGACATAGTCGCTGACTGGGCGTCAGTGCCCCGTCAGACGGAGACAACAATCACAGGTCGTACACACGACGACAAGCGTCTCGCTAGGAGACAAGAAATTGAGAAATTGCTAGGAAGCTTCCTAATCTTGCTGCTGCTGACGTGGCGACACTGTCCAGTCAGCTAGAGCACTAGCAAGCAAGCAGGTGCAAGAAACAACAAGGATCAGGCTAGGAAGACGCGCAAAGTCTCATAAGCTCCAATAGCTTAGTAATGCAGAGAGAAATGACAACTGACAAGCACACAACATAAATATCTGCCGCGGCACACAGCGGGTGACGCACGCGACAGTGTCAGTTTGTCCTAAAACCGGCTCAAAACCACTGTTTTTGGCCGTAACTCTGCGCACAGGCATCCAAACGCAACACCGTCTGAACCTAGAGATGCATGATCTCGAGCCAAACACTACGACTAGTCACACGCACAAGTCCGGCATTGATCGGTGGACAGAGAATGCAAAACATGAAAATCGGGCTCGAGAGCCAGTTCATCGAGAAAACTCTAGCGTCTGTAGAAAAGCTGCAGAACAACCCAGCAAGCATCCGGGACGTCGAGGCAGCCGTCTGGCAGCTGCCGGTGGATGAACCCACCAACTGTCGGTGCTCCGGTGCCAGCTGGGCCCGCATCAGGGATGTGCACGAGCATGGACACGGCCGAGTGGTCACAGTAAGCTGTACAAACAGACAGAAACAACTCACATCACAGCACTCCTCCATGACCCGATGGTATGCATGCCCATACACATGCAAAACTGACATAGGTGCACAACAAGATGCTCAACACTCCATGCTCACACACCCCACTCTCAACCACTCTCAGGCACGGGACGTAGCCCGACAGAACGAATGGCCACCATGAACTTTCCGCGCGCAAGTGCCTTGGTCAAGAAGTCAGCCCGCTGCATGTCCGTGCCCACCCAGATGATGGAGATCACCTCTCGCTCCACAAGATCACGCACAAAGTGATGCTCAACAGCAATGTGCTTTGTGCGTGCATGAAACACACCAGAGTTCTCTGCAATGGCAAGAGCACTCTGGTTGTCACAGCGTAGAACGATGCAAGGCACAGATTGACGCAACTCACGAAATAGACGCTGCAGCCATACCGACTCGGCAGCCCCAGCCCCCAGAGCAACATACTCAACCTCTGATGAGCTACGTGCGATACAACCCTGCTTGCCACTACGCCACGACACAGTGGTGCTACCAAGCAGAAACACGTAGCCTGTCTGACTGCGCCCATCACGACTCCACGCCCAGTCACTGTCTGTGTAACCGTCGACTACCACCGAACACTGCCGTCGAAAGCAGAGTCCGAGGTACGGTGTGGACACCACATACCGCACCACTTGTGCAACCGCATGAAGGGCTGTCGCCTGAGGACACTTTGAGAACTGTGCAAGGAGGTTGACGGCGAAGGCAATGTCGGGTCATGTGGTAGTGGCCAAGTACATCAAATAGCCAATTAGGCGCAAGTACATGGTCACGTCTACTGTCTCCCCTAGGTCTGCGGGATCATCCACCTTGAGAGCATCTTGCCCGTCAGGTGTGATGGGGGTGGAGGTTGTAGGAACTGCACCCAAGAGGTCAGCAAACCGCTCCCCCACAACGCTGGCGTAACGTGCCTGATGCAACAAGAGTGTCTACCACTGACGATCACACACGATCTCCATCCCAAGAAACACAGCTGCAGGGCCAAGGTCCTTCATCCTGTAGGCAGCCTGGAGAACAGCCTTGGCCTCCTTCACGGCCTCCATAGACGGAGACACAATCAAGAGGTCGTCCATGTAGACCAGGATGGCTGTGAAGCTCTCGGCTGTCCGTCTGAGAAAGAGGGATGGGTCAACGTCACTCTGTACGTAACCGGCACGTGTCAGTGTACCGGTGATCTCCAAGTTCCAGCACCTCGGTGACTGTTTCAGGCTGTACAAGGCCTTGTGCAAGCACCAGACCTTGTCAACGACCTCGAATCGAGGTGGCTAGACCATGTAGATCCCCTCCTCTAAGGTGCCATGGAGGAACGCGTTGTTCACGTCCATATGGTGCAGCTCCCAGTTGTGGTGAGCAACAACCCTGAACAAAGCTCGAGCGGTGGTCAAGCGACCAACGGGTGCGACGGTGTCAGTGAAATCTGCTCCCTCAACCTGCGAGAATCCCTTGGCCGTCAAGCGAGCCTTGTAGTGATCCAGGATGCCATCAAGCTTCACCTTCTTGCGAAAGACACACTTGGCCTCTACAGCCTTCCCCCCAGGCGGGAGGTCGACAAGGTCATAGACACCGTGCTCACGGATGGCTCTCAGCTCATCCTCACAAGTAGCACGCCACAAGTCTGCATCGTGAGCTGAGAGTGCCTCCTTCAACGTGCCTGGATGAGGTGTCGTCGAGGGAGAGCTCCGAATGGCTAAGACACATGCCTTCGGACTCGGTGTAACCACGACAAGGTCGGTTGTGGCATCGCAAGCGACCAGGAACTCTCAAGAGACCAACTCGTGGCCGACAGGACATGCTGAATGCACCTCAGTGTAGTCTGCATGGACACTCAATCCAAAGGTCTTCATACAAGGCTCGCCACTCTGAACACTACGAGTCGGGCGCATGGGCGTAGAGTCAGCAGTCCTCTGAGCCCTATGGGGCAATGGTCGAAGACGACCATCGGGCTTGCGGGAGTAGCCCGATGCTGAGGCGCTCATCTCAGGCTGCACGGAAGGCTACTGAGCCAGAGCTGTAGGGGACATGGGTGCATGCACGGGAGTGGGTGTGTCAGAGGGGATGGACACTGGCACGACATCAGTTGTGCCAGAGGGCACTGACGCTCGTACGGGATCAGGTGTGGCAGAGGGGACCGACACTGGCACGGGATCGGGTGTGCCAGAGAGGTCTGACACCGGCATGGGGTCAGGTGAACCAAAAGGGTCTGACACCGGCACGGGATCAGGTGTGTCAGAGGAGACCGACACCGGCACGGGATCAGGTGTGCTAGAAGGGTCTGACACCAGCACGGGATCAGGTGTGCCAGAGGGGACTGATGAGGCTACTGGGCCCACAGCCACGGTGGCCGGATCGTCAGCAGCCGGAGACCGGACCATAGGTGAGGAGGCCTGGACGGACCCATCCGCAGGACTAGACTCCCCCATCCGCCGGGAGGCCACGCAAGTAGGAACGTGTTTGGCAGCCAGCGACAGAATGCTGGACAAGTCGCGGTAGGTGAGAGCCTCAAAGAAGAGAGCATCTCGAGACTCGACAATGCGATGGCGAGCAGGGTCCCAAAAGCACCAGGCCTTCGACCGCGGGGAGATGCCAAGGAAGGTACAAATGCGTCCTCGAGGTGAGACCTTGGACCCGTGCTTGTCCTCGGTGTACGAGACACAGGCGAGGGACCCCCAAACGCGAGCGAGACAGAGATCAGCACGATGGCTGAACCACAACTCGTGCGGCGTGACATGGTCTGGAAGTGGACCATGCGGCAAGCGGTTCCAGACCCACGTCATGTAGGAGAAGCCCTCAAAGGCAAAGGACTCCGGGAGACCGCACTCACACCGCATAGCACGAACTGCATCCTCCATGGTGCGGTTCCAATGCTCAGGCACACCGTTCTGCTATGGTGTAGCAGGGGCGGAAAGCTGGTGAAAGATACCGTGCTTGGCAAAGTAGGCATCCATCTCGCCTAAGAACTCGCCACCACGATCCGAGCGGAACGTGTGCAGGGTGTGAAGAGACTGACGCTCAGCCATCACAAGCCACAGGCGGACCGCAAGTGCGGCATCACTCTTGTGGCGAAGGGTGTAGACCCACCGCATCCGGGTGAAGTCATCGGTCAGGGTGAGAACATATCGACCCCGATCAGAGAGGGACTCGACTGGGAGAGGACCAAGAAGGTCCGAGTGGACCAACTCCGCTGGGCGCAGTGCCGGGGAGGAGGAGTCAGGGTAAGAGCAGGGATGCATCTTACCCTGGGCGCAAAAAAGACAGTCGGTCTTGGGCGGCTTCTCAAAAGAAGTTACGTTAAGACCGAGGGCTGGCTGAGTTGGAATGAGCTTGGACACAGTGTCCGAGCTCACATGGCAGAGGCGACGATGTAATAAGCGCTGGTGCTCAGGGGAGAGAACACCTGTGACAAACACACACACAGAAGAGAGAGAGGAGAAGAAACAGAGGGAATGCAACGAGACATACGATATAGGTCATCAACAACAGAGGCACGAAGCACAACGACGCATGTGTCAAGAGCAATCACTGTGGCAGAGTCAGCAGAGTGCTCAACAGTGAGACCCATCCTGGTACATGCACGAACAGAGAGCAGGCTAAGCTCAAGAGCAGGGACAAAGAGCACATAAAAAATGTACAAGGGGCCACACGGACCATCAAACCGCACAACCCCAATGCCTTGCACAGGTAACAACTGACCAGACCCTGTGCGAACAGACCGAACGGACGCAACGGGACCGAGCACAACGGAGTCACTACGACGACAGGTCATGTGATGGGTGGCACCAAAGTCAATAATCCAGGTGCCACCCGGCTCACTACCAGTCGTCGACACTGAGCAACATGCCACAGAACACTCTGCCTCTGCTGGACGCTCAGTACATGACTCAAGACAACGATGAATAGCACGGATCTGTGACTCGTCAAGCCAGTCAGTACTGTCAGGTCCATCCTCATCGCAAGCCAATATAGCTCCACCACAAGCATCATCACGGGCAACAGACGTAGTAACACAAGCTGTGTCAGGACCACTCGGCTGTGAGAACACACTCGCACCTCCCTGAGTACGAAGCGCTAGTAGCTGACAAAGCTCCGCGATCGTGCGATCCCGAGGGTCCACATCACCGCTGTCGCCTGGTGAAGCGAATGTGTCTGCTACATTCGTGGTCTCGGCGCGTCTAGTACGTGTGTCACTCGAGGAAATCCACTGCGTGTGCACCGCGTGAAGGCCGTGCATGATCCGAGTCCAGTCAAGGGGCTGCTCACACTTTGTGTAGCGGTGAGCGCCTCCACAGTTGTAGCAGTGGACAGAACGTCCACTACCACTACTCGTCGGCTGCTGCTGCTGCTGCTGCTATAACTTCCCACGTCATTTCTTCCCCTTCTTCCCATGTGCGACCACTGCAATGCCCTGAGTGTGGCCGCTCGGGGTAGAGGAGGATGAGGAGGAAGCGGTGGAGGTGGGACTAGTGAGCTGGGACAGAGGCATAGGAGGGGTCGCAGTCACTGCTACAACAAGTGGACTCTGTTGATGGGCAATGGGAGCCTCATGAGCCGATGTGGCCTGAATGAAGTAGCGATGGGCCCAAGGAAGCAGCTGTAGTGACTCCGACAACTCAGAGAGAGCCACACGGTCGAAGCACGTAAAGAGCTTCACATGGTCCAAATGTGCCCCCATCATGATGGTGTCGAGTGGCCACAACAGCGTCACGCCACCGGTCCCAAGGCGCGTGTAAAGGCGCATCGCGCACCTCGAGTAGTCAGCTGCAAGCTCCGTGGGACCCTGATGGAGGGAGTGAAACTCACGTAGTTGGGTCGCCCTCGTGGCATGCGTCTCCGTAGCGAGAAGTGTCAAGGCCAGCTCCAAGCCCTAACGCGGAATTGCTCCAGTCCCGGTCCCAGTCTCACCGGGGAAGTGTCGGAAGTCGGCCACAGTCTCCCGCGGCATGGCGTAGAGGAGACCGCGCATCGCTCTCGCTGCTCTCTGGACCTGGTGAGCGTCGCGGGTCTGGTACTGGCTGTGGTAGTAGGGCCAGACACTCTGAGAATGGGCCCACACCTGAAATAAGGTCTCCTTGGAATCGAAGCCCTCGTCGCTATCGTAACGGGGTGGAGGTATCTCAAAGTCCTTCGGTCGCCGCTCCGTGGGGAGGGCGACCTCAGGCTCGGGAGACGGTGGACGGGGCATGGGGAGCCCACTAGTGAGGGAAACGCCAACAAAAGTGAATGCTGCCGAACGACGTGGCTGATCCTGACGGCTAGAAGGTCGTGGAGTGAGAGGTTGCGACCCTAGGCGTAACTCATGGATGCACACCTCAAGCACACGAAGCTCGTGCTCGTGTGAGTCATCCTCAATCTCCTCCTCATCCTAGGTGTCAACCTGTGATGAGTGGTGCTGAGGCCGCAGTGCTGTGTAGGGTGTAGACTACGGAGCAGATGGTGCAGCTCCAGTAGATCCTCTAGGTGGCTGCTGTGAGGCCCTCGAACGACCCCGCAGTAACTCCATGATCTCCTACAACGTGTCGGGCTACCGCTGCTGCTGTCGGCACATCTCGTCCTGCGACCGACGAAGCTCGTCGATCGCGAGGGACTGCGACCGCGGACTCATAACGCCCAAAGAGGAGGAAGAGGAGGGGTCAACTAGCCCTTTGTCCTTGTCGCGGACCGGCGCCATCGCAATGCTCAGTATGGGGCCGAATGTAAAACATGCTCCGAACAAAAAAATGACAGCATTTCTCGAGGAGTTAAAACGTTCAGAAAAACTGTTTTGACTTCAAAATTGCTAACATCAACATAGTCGGTGATGACGTCAGCATTTTTTACGCTAGCGAAAAAACGCTAGCATTTTTTACGCTAGCGAAAAAAACGTTCGCGATTTCTTTTTCCAGGTCACGCGAACTCTGCGTGACTAGTGGGGTTGAAGTCATCGCCCCCTACTCGCGGCTGCGCAGGGGCTGTGTAGGCCTGCGTAGTACCACGTAGGCCTGCGCAGTGCTGCACAACACTGCTGTGTAGTAGCAGTGTCGTGCAAGCCCGTCGCTGCTGCTGTGGCGGTTCTGCTGCTGCTACGTCCGCTGTAACTGCTGCTACGCTGTTGTAGCCGCTACTGCTGCTGCTGCTGCTGTTGCTGCTGTCGCTGCAGCAGCTACAATGTTGCTGTTGTGCTGCTGCTGTTGTGCTACGCCACTGCTCGCAGCCGCCGTCGCAAGCTACTGCTGCAAGCTGCTACTCCATTTTTTTTGGTGTACAGGATGGCAGCCAGACACGGCTGTTGCTGCCACCCGGTGCTGCTATTGCTCACCGGCGTGGCTGTTAGATCTCGTCACTACTGCAGCTCCTCTCGCTACGGTGGTGGCGATTGCGTGGTGACGTCGCTGCTACTAACGGCGGCTGCGATGGGTCCCAGGATGTGGCGGCGACAGTGACTCTCATTGCTGCTGCCTGTGCTTTGTCTCTGCGGCGTAGCTCAGGGAGAGGGGTCTCGCTGCTCTAATACCATGAGAAATTGCTAGGAAGCTTCCTAATCTTGCTGCTGCTGACGTGGCGACACTGTCCAGTAAGTTAGAGCACTAGCAAGCAAGCAGGTGCAAGAAACAGCAAGGATCAGGCTAGGGATACGCACAAAGTCTCATAAGCTCGAATAGCTTAGTAATGCAGAGAGAAATGACAACTAACAAGCACACAGCATAAATACGTGCCGTAGCACACAACGGGTGACGCACGCGGCAGTGTCAGTTTGTCTTAAAACCAGCTCAAAACCACTGTTTTGGCCGTAACTCTGCGCACAGGCATCCAAACGCAACACCGTCTGAACCTAGAGATACATAATCTTGAGCCAGATGCTACGACTAGTCACACACACAAGTCTGGCATCGATCGATGGACAAAGAATGCAAAACATGAAAATCGGGCTCGAGAGCCAGTCCACCGAGAAAACTTTAGCGTCTGCAGAAAAGCTGCAGAACACCCCAGCAAGCATCCGGGACGTCGAGGCAGCCGTCTAGCAGCTGCTGGCGGATGAACCCTCCAACTGTCGGTGCTCCGGCGCCAGCTGGGCCTGCATCAGGGATGTGCACGAGCATGGACACGACCGAGTGGTCACAATGAGCTGTATAAGCAGACAGAAACAACTCACATCACAACAATCAGAGTGTCATAATGCTTCAATATAATTTTTAGAGAGAAATGAAAAATTACAGGTCCATGGCATAAGTACCTACCGCGGCGCACGGCGGGTGTCGCATGCGGCAGCAAAAGGTCTGTCCTAAAACCGGCTCAAAATCATTGTTTTAGCCGTAACTCAGCGTAGACATGTCAGAACGTTATGCCGTCTGAACCTAGACGTGCAGAATCACAAGCCGGACGCTACGACTGGTCACATCCATGTATCCGGCATCAAACAATGGACAGACAATGCAAAAACATGCAAATCGGTCCCACGGCCAGTCCACCGATAAACTCCTACGTGCAGCATAAAAACTGCAAGAGGTCCCTGGCAGCGTCCAGAGCTCTGGGACTGTCGTCGGTCATCTCCAAGCTGGTATTCCACCACCAGATGATGCACCCGTACCATCTGGGTTTGCATCAGGGATCTGCACGGGCATAGACACGGCCGAGTGGTCACAATAAACAATACAGGTCGACAGGAACGTCACAAATGACAACACTCCCCCATGACCCCATGGTACGCATGTCCATACGCGTGTAGCACTGAAACAAGTACAAGAACGAGTGCAAAAACAGTCGTGATACAGACATAGACAGAGCCCACACTCAACCACTCTCAGGCAAGGGGTGAAGCCCAACGAATGGCCACCAGAAACTTCGCACGTGCTAGTGCCTTCGTCAAGAAGCCAACACGCTGCATATCAGCGCCAACCCATATGACGTAGATCACGTGTCGCTCCACTAGGTCACACACAAAGTGATGCTCAAGTGTAATACGCTTTGTGGGAGCGTGAAAGGCATGAGAGTTCTCTGCAATGACAAGGGTACTCTGGTTATCGCAACGAAGCACAATGGCGGGTACTGACTGACCCAGCTCAAGGAACAGGCGCTACAGCCATACTGCCTTAGCAGCCCCTACACCCAGAGCAACATACTATGCCTTCGACGAGCTACATGAAATGCAACCTTGCTTCCCGCTATGCCAGGACACAACGGTACCACCAAGTAGGAACACGTAACCGGTGCAACTGCGACCATCTGGACTCCAGGCTCAGTCCTTGTCTGCTTAGCTGTCAACAACCACCGAACACTGCCGGCGAAAGCAAAGTCTGAGGTACGGTGTGGAGACCAGGTACCGCACCACTCACACAGTCGCATGAAGGGCTCTAGCGCATGGAGCTTGCAAAAACTGTGCAAGGAGGTTGACGGCGAAGGCAATGTCGGGGCGTGTGGTAGTGGCCCGGTACATCAGATATCCGATGAGACGGAGGTATAAGGTCACATCCACCATCTCCCCCAGCTGTGTGGGATCGTCCACCTTTAGGACATCCTGGCCATCAGGTGTGAGAGGCATGGAGGCCGTGGGCATGCGCCAAGGAGGTCACTGAAGCGCTCCCCCACGACGCGTACGTATCGGGCTTGATGCAGTAATAGTGTCTGACGTCTGCGGTCTCGCACGATCTCCATACCAAGAAATACCGTTGTAGGATCAAGGTCTTTCATCGTATAGGCAGTTTTGAGGACCGCCTTGGCTTTCTTCACGGCTTCCATGGAAGAAGATGTAATCAGAAGGTCGTCCACATAGACCAAGATGGCGGTGAACAACTCAGGCGTTCGTCGGATAAAAATAGAGGGAGCTGCCTCGCTCTGTACATATCCCGCACGAGCCAGGGTGCCAGTGATCTCCTGGTTCCGACATTGAGGAAACTGCTTGAGGCTGTACAAGGACTTACACAAGCGCCAAACCTTGTCACTGTCCTCAAAGCATGGTGGCTAAGCCACGTAAATCTCCTCATCCAGAAAGCCATGGAGGAACGCATTGTTCACATCCATCTGGTGTAGTTCCCAGTCATGTTGAACAACTTCACCAAACAGAGCGCGAGCTGAGGTCATGCGGCCGACAGGGACAAAGGTGTTAGTGTAATCGATGCCCTCGATCTGAGAGTACCCCTTGATGACCGAGCGAGCCTTGTGGCATTCCAGTGAGCCATGCAGCTTCACTTTCTTGCGAAAGACCCACTTGACCTGAATAGCTTTCGTCCTAGGTGGAAGGTCGACTAGCTCGAAAATTCAGTGCTCTCAGATGGCGTGAAGCTCATCCTCACAGGCAACACGCTAGGCTTCAGTATCCTGTGATGAGAGAGCTTCCCTCATTGTACCCGGATCAGGCACCATAGAGGGAGAGCTCTGAGTGGCAAGTGCACACGCCTCAATGCTAGGTCTGACAACCACAAGGTTAGCTGCTCCATCACAAGCGATATGAAACTCGCGAGTGACGAGATCGTGCCCTACGGGACACGCTGGATGTACCTCTTTGTGCTCAGTGTGGACAGTCAGGCCTAGGGCCTTTGTGCCGGGATCACCACTCGCGATCCGGTGAGTTGAGCGCCTGGGTGCGGGACCTGAGACACGCTGGACTCCGGAGTCCAATGGTCAAAGACGACCGCCGGGCTTACGCGATTAACTTGGGCTCGAGGGGCTCACCTTAGGCATAGGGACAGGCATGGCCACACCTGGTGAGGGCTGAGGCAAAGGAGCAGGTGATGCCGTGCGAGGAAATGCAAATGTGGGAGACACGAAACTGCGTGTGACAGTAGGAGCAGGTGAGACAGGACAACGTACAGAGGTCAGAGTGCTGGCGGACACATGTACATGATCATGGATGCCACTAGGGTGCGAGGGAATAGTGGTAGAAGCCGGTTGTGCTGGAGAGGTCTCTTGGCCCACAGCGATGATCAACGGATCATTAAGAGCCGGAGACCAAGAAGTGGAGGGGGCTCGAACGGATACATCAACTGAGCAAGAGGTGCTCACAAGCTCAGACTCCCCCATCCGTTGAGAAGCCTCACACGTAGGAACGCGCGTGACCGACAGCGACGTAATCGAGGTCAGATGGCGGTAGATAAAGGACTCAAAGAAAATCGCGTTGCGGGAATCAACAATGCGACGACGAGCGGGGTCCCAAAAAAGACAGGCCTTCGACCGCGGGGAGATGTCTATGAAGGCACACAGGCGGCCTCGTGGCGAGACCTTGGACCCCTACTGGTCCTTGGTATACCACACAGAAGCCAAGGATCTCCAGACACGAATGAGACGCAGGTCACCACGGTGGCCAAACCAAAGCTCGTATGGTGTAAGGTGGTCTAGGAGGGGACTGTGCAGGAGGCGGTTCCAGACCCACGTCATGTAGGTGAATCTTTCGAAGGCGAAGGACTCACTCAGGGAGACCGCACTCAGACCGCATAGCGCAAACCGCATACTCCATGGTGCGGTTCCAGCGCTCAGAGACACCATTCTGCTGAGTAGTAGTAGAAGCGGAGACCTGGTGAAAAACCCCATGCTCGACGAAGAAACTGTCCATCTCACCAAGAAACTCGTCGTCGCGATCCGAACGGAAAGTATGCAGCTTATGGCAAAACTGACGCTTAGCCATCACAAGCCAGAGGCAAACCGCGATAACAGCATCGCTCTTCTGGCGTAGGCGGTAGACCCACCGCATCCGGGTGAAGTCATCAATCAGGATCAGGACATATCTGCCTCGATCGGACAGAGTTTCGACAGGAAGAGGACGGAGAAGATCCGAATGGACCAACTCAAGAGGGCGAATTGCGCGAGAATAGGAGTGAAGGTAGGTACAACGATGCATCTTACCCTGAGCGCAAATTAGACAGTCGGTCTTGGGCCACTTCTCGAAAGAAGCCACACCAAGACCAAGTGTGGGCTGTATCCGCATGAGCTTTGACACAGTGTCGAAGCCCACATGACATAGGCAACGATGTAGCAGTCGTTGGTGCTCAGTAGAGAGAACGCCAGTGACAAACACTCGAGCAAGAGGAGAGGGGGAGCAAGAAGGAGGAGGAAAATCCAAGAGACACGATACAGATCATCCACAATAGAGGCACAAAAAATAACGGTACGAGTATCAATAGCTGTCACAGTCGCGGAGTCTGCAATGTGCTCCATAGAGAGTTCCATCAGTATATAGGCAAGGAAGAAAAGCAAGCTGAGCTCAAGGTCAGGCACAAAAAGCACGTTGGAAAGATAGAGGGGGCCAGACGGACCATCAAAGCACACAACCCCAACACCCTGGACTGGCAAGGACTGACCAGAGCCTCTACGAACGGAGAGAACAGACGCAACAGGACCGAGACAAACACTCACTACGACGACAGTTCATGTGATGAGTGGCACCAGAATCGATGATCCCAGAACCACCAAGATCACGACCGGAGGACGTCACTGTACAACGGGCAATGGAGCACTCGGCCTCAGACAGGCACTGAGAAACAGGTGAGGAGGAACGACGAAAGGCATAGAGGTACAACTCATGAATCCAATCGATATGGTCAGGCCCATCGTCATCACATGCCAGCTGTGCCCCCCCACACGAGTCATCACGAGCGACCAGAACAGACGAACAAACAGTATGTGAATCACCCGGCTGTGACAACACACTCGCACCTCCCTGAAAGCGAAGCGCCGAGAGATGACGGATCTTGGCGATGGTGCGGTCATGCGGGTCCGGGTCACCACTGCTCGCCGGTGAGGAAGCGGGAACTGCTCATTTAGTCCCAATCACCCCAAAATCACGCACCTTCAAGTATGTGTGCAACGCAATCTCCCATATATTAAAAAAAAAAAGAACACAGAAAATTCCTCCTTGTCTTGATTCAATTGCCTGGAAGTTACTTGAATTTCAGGAAACCACCACAAGAGGAGTGTACATTTGATAGGAAAGCTCTCGGAAATCTGCAAAGGCATGTTTTTTCTTATAAGAAGCTTCTTGGTTGGGTATTTTCATCATTATATTGCTTGAAATCCATAAAATTCATCATTCATTCTTGTCATACTGATTTCAAGCCCATGAAAGAATAAAGTGGAAAACATTTTGAAATGAGGCATATTGCATGCTCAAACGCAAACTCAAGCTTTCTGTTCTTTCATATGACCCCCGTATTAGCTGCGACCTGTTATGATAAAGTTTTTAAATCAAATGGGACATTATCTGCTTTGTTCCATCGCTCGTTGAACAAAGCCGAGAGGCGTCCATCCATTGGGGAGGAATCAAGGGTTTTGCTCCAGCTTTATCGTCCGAGTGCATTTTTCTTCTCGCGGCAGGCTAGAGCACTTCAGACCCGTATCAAGCATTTGTTCTTTTGGTGGATTGCCTAATAATCTCAACGCCCTTAATGGTCAGCACACGAGTCCATATCCTACAGCAATCTGTGCAATGTGTGGTTTAGATTGTCCAGAAAGCGAGTTTATATAAGATGAAAATGCAAAGATGGACAGCCGGTACAAATAATTGTGTGCAGTAGTAATCCAAGTGAAACGGGTTAAACTTCCATTGCAAAATATTATTTATCGGATTGCAAGATCGAAATGTTCCTGACCCCACATCTTTTATTTAGTATTCACTTGGGGGGGGTTCATCACGTATTACCGGACATTCTCTTGTAACAGTCCTCATGTCGTACTCAAGTCAAGAAGAATAACTAGACTATACGGGATCTTGTTTGACAGCCCGTATTTTCTTTGACTCGTAGAAAAGCCACCTATACGCTCACCTTTGACAACCCATCCAGCACGTGATGAAAAGGTGCACTACAGATCGTCATTTCTTCTTCTCAGATGAATCATGACAAGAGTTACATTGCATTAGGCCGTGCGAAGTTCGAGTTTTCGACTGAATATGTTTAAGTTTCCTATCATTGCTTTCGAGACTTGTGGGTTTTTTATTAAAACTTAAAGAGTTCAATGCACACTATGTACTTGTCAGTATAGATTGAAAATAACACCCCGACGCCATCAACATACCGCATTAGTGTACATCGTGGACGTCGACATCATACATCAAGATACACCAAACTCCCCTGCATCCCGTACAGTAATGGCGACGTACACACAGTCGCCATTACAGTAGCTATAGTACAAACACCAAACTCCCCTGCATCCGGCGGTGACCACCTCTAAATATATTCCACTATAATTATTTATAAACTGGATCCGGATGGTATACTATGTAGATTATTTGTTTCAAGACTCCCGTAATCTGGACAAGTATGCATTGGTGGAGGTCGCAGTAATCTACTACACAGAGAATAAGTCGTTGTCCCAGACTCGAGATATCTCTGAACGAAGATTATCCCCCAATTCCACGACCTGCTTGTGGTAGGTCATGTGGGACCTCAAACGTTCAGACAGACACTCTTGAACCACTGTTGGTGGCCACGATGGAGTGTCCATGTCTGAAAGTATTTCATTACATGCGCCCCATGTTTTCGGAACAATGCTAAGAACAGAAAACATGCTTCGTTGCTTTAACAACTGTGCATCCTTGAACTTTATTATCTACATTTTAAATATTGCTCATGGCCAAGATGCAATACCAGTGGTTGTGGATCTTCCCCCAAAGATAACACATTTCATTCCTACAACCACTCACATAACACCTGTGGTGTTATGTGAGTGGGTTCGTCTCCTCTTTGAGGGCCTTGTGAAGTACCATGGCTTTCTAATGCATATTATCTCCGATCAAGATAGAAAATATACTAGCAAATTCTGGTAAAATGTGCACGAGTACTATGGTAGTGAACTCAAATATTGATAGTATTTTACCCTCAAACTAACGGAAAAATAAAGCACATGAATCACACCCTGAAGCAGATACTCAACATGCATACCTACCTTGCCATGAATGATTGGAATGAATTCCTAGCACTGAAAGAGTTTGCCGTGAATAACTCGATGAAAAATTTCACTCAGTTTCTATTATTCGTGTTGAACAATGGTGGATATCTAGTGGTTCCGTCTTCATTGGTGAAGAGTGGGAGTAGAGAAGGACATGTTTGTCCTGGTCAAGCCTTTGATGAGCGCATGAACTCCTTGTCACTGTAGGCTAAGGCTCACCTTCAAGCGGCTCAGCAATGAAAAAAGGCATATGCCGACAAAAGTCAACGTGAGGTCTCGTTTGACATCACCGACAAGGTGCTGCTTAGCTCTGAAAACCTTCCGCTAAAGTTGCAACTGGCACAAAAACTTCTACCAAAGTGGACTGAGCCATTTTCCATCCTTGTACGCACGGGGCCAGGGGCATACGGATTGCTGCTTCTGCCAAGTATGAAGATACTTGATATTTTCATGTGAGCATGATGGCTCCATACACATTAGAAGGAACCATTTAACCACCACCAGCAGTCCTTGCTGTCGATACCCAATACAAGGTCTGCTCTCTAATCCAAGACCTAGAGTGTACACTCCGGTCATGGATTGTCAGGGAATACCTCGTTCATTAGGTCATATATGGACATAAACATAACTCAAGGGTGCGTGAATCTTGCTTGTCCATGCAGGTGGTCAACAAGTACTCGAGAAAGCAAGCATGTTGCACATATCGACGCGTGGAAAGGGGTACCACCTAAATGCGGCAATGGTGAACAATATTCCTGCTGGATGGCCTTCATAAACAGTGACCATTGGTGGTCAGAGGCGTCCAACATGGTTGTCGCGCAGACGCTCAAGCCTAAAAAGGGGATGTCGCTAGAGGTGTTGACAGATAAGTTGTAGCTTGGGTCAAAGTGCCATGTATTCATGCTTAACTGGTAATTAAAAGAATCAGATGTCTTTCACATTGTTGACACCTCACTATGTGACACCCCTTGTTGAGCATGAGTAGTGTAACGAATTGGTACAGGAAGCTTGGTCCACTAAGCAAAATGCACAGTGATTGAGGATCTCTGACCCCCAACCCATCCCGTCTAACCGCCTACACGTTGGGAACCCGTTCAAGTCATGAGGAGAGGCCGACCCTTGCTACAATACTCCCACCGAGGAGTGGGCTTGTACTTGGCGTTTATAGAGGGACTCAAACCCTGGCACTCTGATACCAATGTAATGAATTGGTACGGGAAGCTTGGCCCACTAGGCCAAAACAACGTTGATTGAGGGTCCCCGACCCTCAACCCATCCCGTTCAAGCGTCCACAATCCGGGAACCCGTTCAAGCCATGAGGAGAGGCTGGCCCACGCTACAAATTGGGAGGAATCATGTTAAATGGAGAAGAATGTAGGGAGAGGGCCGGTTTGGTCCTTCCACCTCGCAATAGCAAGGAGGTGGTTTGCAACCACCCCTTGCTAGTGCAAGAGCTGGCCCATTGCCAGCCACTCACTGGCCGCCTGCCGGCTGGCGGCCGGTTGGCTGGACGGCCGGTTAGTTGGGGTCATTCAGGTGACCGGACGACCTCCTGAAGGCGAGCCACCGGCTGCCGATCGAGATGGTGGCTTAATCGACAGCGGAGAGGCCACGAGGGCCTCGAGGGCAAGGCTCATGGCCCCGTGCCCTCGCCCTCGCTCACCCTCCTTGCTACGAGAGTAAGCGAGGATGAGGGATAGATCGAGAGCCAGGACGAGCATCGTGCAAGAATAGTTGGTGCAGAATTTCCAATCATAGCTTGCATGCGACACGGTTTTGCAAGGATGCGTAAAAAACAAAACTCGAATTCTTTTAGGATGAACATCAAGTGTCAAAACCAAAAAATCATCGAAATTCACAAGTTCAGAATCATAGGCCTCTCGAGCAGGGAACGAGGTAAGACTTAGAATATTTGAGTTTCCCTGTACAAATCGTTAATTACGATTTCCCCAAAAAGTAACACAGAAGGGAAACCCCCCCCAGCGAGCTCTGGATGTCATTTCGCAAACTCTGACAACAACCTCCGTGTAAGAATTGGAGACATGACATGTTTCAGTTTCTGCCTATTCACCATCTATGTTCCATCTATTGTAATAGAATGTAGTGTATCTACATTGTTTTCTGAAATTTTTTGGTATTTGAGTGATTCTGTTTTGGAACCAAACAAAGACATAACTTTTGCCGGAAAACGACCAGGGGTTCTGTGCTTGTATTGTTAGAGGGGGTGAACCGGCACTCAGGTTTTGCTATTGATTCTAGGGTTTCATTGAATTCCCGCTTGAATCATGATTCTTCATTGATTTTGCTATCAAGGGGCAACGGGCTCTAATAAGCGGGAGTTGCCTGTTGTGTCCTCAATTTTTGCAAGTCTACTCTCTTGATATCGACAGAGTTTGACCTGATTTTATGGACGAATGTCCAGCTCCGGCCAGAGACACTCAACACGCCTCTCAATGCGAAGTGAGGAACCAAGTTGCGTGTGCAAAATGGACTGTCTTTTTACAAGTGAGATACTTCTGCTCAACCATCGATGTAGGGTTTGATTACCCAAATTTGTTTTGAAACTTGTTTTGAAATGAATATCCTAATAGTGGATATTCACTTCGATCCTTCATTTTGTTGTAGGTAAGACATTTCGAATGTTATGCTGAACGGAGCGTAGATGGTGAACAGGTATAAGTTGCGAGGCGGAACACAATTTAGAAATTGGGGTACTTAAGTAGTTTATAATTAGCGGTAAGTGTACTTCGATGACAAGTGTCAAAACGATTGAACATATATATACAAGTGTCGAGTTACGAATGAGGTATAGTCGGGGTCGTTGGGTTCGTTGCCGAGCGGCACGTGCAGAGTCGTGTCGCGAGTGGTCTGATTCGAGGAGGTCCACCGAGAATTCGGGGGTCTTTGAGAATCGACGGTGAAGATGCAAGATGCATCTTTATAAATCCATAATCATCTCGATGTGTCGAGAAGTCAACCAAAAGGTCATGATACTTCTGTTTGTAGGTTCGAGAGAGTGGTCCAAGCTGTCAGAAGGTTCAGGAATCTCCGTAGAGGGCGGGGCAATTGGCCAGCTTGTCGTCGACCATCGGAGTGAATAACACGTTTCTCGTAACGTGATGTGTTGTTTGTGTAATAACCAAAATTCCCACTCGGAAAGATTAGGGACTTGTGTATGTCTGGTGCGTAACACTTCCCCACCTTTTAGCCACGACGTCCCAGCGTGCGTACAGATGTGGCTCGGTGATGATGGTAGCAGCCGTCAATGAGATGATCGATGTCTCAGAGGTTGTTGTAGGGTTCCCAGCTGTTATGCGCAACATTGTAGCCATGCCACTCAACAAGATATTCTATTGTTTTGTTGCGTCGTCGATGGCCAAGGATGTCCTCGATGACGTACTCTGTCTTCATCCACTTGAACGGGAGGTGGAGGAGGGACATCCCTGCCAGGGAAGTTCTCCTTGGGGTCTCGGTAGTGCTTGAGTCTGTTGATATGAAACACTAGATGAACTTGCATAGTGGCAGGGAGTTTGAGTCGCGCAACCACAGGGGTTGGCATGCGCTCAATCTTAAACAGTCTCAACCATCGGGATTTGAGCTTTGAACCGTCCGCTCCTCGAAGTTTGATGTTTCTTGAGCTGAGGACGACTCGATTGCCAACGGCGAATACATCATCACAGCGATGTCGGTCAGCTGCTCGATTCATCGCTGCTTGAGTCTTTGTGAGAGTTTCCCATATTTCCTCCTAGATGGTGGTGAATTCGCGACGTTAAACTTCGACTACGTGGATGTTGCTACGACTTTGTAGTCCGGCTGGTGTGGCGGGAAGTTTGCCATATACCACTTCAAACTAGGTTTTACCTGTTGCAGTAGAAACTGCCAAATCATATGCGCTTTTGGCGGTCGGGAGTTTTGTGCCCAATCCATCCTGTGAGGTTCGCATAGTGTTCGGAGAAGCTGTTTGAGCGTCTGATTTGTCCGCTCGGTTTGACCGTTCTTTGAGGATGAAACGCCGTTGAAAGTTGAATTCTGCTGCCGTAGCGAGTTATTATTTTGCGCCGCAAACGGCTGGTGAATCGACTGTCCATGGCCCTCGTGATGGTTCTCGGTATGCCGTGGAACGTACAAGGTTGTTTAGAAACACCCATGTTAATCATTCGGCGATGACGGTGGTTGTTGTCGGGATGAAGTGAGACGTTTTGAAAAACCAGTCGATGACCACGAGGTATGGGTCTTGTTGTAGCTGTAGCATTGCCACATCAGTCAGAAAATCTGGTCGGTGGCTGCGTGCGTCCACCGGATTGGTTTTGTCAGGCCGGTACTCGATATCATAGTCGAACCCGGATTCAAAGAACTCCATCCATTGGGTTTGACGCCGGCTGAGATTCCACTACGTCTTCAGATATTTTATCGCGTGGTGGTCGGTGTCCACGATGCATCGGCGACACTCCGGGTAGTACCGCCACGTCTTGAACATGTGCACGACCGCCAGCAACTCCTTCTCGTGTACTACATAGTTGAGTTCCGGTCCTCACAGTTTTCGAGCCATGTAGGCAACCGGTTGTTCGCCGTTGTCATGGTCTTGCAGACGGGCCGCGCCAATGGCTCGGTTTGATGCATCCGTGGCCATGACGTAGTCGATCGTTGGATCGGCTAATCGCAAGGTTGGCACTGAGGTCAACGTGTTCCGCAAAGCGATGAATGCTTCTTGTTTGCTGTCTCCACACCACCACTCACTTTCCTTTCGAGTGAGGCCACAGAGAGGTGCTAACACTTGGGCGTAGTCCCGTACAAATTGCCAATAGTAATTGCAGATCCCAAAAAAACCTGAATTTCCTGAAAGATGGTTGGCGTCGGCCAATCAACGAACGCTATCACGTTTTTCGGATGTTATGGCGATCCGTCCACCATTGATGACGTGACCCAAAACTCGATCGAACGACGACCGGAGTCGCATTTTGAGAGTTTTCCATAAAATAGCTCTTTGTAAAACTTGGAAGAATTTTTTAAGATGTCCATCCTGCTCCTCTCGGGTACGAATGTACATCAGAATGTCTTTGAGTTACACAACGACAAAATCGTCGAGGTACGCACAATAAAATTTGGTTCATTGTTGCCAAAAACGTTGCAGGGGAAATTGTGAGTCGAAATGGCATGACCGTGAACTCAAAGTACCCATAGCGGGCTTGGAACGCCATCTTCTCGATGTTGGCGTCTGCCACACATATTTGGTGATATCCGTTGTGTAAGTTCATTTTGTTGAGAATTCGAGCCCCTCGGAGTTGGTCGAAATATTCGTCAGCTCGGGGAGGAGGATAGCGGTTCATGATGGTAGCATCGTTCAATGCCCGATAATCCATGCACATCCGCATCTCGCCAGTTCTCTTTTTTACAAATAATACTGGTGTGGCTTATGGTGAAGTCGATGGGCGGATGTGCCCAAGACCAAGCATCTCATTGAGCTGCTTCTTCAGCTCGGTCAGCTCATGATCGCTCATCCGATATGCCCCTCGAAATGTCCGTCTACTGCCCGGCTTCAATTTGATGCGATGGTCGATGTCTCGTTGAGGGGGTAGATTTTTCAGGAGTTCATCGGGGAAGACGTTCGCAAACTCTCGGATGAGCGGTGCAAACTCTTTGGGTACCGTCGTGAACTTTGTTGATGCCGATGAGGCCGATGAGGCCGATGATGAGTCAGCTGCTGCCACTTCCGCTTCTCTCATTGACTCGAGATGTATGAACCACGCACGACCTCCTTGTCATATACAATGCTTGGCCACATTGAGCGGCATTGGCTGCACAAGTTGTCGCTTTTTGGCTTCCATGACTTCCTCTGCTGCTTCCACATCTGCTGCTTCCGCTCTCAGCTTCCGTCTCGCAAGCGGAAGTCGTGGCTTGGTGCCATCGATCTCCATGTAAATGTCGCCGTTGTTCTAGTCGACCTGCGGATTGTGCCGGTACAAGAAGTCTTGTCCGAGGATGATTTTGTGATCGCTCATTGGAAAATACCTCGTCACCGTTACATTCCGTAGATCTCTCACTTGTAGCCATAAGGGTTCTCGGAGTCTCTGTATCTGTAGTCTCCTATCGACGGTTTTTCCTTCAAACATCTCTGGTTTGGTCTGTAAACCTAGTTTGTGAACCATGTCATTGCTCACGAATCTGTATGAAGCTCCTCCATCCAATAGTGCCGGTACCGTTATGTGACTTTTGCAATCTTGAGGCTGAAATTTTAGTAGTATCCCCGGTTGGTCATCCGCGTATCCCTCGTCAAACTTTGCCATCTCAGAAGCCCTCTGCGACGATGTAGGCCATTCAGATCGGCGATCGTTTGGCACATATTGCTCCTCACAGACAAGAGTTGCGCCTTTTGCTCCTGTCCTTTGCCGTTTCCCTACTGATTTTTCTGCGACTCCCCCCGCCCTTTTGGTCTCTTGCTTGTTCTCACAGTTGTGAGCGGTGTGCCCGACTTTTCCATAGTTGTAGAAGGTTCGTGTATCTCTCTAGTCGATGGCGTCCACTTCCATCGGAGTCGAGGAGTCCGCCGACTGTTTTTTTCCTTTTCCATGATAGTTCTAGTTAGGAGGTCGCCAGCCAAAGGATTCCTTGATCCGAGCGTTGTAGTCCGTACTGTCGATCCTTTCTGGTCCTACGATCATACGCGACAAGTCGTTTTGGATGCCAAAAATATCGATTGCTTGCTTGAGGCCGTTGTTGTAATGAAAACAGAGTTTGTCGGGGGGCGATGTGTAACGGCGCTGGCCGTTTTGAGACTAACACTGGAACCAAAACGTAGGCCGTCTGAATAGTTAGTCCAAGGAGGTTGAGTGACTGGCCGCCTCAGCCATTTTGGCTGAGACGCGTCACGGCAAAACGGACATGGTCGTCATAGGGCATCTTTACAAACATGCAACCTAAAAACCCTATCGTTTCACGTGGCACGGCCACGTGGAAACAGGACCCTAGCAACCAACTAGAGTGGAGGAGGAGTGACGCGATGGATTTTCCATCTAGGTACTCCCTTCGTCTCAAATCCAGCCATGGGCTGTTTTCCAGGCTAGAGTCGAACTCAACTCTAGCCCATATATTTTTCCGGGCTTTGGCTCCTCGAAACCTGAGCCTCAAGTACCCGAAGTACCCGATAATTATTTAACGACCATTTTTAACTGTAAAAATGGTCCGTACGCTACATTCCTCCCCCTTTGCTTCGAACTGTCCCGGTTCGTCTTTGCTCATGGATGTTTGATCTTCGCGTTCTTCATGATGTAAATCAAACAACAAGAAGTGCAAACAAGATCACATATGTGAATTCTTGTCATCCGCAACACGGTTGTGTCACGTTCACGGACAATCAACCACATACCAGTGGTTTTTGTGAGTCTAGTCATTCGCGTACAACATCCAGTGTTAATCACGTGATCCTTGGCTCTTACCAAGATGAGGCACGTTCAATCCTTGTACGTTCTTCACAAGTGTTGGTGAGTCCTCACCAAAGACTCATCACACGTTTGTATGAGTGACTTAGTCGATGCCTTTTGGGACGTACATTATGAACAATATCTTGCCAGTTTGGAAAATGGTACAAAGGATGAATGGTCCCACATTTTGTGTGGTATGTGTTCAGCAAGCAGTTGTGTCGATGCCTCCTCCCCCTTTGCAAGGAGCGACCCTGCGACCAATTAACCGGACGTCCCTGCAAACACTGTCAAGGTCCACACAACACTTCCCATGTCGTTCAGACATGATCTCTTCCAAGGGGTTGTTTCCGAGGTGGTACCTCCCCGCAACATTATCAATATGTACAATCCAAGATGTGGACATCGATCCTCTCGGTTTGCAACAACGTGTTCATGACCACTTGTAGGTCTACTAAACCTCTTTCAGCACCTGTGGGTGGGTTGGATGAACTCAACCAAGCTCCACCAAGCCCATGCAACTCGCATGCTAGGTTTATCTTAGGGTTGGGAGACACCAAGGTCCTAAGGCGTGGTTGCTGAGCACCTTTGCTTTTCCTTTAAAAAGTTGCACTCATCTTTGAAGGAGGCAGTGTTGGTTGTCTGGCATGAGCAATTGTAGTCAACATCCATCATTGGACACGACACTGCTCCGACCTAGATGATCTTGGTTTCAACCATTATCTCCTCATTTCTTTCTGAAATGGGTACCGTAGGCTGCTGCTCACGTCCCTGTCAAAAGCACACTGCTTTTGAACTAGGTTAGCCGAGATCACAGATCTCAACGACCATACATTCTATCCACGAACAAAGTGTTCAGCGTATGGTATTCACCAAACGGGTGTACCATGATCACAATCATTACGGCACAAGGTGGACGAACACCTTTCGGGTGTCAATTCCATGTGATTGTGATCGATCACTTCCGAATCAAATTTGGTGATCCTGGAACAACTAGTTCCTAGATATTTCTGTGATTATGTAATCACGTCCAAGAGTTCCATTCGAGAACCCGTCAATGGATTGTGTTTTCCAAGTTGCAACAATCCGTGTTGTTTCAATGTCTTCTATTATGTACATTCGGTACTTCCACTCAATAGAGTATTTTTCATATGCCTTATCCGAGGCACTTGTAGAGGATATCGCCCTCATCGAGGACATCAGACAAACCACCACAATCCTAGATATCACAGTAGCGACATCCAAAAGTATATTGTACTTGCATTCGGCAATGTACATCAATGAAACCATCCCCAAAACCAAGGGACTTGAGCCGCTTCATCATGACCTTTCGGGTCAATGAGCATGCTTCGACTACATCGTAGTCATCATGATCTCTCTTGGAGATTGGTTTTGTTCCAGCAAATCGGATGTTAGATTTATGTTGCATATCGATGTCGCATAGGCGGTGCTATACCGTATCTTTGGCAAGATCAGAATCTATCCGCATGATGTTTGAAAAGCGTGACGTACACGACTAGCGTATCGTGTCACGATGCCATGAAATTTGAGGCGTTTCTTAAAACATCCGAAGGATCTAATGAGAGATATCGTTTTCCAAGGCCCATCTTGAAGAGTATTTTCTCATCAACATTTGGTTACGACACACTGGTCGTTATTTTATTTCATGTCGATTATGACTCGTTATGTGGTCGGTCGGACCACCAAGATGTGGATGCTAACACACTGTTAGCATAAAGCTATTGGCTTATAGGTCGTTTCCATAGTCATAGATTTGGACCATGCTAAAGGTGGACAAACTCCTCCATTTCCAGAGGTGCTACAAAAGCCCAGTCGGTTGAGCACCAATTCCAAAAACAAACAGGGCTTGCATGACTGCAAGAGGTGAGAGAACATGACCAAGTGCCGGAGATAACCCACTTGTCATTAGATCATGGTATGCGATCCATGCCACTGTACTTTAGCCACGTGAAATACAGTACACGGCATGCGTGGAAAACATGCACGAAATGCACAAAAACCTTATCCACTAACTGTCGGTGCGTCGATCACAACATCCAGTTATGGATAAGTTGGATGGACAAATGATCATAGAGGTTTTGTGATATTTGGACAAGTTGACGATATCAGCTGAGGTTTTCGATAAAAATGGCGACACCATTTTTACCACACAAGTGGTTTGGTGGGCGTAAGACGTGTTCTACATCGATCGCACGTCCCATTATGCTACAATGTTCAAAGGAAAATGCGATCATTTCATGACTAAGCCCGTGTCATGGCTATGTCATGAGATGTGAAACAAACCTGGTGTGTTAGCATGCCGACATCAATCCTCAAGAATTGACATCGCGTTGCCTGTACACAGTGTGTACTGTATGCATCAGTACCTTTCAACGGTTCTATGCATCATTAGTCATGGTTGTTGCAAACATTCGTCCGTGACTGAACGTATCGGGGATGATACCCTTGAATACATACTCAGTGGCAGAACCATTGACATCATATCACTCGGTGAGCGATGGATACAAATCGTGGTACCCGACTGGTACCAACGAGCAAAAGTATACGAGTGTACCGACAACCCTGTTCAAAAAGACAAAGATATTTGTCAGTGGGGGCTGTAACTGCACCAAAGAGGGACGGAGACTCTTCTATGGGTCCTCGATGGTTTAAGGTGCCGCAGTGCGTTGGTTGGAGACTACAAGAGTTACTCTCCGGCATTAGAAAGGACATACTGTCAAATTTGAATAAATTTGAAGGCCACACCTTCAGTCTATCATCACTCGATAAGTGAACATGTCATGGACATTGATAGACAAAACTGCAGGAACTGATGTCGATGACACGAGTTCACTCATAGTTCTGTGAAATTTCCATTTTGAAGAAAAACGAGCGACACTCCTTTCTTTTTACTAATGGAGTTCCAAAGGACTATGACGGTCTCATAGTTTTCTACAAACCAACTATGACATGGTTGGGATCACAAAAATGTCTAGGTTTGGTGTCTAAAGCTTATAACAATGGAAACGATCTATAAGCCGATAGCTGTACGCTAACAATGTATTAGCATCTACATCTTGGTGGTCCGACCGACCACATAATGAGTCAATCAACATTGAAAAAAATAACGACTAGTTTGTCGGAACCAAATGTTGATGTGAAAGGACTCTTCAAGATGGGCAATGGGAGATGATATTTCTCATCAGATTCCTCCGACGTTTTGAGAAACGTCTCAAAGTTGAGGACATCGTGACGCAGTACACTAGTTGTGTACGTCACGCTCTTCAAACAACATGCAGATGGATTCCGGTCATACCAAGGCATGGTGTAGCACCAGCTATCCAATTTGTTGGAACAAAACCAATCTCTAAGATAGATCATAATGACTACGGTGTAGTCGAACCATGCTTCACTGACATGAAAGGTCATGGTGAAGTGACTCAAGCCCCTTGGTTTTTGGGATGGTTTAATTGATGTGCATTGCCGAATGCAAGTACAATATATTTTTGGATATTGCTACGGCGATATCCAGGATTGTGATGGTTTGTCAGATATCTTCGATGAGGGTGATACCCTCTCCAAGTGCCTTGGATACGGCATATGAGAAAATACTTTATTGATTGGAAGTACTGAATGTACACAATAGAACACATTGAAGCAACACGGATTGTTGCAACTTAGCAAACACAATCCATTGACGGGTTCGCGAATGGAACCCTTGTACGCAATTACATAATCGTAAAAAGATTTAGGAACTAGTTGTTCCAGGATCACCGGATGTGATTCGGAAGTGTTCGATCACAATCACATGGAATTGACACCCGAAAGGTGTTCTTCCAACTTGTACCGCAGTGATTGTGATCATGGTACACCCGTTGGGTGAATACCGTACGATGAACACTTTGTTCGTGGATTGAATCCATGGTCATTGAGATCGGTTATCTCAGCTAACCTAGTTCAAAAGCAGTGTGCATTTGACAGGGACGTGAGCGGCAGCCTATGGTACCCATTTCAGACAGAAACAAGGAGATGATGGTTGAAACCAAGATCATCTAGGTCGGAGCATTGTCGTGCCTAATGACGGACATTGACGACAATTGCACGTGCCAGATGACCAATGTCGCCTCCGTCAAAGATGGGTAGAATTTTTGAAAGGAAGAACAAGTGTGCTCAGCAACCATGTCTTAGGACCTTGGTGCCTCCCAACCCTAAGATAAAGCTAGCATGCAAGTTGCATGGGCTTGGTGGAGCTTGGTTGAGTTCAGCCAACCAATCCACGAGTGTTGAAAGAGGTCTAGTAGACCTACGCGTGGTCATGAACACGTGGTAAACCGAGAGGACTGATGTCCAAATCTCGAATTGTACTTATCGACAATGTTGCCGGGAGGTACCACCTTGGTAACAGCCCCTTGGAAGAGATTATGTCCGAACGACATGGGAAGTGTTGTGTGGACCTGGACAGTTTTCACAGGGACGCCCAGTTGATTGGTTGTAGGGACGCTCCTTGCAAAGGGGGAGGAGGCGTCACCACAACTGCTTGCTGAACACGTACCACACGAAATGTGGGAAAATTCATCCTATGTACCCTCTTCCAAACTGGCAAGAGGTTGTGACAATGTACGTCCCAAAAGGCATTGAATATGCCATTGATACACACCTGTGGTGAGCCTTCGGTGAAGACTCACCAACACTTGTGAAGAACGTACAAGGAATGTACATGTTTCATCTTGGTAAAACCCAACGATCACGCAATCAACACAGTATGTTATACGCTAATGACCATAACCACAAAAACCACAAGTGTGTGGTTGATTGTGCGTAAATGTGACGCAACCGTGTTGCGGATGACAATAGTTCATACGAATGATCTTGTTTGCACTTCTTGTTGCATGGCTTGCACCATGAAGTACGCGATGATCAATCCTCAGTGAGCAAAGACGAACCGGGACGGTTCGAAGCAAAGGGGGAGGAATGTAGCGTATGGGCCATTTTTAAGGTTAAAATGGTCGTTAAATAATTATTGGGTGCTTCGGGTACTCGAGGCTCAGGTTTCGAGGAGCCAAAGCCCGGAAAAATATAATAGGATAGAGTCTGGTTCGACTCTAGCTTGGAAAATATCCGTGGCCGGATTCTAAGTGAAAGGAGTGCCGCGATGGAAAATCCATCGTGTCACTCCTCTTCCACTCTTAGCTTGGCGCTAGGGTCGTGTTCCAGCGTGGCAATGCCTTGTGGAACGATTAGGCTTGGGATAATTGTTTTATGTCTATGCCCTATGATGACCCTGTCCATTTGTGGTACGGTTCGTCTCAGCCTAAATGGCTGAGGCGACCATTCGCTACTCCTCCTTGGACTACACTTTTGAGGGCCTAAGTTTTGGGTTCAGAAGTTAGTCGCAGAACGGCCAGTGCCGTTACAGGAACCAAAATGTAGGCCCTCAGAATTGTTAGTCCAAGGAGGCCGAGTGACTAGCCGCCTCAGCCATTTTGGCTGAGATGCGTCACGCCGAAATGGACATTGTTGTCATAGGGCATCTCTACAAACATGCAACCTAAAAACCCTATCGTTCCACGTAGCACGGCCACGTGGAAACAGGACCCTAGCGACCAACTAGAGTGGAGGAGTGACGCGATGGATTTTCCATTGAGGTACTCCTTTCTCCTCAAATCTAGCCACGGGCTATTTTCCAGGCTAGAGCCGAACACGACTCTAGCCCATATATTTTCCGGGCTTTGGCTCCTCGAAACCTGAGCCTCGAGTACCCGAAGTACTCGATAATTATTTAAGGACCATTTTGACCGTAAAAATGGTCCATACGCTACACGATGTCTGCTCTGGTGATGATCGCGCGGAATCTCCGTGTGTACTCTGCCACGCTGGACTGCTGACGCCGACGTTGAAGCTTGTATCGTGCGCCGGACTTCTTGTTCAGTTGTCCACAGGGTTTGTGCATCGCGCGCAGAAATTCACTCCAGTCGGTTGGTGGCGTCAGCGCTTCTTTCCATTGTGGGTTAATCTGCTCCAAGGATAGAGCGCCTGCGATCGGCGATATGAGACGGGCGCCGTTGGCCGCTGATGAGGCTCCATCGGTATCTTGTTGTCGTTGGATGTTCTTTAGATCAGACCACCAAGTTAACACCGTGCCACGCAAAAACCGCGGCCGTGAGGTTAAATTTCTTTGTATCGTCGTTGACCCTATCTACGGTGAAGTACACTTCCAAACTCGTCAGCCACATCCAAACCATCGGCCCTTTAGAGTTTGCAGGATCGAACGGTTCTGGTGGAGTCGGACGAATTTTGGGTTTGCTCGACAGTTGGGAATTTCTCTCGGCGAGGACCGCTTCACGCACGCTTGCACTGCGAATAGCCTCCATCGCGACGTCAAGTTGTTGGAGCAGGTGGTTGTTGATCCTCTCGAGCGCGGAGATTCGGTTTGTCAGTTCCTCATTGATTCGCGCCTATCGTCCAGTGACACCTGTTGTCTCGGCTGCCGTTGTCGGGGCTGTCGGTTGGGACGGCTCGTTCATCGTCGTTGGGTCTTGGACCAGATTGGTCGCCGAAGATGTAGCGGTTGTTCATGTTGCTGCAAAGCTTGCCACGCCAGCTTTCGCTGCCGCTTGAGGGTTCGCGTGCATCGGCACGTTCTACTGCTCCATCGCCGAAGTCGTCACTGAAGACTCGCTACTGGTCGTCGGTTGCGCTCACTCGCCTCACGTCGTAGTCACGAAGTTTGCCAAGTCTTGACGTGCAAGATGCACTGACGGCTTGTGCGAGGTAGTCCACCGGATTGGTTAATTAGTCAGTTGCCTCTCCAGCATCGCTGAGCTCTGATACCAAGCCGAGCGGAGCGTAGATGGTGAACAGGTAGAAGTTGCGAGGTAGAATATGATTTAGAATTTGGGACACTTGAGCAATTTATAATTAGCGGTAAGTGTAATTCGATGACAAGTGTCGAAATGATCGAACATATATATGCAAGTGTCGAGTTACGAATGAAGTATAGTCGGGGTCGTTGGGTTGGTTGTCAAGTAGCCTGTGCTGAGTCGCGTTGCGAGTGACTGGAGAAGGTCCACCGAGGAGTTGGGGGTCTTCGAGAATCGACGGCGAAGATGCCAGATGCATCTCTATAAATCCATATTCGTCTCGATGTGTCGAGAAGTCGACCGAAAGGTTGTGATACTTTTGTTCGTAGGTTCGCGAGAGTGGTCGAAGCTTTGGTAAGGATAGAATCCCCGCAGAGGACGGGGCATTTGGCCAGTTTGCTGTAGACCGTCAGAGTGAATATCACGGTTCTCGGGAGTGATGGGGTGTTTGTGTAATAACCAAAATGCCCACTTGGAAATATTAGGTACTCATGTACGTCTGGAACGTAACATCGAAGACTTCAGGAACCCAGCCATGTAGGCAAAATAGGTGATAGAATAATAAGAAATCGGCAGGGAAACTTCGATTTCACTTATGATTCTTCAAAAGAAATTGGCACAATTGGAGTCGTTTGCGAGCGCTCGCAAACCTTCTCGCATCACTGCCTCCACGCTATTTTTTTTTGTCCCTTGGTCGTAACCGTTGGGAACGGGGGGGTCTCCTAGACACCAAAACAAGCCTCGGAGTTGAACCCGGCCCCCCAAAAATTATGACAGACAATAGATGGAGGGATGTTTCCACCAGCGGTGGAAATTGGGAGTGAGTTGGATAATGGTGGTGGCCCTGGCTTTCCGTGCGCTGCACAAGAAAGGGGCGTTTGCAACAACCGTGTGTAGAGCCTGGATACTTCGTATTTTCTATCGTCCTGATGGAAGGCTGTTGGTTCGAAGCGCCGCATGTTGTAGGTGATTTTGAATATCATGGGGTATGGTGGCAACGATGTTGGTTTTTGTGCTCATTGTGCTCTATTGTGTCCTCCCGGCTTGTGTACATCGGCGTGCAGATGACTGACGGCGAGACTCGACGCCGATGGAGTGTCGTCCGGTGGAGCTGACGCACGCTGAGGTCGTCTCGCAATTCGCTGGAGCCTCCTCTCTCCGGCGATGTGTTCAGCTCCATCGACAGGCCTCCTCGGCGGTCGCACTGCCGGCAGTCACTGCCACCGCAGTCGCTGTCTGCATGCGTCCAGCGCGTACTGTCGTGCCTGCGTCGTCATGCACTGCCTAGGGTCCCAGTTGCATGTTGCATGGCCCTGTTTGGCAGCATAAACCATCGTGGGCACTACCTGGGTTCAGGCTGCCATAACTCCTCGCTACTATTTTTCTAGCAGATTCTGACCGCACGGCTGCGTTCGCAGCGTCGGTATTATGGTATGGTCCAGTTTTCAGGCAAAACGGACGACGCCCGGGTTTTGGGCTGTCGGCTGTCTGGCAGGCCTCACCGAGAAAACCTGCCAGCCTGAACTGAGCTATTTTCTGATTGGCTGATGAACTGAGTAACAAGCTCTACAGAGCTGGGGGGGGGCTAGAACTTGGAGGGGTCCCCCATTGTTGTTAATTCTTCATTCCTAATCAGTCATTATCAGTTTTCAGCTGCTTTCTGGCGCTAACTGTGGCGCGCGCGTTTCTGAGTAACAAAACCCAGAGCTTCCAGACGTAGACTCTAGAGCAGCAGACTGAGGGGGGCAGCTGACTTAAGCAACGAGCGTGGAAGCCCACACGCTGCATAAACAACGCTGCTGCCCCAACCTGCTGCATAGTTTCCATTTTGGTATCAGAGCAGGAGCGTAGCAGCAGCAGCAGAAGACTGGCGAACAGGTGCCAGACAACGCCGGCGGACCCCCATACGCGCCAGTGCAGGGGAAATGCTGCCGGATATTTTCCGACAGCATTGACCCTCCTGGTGGCGGCGTCAGATTTTTTCCCACGGTCACTGGGCCAGGGGAAATGCTGGCGAAATTTTTTCGGCAGCACTGACCCCCACGCGTGACGCGAGGAGGTGAGCGGCAGGCGGCGTC
>SZWC01000501.1:274267-285535 GCA_023375785.1 Penium margaritaceum
TGGACTCAGTTTATGGCTGCGTTGTGGGTCAGCGAACCACACACACGCCATAGTGCCCCACACTCGTGCAGGGCGTAAATCCGCCTTCTGCTTGAACCACCTCTCCCATGGAGTGACAGTCCTGGGCAGAGGGCCTTGGGGTATTCTGTTCCACACCCAAGTAATGTACTTGACAGCTTCCTCCCAGAATCCAAAGGTTAGGCCGGACTCTGCCAGCAGGGTACGCAGAGCGTCTCCTAACGTTCTGTGCCATCTTTCGGCCACCCCGTTTTGTTGAGGTGTATACGGTGCGGTAGTTTGGTGCACAATGCCTTTAGCTTTCAGGTCTGTTTCCAGTGGACCTAGAAATTCTCCACCCCTATCCGTACGGAGGGTGCGTAGAGAGTACCCAGTCTGTCGCTCAGCAAGAGGAATCCACTCCATGATTGCCCGTTGTGCATCTGCTTTAGTTTTGAGCAGGAACGCCCAGCGGAAGCGGCTGTAGTCATCTGTCAGTGTGAGAACGTACAGTGACGCGTACTGGACTGAGGGGATCGGCATGGGTCCAGTTAAGTCAGCATGCACCAGTTCAAGAGGTACCTCGCTGACATGTTGTGACACAGGAAAACTCTGTCGGTGTGCCTTGCCTTCTTGACAGTTCAGACAGGCGGATGCCTTGAGGCCGTGAGGGCAGTCGTCTAGGCTCAGTCCATGTGCAGGTTGGTGTTTCAGTAGTTCAGTAACCAGTTCTGTGTTGATGTGGGCCAGTCTTCTGTGGATGAGCTCAGTGTGTTTTGGGTCCGTTTTGGTCATGATGTGGGTCTGTGGACGGTTGGAGGGCAATGCAGGGAACAGGGTCAGGCGGTACAGCATGTCAGTATGCAAGGGTCCATCAGCCAACAACGCACCGTGTGCATCAAAAAGCATGCATTTTTCTGCTTGTGTTAGCGTTGACATGCCCAATTGGCGATCCAACNTACAAAACCCCAGTCAGCCACATTACCCCTCCCGGTGCTTGTAGTGCAACAGTCCCAATGCCCTCAACCCTCAACACCTCTCCTGAGCCCGTCCGCACCCCTTCCACATCATGAGTGGCATACAGAGACACAAACAACTGACGATGAGGTGACATGTGATGCAACGCTGATGTATCAAACAACCACTCATGCATGGGCAAGACATGTGATGTAGTGATGTGCGTGTGCCCAAGGCGCGGACCTGGCTGAGGAGCAGCAGTAGTCTCTGGAGGCAAGGTGATGGGCACAGCTTCTTGTATGTCGGAAGTGCGCGGGGTCGCCATGTCGTCGTACACGCGCTGGGCCCACCCTGGGACAGGCACCGGAGCCGCAGCGAACGTTGGCACTGGCAACCCATAAGGCCCAGGCTGTGGCGTCATCTGCTGCAGATACTGTGGGTGAAGCTGATGATGAGGCGTCAGTCCATAGGTGGCTGCTGCTACAGGTTGGTAAGGGTGCACCCCAGGTGGTCCATATCCACCGTAGTGCTGCACTGGAAAGAACTGCTGCAGTGGCTGATGCTGTTGCTGTGCCTGCCTCTGCTGCTGCTGTGTCTGCCTCTGCTGCTGCTGTGCCTGCTGCTGCTGTTGTTTCTCCATCATCTGCCTTTGGAGGGAAGGGCACCGGCGCCAAAAGTGCCCAGTCTGATTGCAGTAGCTGCACCTCTGGTTACCATGGCCGCGACCACGGCCGCGACCACCGCCACCAGACCAGCCACGACCCCCACTGGAGGATCCTCCAGAGGAGATGAATGATGTCTGATTCGCTGCAGCAGCGGTGGAAGAGGAGCTCTGGTGTGCATATGCTGTCGGTGGCGCCGCTGTCATGTCGCGAGCCTCACCCTTCAGTATGTCTTCGTAGTTGCGCAGCTCCTCAAAAACGGAGGCGAGGTCGATGAGCTCGATCTTAGCGACTGGGTGACGACGCAGCAAGTCACGCCGGAACTCTTTGTATTGCTCGCCAAGGTGGAGCAGCACCACGTCCAGCCACTCAAGGATGGAGCACGAGGCACCGAGACCCAAGAGTCGTCGGCGAATGTCCATGGCCTCATCCCAGAACTCAGCAACCGGCGCGCCTGGTTTAGGGTAGAGATTGCGCAGGCGATCTCTCAGCGTCACGACGAGAGTCATGCCCTTTTCTTCTTGGCGCGTGGACAGGTGGCGCCAGGCATCATGCGGTCGTACTGCACCACTTCGTGGGTCAGAGGGATCCTCACCTCGCCCGCCAAAGCGAAAGTGGCGCAGAGCATAGGCTTGTGGGTCTGGCAGTGCGCAGGTTAGTGCATTGAATGCGTGCAACAGCATGAGATCGGTTGCAGCATTTGGGGGAGGACGAATGTAGAGTTCCTCCAACCCATGTTCTGCTGCCCAGGACAGAAAAATGTCCCTCCAGGCCAGGTAATCCTTCGTCCCAAGCTGCGGGGGAGACAGCTCCTTTTGGCCTAGTCCAAGCTGCGCCATTGCAGCAGCAGTGAGGGTGACATTAGGAGCGTTGCCACCACTCCCTTCACCTCCATTTGTCCCGTCTACCTCGCTCATGGTGTTCGGGGAGTGGGTTTGGTGGTCTACCTAGCTCTGGACGGTGCTGAAAGGGACCAAGAAAATTTCGGCAGCAATTCGCCGGGCCCACTTTGGGCCCAGTTTTCTGCCGAGAGCCCGAAGCTCTATAGGGAAGCCACCAGAATAGTCCTGGAGCCCTGCAAGTTCAATCCCGCACCCCAAAACCCTTTGCCCACCCTTAGAGTTGCAGTTGGGCACCTTGGGGAGGGCCTTGATGGGGCGTGGGAGCTTCTTTCGGCGGCGGCTCTTCGTCACAAGCGTCCCTCACATGCGCGAAGCCCTGCTAGGGCTTGCGCGCCTCCTTTAGGGCTGGTTCGACGCCCTGGAGCAGCTTCGACGCCCTGTCCTAGCCCGCCAACCCTAGCCGACATGGTGTCCAAGTGGCGGCCGCCCCTTTCTTCGGCTCCTACGGTCGGCTCTGACCCTTCTCAGGCCCAGAGAAGAGCTCTGATACCATGAGAACTTTGTTACGAAGAGAATGAGACCAACGGCGCTTCGTTTCGTTAAGTATGGAGCATGGGAGGTCCAAAACCCTACTGCGAAGCAAGCCAAAAAAAACGTACAAGTCCCCGAGTAACAACATGACCCCCTCTTACGGGTGAGACTCGATAGTCGAGTCTCACCCATCGGCGGCGAGCGATGCTCGCCGCCGCTCGACGAGGTGCGAGGGCGAAATCGCCCTGTGCGCCCAGAAAAGGCGCACCTTCAAGTCACGAAGTATGTCAGAACTTAGGAAACCTAAACTAGACCTACAAACATGCAAGTTAGGGTCTAATCTAGGTTGCGAATCACAGCGAGCACAGTATATCACATAAATCTCAAGGACACAAATAGGTTTGCTAGCGGGGGCAGGCAAGGGTCGACGGCCGGTGGACCGCGGGAGACAAGGGAGCAACGTAGCCACGTGACAGTCTTGGCGAGCTCGAGTCTCCGCTATCAGCGTGGATCACCACCGACCGCCGATTCCTCATGCACTGCACACCCGAGGGCACATACGCACGAATATATATACAGAGGGTTATCAGCCCAGGCGGCAGCCTCCGACCTCGGCCAACAGTGAGCGCGCAGACTGTCGCTCCCCGTTCCGTGGCGCCTCGACCCCCTGTGGCTCAACGTGTCTCCTCCACTCCCACGGTCGTGAGTGGGGACCCTGGCACAAAGGCTCTCGGCCTGACCACTTCTGCCATTATCGCAGACCTTCATCCGGGCTCTGCATTGGGGTACGCCATGCTTCATCACGAGCATCGGCATGCTGTTGTGGCCGCACTCGCACGCATCCCACCTGGGGCTCGTGATGCACATGCCCTCTCAGTCCGGTCCACAGCGCGCCCAGAGGACCCTTCCACCCTACGCAAGGCTCGAGCCTCCCCTGAGGCCGCACATTGGGATGCTGCCTGTGCCGAGGAGCTCGCCGCTATCCGACAGCACCACGTGTATGACCTCGTCGACCTCCCTCCAGGTCGGAAAGCCATCGGTGCCAAGTGGGTCTTTCGGCGTAAGTGGAAGCCTGACGGATCCTTGGACAAGTACAAGGCCCGTCTCACAGCAAAGGGGTTTGCTCAGGTCCCTGGGATCGACTACGACCAGATCTTCGCCCCAGTTGGTCGGTTCTCCACTAGCCGGGCATTGTTCAGCCTGGTTGCCCAGCACGGGTGGGAGCTGCATCAGATGGACGTGAGCAACGCATTCCTCCATGGCTCACTGGAGGGTGAGGAGCTCTACATGACGCAGCCCCCAGGCTTCGACGATGGCACTGGGAGAGTTTGGCGGCTGCGGAAGGTCCTCTATGGTCTGAAGCAGTCGCCTCGGTGCTGGAACCAGGAGATCAGCAGTACGCTTCTCCGTGGCGGCCTCCAGCGCAGCACCGCTGATCCCGCAATGTTCATTAGCCCGCGAGGTCAGACCTTCGCCGCGGTCCTGGTCTACGTCGACGATCTCCTCATTACGTCACCAGACGCGACAGCCATCCAGCACGTCAAGGACCTACTGCACGCTGCCTACCAGATGAAGGATCTCGGTTCTGCCCGAGTCTTCCTGGGCATGGAGCTCGAGCATGATCACTCTCAGGGCGTCCTGCATGTCCACCAGGCTGCCTATGTGCAGACCCTGTTAGCTCGCTTTGCCGAGGACTTGCCCCTCGTGCCCAGCGCTTCCTCACCCATGTCACCCGATGGCCAGGTGAAGTTGAAGAGTCATGACCCAGCTGTTGTGGAGGAGCCAGTTGATGTGACCACGTATCTGCGGGTCATCGGGTCACTGATGTTCCTGGCGACGACGACGCGTCCAGACATCGCGTTCGCCGTTAACCTCCTGGCCCAGTTTTCTCAGGAGCCGCGTCACCTCCACTTTGAGGCCGCGATCCGAGTACTGCGCTATGTCGTCTCGACCCCTCGGCGAGGCCTCATGTTCCGCCGCCAACCGTCCGTCGTTGCAGTGGGTTACACCGACAGCGACTGGGCCGGCAGTCCACACGGTACGAGTTGCATTGGTTGGATCTTTCTGGTCGGGGGCATAGCTGTGTCCTGGCGCAGTGGCAAGCAGGGGTGCATTGCACGCAGCACTGCTGAGGCAGAGTACGTGGCCCTTGGCTCAGGCGCGTGTGAGAGCTTGTGGTTGCGTCGTCTGTTGTCCGAGTTGCGTCAGTCTGTCGCATCCATCACCTTGCATTGTGACAATGAGAGTGCCATGGCCATTGCAGACAATGACGGTGTGCACCATACTCGCACAAAGCACATCAATGTTGAGTATCACTATGTGCGTTCGTTGTTGCACGACGGCAGCATCAGCATCGTGTGGGTTGAGACAGCACGGCAGCTGGCTGACTTCTTGACCAAGGCACTGAAGCGGGACTCGTTTAAGAAGGCTGTGAGTTCAGTCGGTGTGCGTCTGTGACTTGCTTTCTTTGTCTCTACCTGCATTTCTGCATGTCCTGGGGGAGTCCGTGTGTTGACCGTGTCTCTGCCCGCCCATGTGCACTACGCCTGTGAGTCATGGGGGAGTGTTGGTTTTTGCGCTCATTGTGCTCTGTTGTGTCCTCCCGGCTTGTGTACATCGGCGTGCAGATGACTGACGGCGAGACTCGACGCCGATGGAGTGTCGTCCGGTGGAGCCGACGCACGCTGAGGTCGTCTCGCAGTTCGCTGGAGCCTCCTCTCTCCGGCGACGTGTTCAGCTCCATCGGCAGGCCTCCTCGGCGGTCGCACTGCCGGCAGTCACTGCCACCGCAGTCGCTGTCTGCATGCGTTCAGCGCGTACTGTCGTGCCTGCGTCGTCATGCACTGCCTAGGGTCCCAGTTGCATGTTGCATGGCCCTGTTTGGCAGCATAAACCATCGTAGGCACTACCTGGGTTCAGGCTGCCATAACTTCTCGCTACTATTGTTCTAGCAGATTCTGACCGCACGGCTGCGTTTGCAGCGTCGGTATTATGGTATGGTCCAGTTTTCAGGCAAAACGGATGACGCTCGGGTTTTGGGCTGTCGGCTGTCTGGCAGGCCTCACCGAGAAAACCTACCAGCCTGAACTGAGCTATTTTCTGATTGGCTGATGAACTGAGTAACAAGCTCTACAGAGCTGGGGGGGGGGCTAGAACTTGGAGGGGTCCCCCATTGCTGTTAATTCTTCATTCCTAATCAGTCATTATCAGTTTTCAGCTGCTTTCTGGCGCTAACTCTGGCGCGCGCGTTTCTGAGTAACAAAACCCAGAGCTTCCAGACTTAGACTCTAGAGCAGCAGACTGAGGGGGGCAGCTGACGTAAGCAACGAGCGTGGAAGCCCGCACGCTGCATCAACAACGCTGCTGCCCCAACCTGCTGCATAGTTTCCATTTAACGAGTGTGGGTATGGGGTTCCACTTGGGTTGTGCCCATTGTTCCTGCCAAATATGATGGAGGATTGTGGCATGAGTGATGTCCCATATCGTTTGTTCTTGTGTGACAGTGGTTGGGCCAAAGAGGAGAATGGGCATGTGTGGATTGAGATTGGGGAAAAAGGCTTTAAAAAGGGAGCGGAGGCACAATGTGATTTGTTGGAGGCTGTGACATTGGATGAAGCAATGTTCGATTGTTTCAGGCATATTGCACCGTGGACAAAGGGAGGACGATGGTGGGGGAAGAAAGCGGTATCGGTTGTTGACTTGGATGGAGCGGTAAAGGATGCGAAGCATGACGTCTTGTGTTCGAAGTCTGAGAGGGGAATTTCTAATGTTGCTATGTATATGGTTCCAGTGAAATTGAATACGGGGGTAGTTCTCTACCCATTTTGGTTTGTGTGTTGCAGATGGTTCATCGCTGCTTAGGAATGTTCTATAAAGGGCGTGAAAGGTTGCATCGACTTTTCCAAGTCGATAACTTGGGACGTCTTGTTCGTGAGGTGTGCCAAGAAAAATTCCTTTGCGTACATACACCGGTGTGCTTGCATGCCCGTACAAAGGACGTGCTGTGGCCCATGGGTGTGGGTATAGTTTGCCCGTGACGGTGCACACCGGTAGGGGTGAGCCCCATATTTGGTTCCCGCGTTGGTGTAGCTTAAAGATGATGCCTAGGGGGAGGCCAGTGAGAGACGTGAGAGTCCAAGGCTATTGGCGCCTTAAAACTTCTCTCCTCCAACGACCATGGGCCCGCAAGCTCCCTGCTCTGCTCTCGGAGGACTGGCTGACCTCAAAACGCAACATCACTAAAGATCTCAAGCTCTACAGTCAACAAGAAGCCCGGAGAACGCAAAAAAACAATATCTCACATGCAACACCAACTAGTTACAGCGCGACACCTTCAAACAACAATCCTTTCTGACCCCATAGCAATGAAAGTCAACAGACTCGACACAGTACTCACTCGATATCTACAAACCCGCATTCAATTTCTCCACCAAATCTCAGACATTCGATGGCACACACAAGCCGCCCTCCCCTCCCACACTTTGACCTCCCTTATCAAAGCAAGGAAAATGCACACATCCATCTCGGTGCTCACTACATCTGATGGACGCAAAGTATCTACTCAACAAGAAATAGAGGCAGTGGCGGTTAGCTTTTACCAAGCCATCTACAAACCCCCAAGACCAGTAGATACCTATCTGAAAATTCTCCCTCCCGAACGCCGAAAACACACTGAAATTGGTGATTGGTGTGTACACTGCTTATTGGTGTGTACACTGCCTCCACGCCAACCAGGCGCGGTGATAGAATCACCAGCAAAATCAGAGCGCCGGTTCACCCTGTCTTAGGGCTTCTGTCTCCGTTATGATGCGGTTTGGTTCGCTAGACCTGTAGACTATAACTGACATGGCCAGCTGGCATCGTTACCTCTGTTTTTTCGTTTCTGCGATGTAGCTGCATTTCCTAACGTTTTATCCATCCTCCCTGGGCGGGTGGCCTTGTACATCCGTGGAGCCTGTCGTAGTGAGCGGATTCTTCCTACTGAAAGCGATCTCGCATGGTGGAAAACGGCTTGTTATGAACATTTATTCGTGAATATGAAATTGTCCTTATTGATGACTTACGACTCTGAAGTAGAGTCGAATCGTGGTTTGTAGATTCAATTCACACGTTATCATGTTCGCACTTGTATTTAGCGACGATAATCGAACTATGGTGAGCTTCCAGGCACCTCCACGGGCCTCATCGCGAACTCTCTTGTGCGACGTTGGTCGTCAACGCAACTTCGCAGCCGCACTTTCAGCCGTCAGCAGCAGCACCTTCTCTCCAACCCCGGCCTGCGCAGGGCTTTCCCGAGGCCTCATTATACGTGAATAGGTGCGCAGAATCATTTCCTGTCCGTTTTGCGAGGTCAGCCCTTGACCCTGGCGTGCGGGAGGGAGTACGGTGACCCTTGTTCCGTGTTGCATTTTGCCACATAACTGTCGTGCTGACTACCAACGTTATGGAACATGAAATTGTTAAATCGAACGAAACGGAATTCAAAGATGGACAGAGTTGCGATTAATATGAGATAATCTCATCGAAAGTGATGGTTCCCAGTAAGAGAACGGTAGAAATTTGCTCGACCCACGAACACATGCACACGCACCACATCCGCGCGTACATCGCAAACCTGCTTCTAGGAGCATGCGAAATACGACTAGTTGCAATTTTTGCTCGAAGCACCTAGCCTTGCCTACAACTGGCCACCAGGTGCCTCTGTCGTCGCATGCTTTTTTCTCACTGGCAGATTGACTACTAGGACCATCGGCAGGCACCTCGAAGAAGGCCTCTTGCTGTCCACCTTGCTTGCGACCACACGCACCAAAGAGAACAATCATGCAAGCAAACGGGGGCCATTGTCCACACGTCACCCCTAGCCAGCGCTGTCGAATCCAGTGCGTGCGAACATTCTTCTGTAATCGCAAATTCAGATGACTCCCCAATTCCGTGTGAAAATGGCCCAGTGCCACCATCCATAACCCTTTGACGCAACTCCCCTTTGTCCCGTCCGGCCTTTCTCTGTACGTCACCAACTTCCGCACTCCCACTGGCGCGCAGTCGCTCGTACGGTTAGCAGCTCTACAAATCCGCACAGCTGCCACAAACAATTTTACTCGCGTAAGCGTCGCAATCTCTGTCATCCTACCCCCCTGCACCCCGACCACCGACTCCTCTTTCTTGCGCACAACTGTTCGAAAACGCCCACAACCGGCCCCACCACCGACGTTGCTGGCCTCGCCGAGCCTTCCGACAGTTTCCACCTTCGCTATTCCTGCCTCCCCCTCCCTCTCGCGCTCTCCTCACTGCCTCTCTCCCTGTACGTGTTTTGTGTCCTCTCCCTCTTCCTGTGTCTCTCTCCGTCCCTTCCCCCCCCNACGGGACCTTTCCAGGTTGAGGTCATGTTGCCTTCAAACTCCGTCACAATTGGAGCAGCAGCAGCACCAACAGCAGACGACGTCAACATGACGCGAGTGGAAGTGCCTTCAGCGCTTGCCTACCTCGCTCTCGGCCTCGCTGACTCCGCCCTCGCCGCCTACCAGCAGCAGCAGCAGCAGCAACTCGACCGTGAATCTTCCCCAGGTGTCCAATCCTCGGATAATGCGCAAGCTTCCTGGAATGCCCTATCTCCTGCGTCTCGAAATGCACCTGCCGCCGAAGGCAGCAACGACAGCATGCACCAGCAGCAGCAGCGGGTTAACAACTGCGAAGCGCAAGGCACGGATGGCGGGGAAGAGGCTACGGCGAGGGCGAGGGTGGTAGCGCTGTGCAGCAGCCTCTACGACACGCTGGATGACCTCCTCGCCGACCTCGACCCTGCCGCCCACAACCCCCTCTCTCCCTGTAAGCCCCCCTCCCCCCCNTTGTTCTCACCTCCCACTCATTTCTCCTTGTTCTCACCTCCCACTCATTTCTCCTTGTTCTCACCTCCCACTCATTTCTCCTTGTTCTCACCTCCCACTCATTTCTCCTTGTTCTCACCTCCCACTCATTTCTCCCCCCCACCATTGCCACCACGTGCTGCCCTGCATTGCGCTGCGCTGTTCTGTGCTGTCTCTCACGTGCTCTGCTGTGTGCTGCGCCATGCTGCGCCATGCTGCGCCATGCTGCGCGTCACCGGGCTGTGCGGTGTGGTGGATGGCGTTGCTGTTGTGCAGCGTCGAGCGTGTCGAGCATGTCGGCGCATGGGCCGCCCACGTTCCACAGCGTCGGCTCCAACGCTGCGGCTGTTGCGGTGCCGTCCGGACCCATCGCGCGCAGCACCTCCGCGTCCGCCACCATCTCCCCGTCGTCCGCCACCATCTCCCCGTCGTCCGCCGCCCTCCTCAGGCAGCACCACCACCAGCAGCTGCACCACCAGCAGCAGCGGCAGCGGCATCAGCAGCCCCAGCTGCTGCTGGACGGGGTGGGGTCGTCGCCGCGACACGCGTCCAGCCACTCGCACACGATGGCCACCCTACCCGAGGTCTTCAGTCCAGGCGCGAGCGTTCTCTCGCCCACGCACTCGCACTCCCACTCGCTCTTGGGGAACTCTCCCTCCTCCTCTTCGCACGCCAGCACGTTCAGCCCCCGCTCCCCCCTCTCCACCTGGAGCAGCGGCACCGGCAGCACCAGCACATTAGGCAGCAGCAGGCTGCAGAAGCAGGCGGGGTCGGGCGTGCTGCCCACGGCTGATGCCGCCGCTGCGGCAGCAGTGGCTGCTGCTGCCGCAGCTGTGGCGGCAGTAACCGGTCCTTCGGTGCAGCCAAGGCAGCGGGTGCACCTGCGTCGGCCGTCGGATGGGGGTGTGGGCGGAGGGGCCCTGAGCCACCCGTACTCGGCGGCAGCAGCGTCAGCAGCAGCAGCGGACGACAGTGGCAGGCGTGTCAGCCTGGCAGCCGCTCCTGCTGCCCTCCTTCCCCTGCAGAGCCCTGGCGGGCCGATGGGGGCTGGACCAATGAGCCCGGCCTCTCCTGCGCCCGTGCTGCTGCTGCCGCACCAACCTGTCTCCAAGACCCCGGCCAACGGCCTGTCTTCTGCGCCTGCTGCTGCCTTGCCCACTCCTACCGACTCCCTCCGGGCTACTCAATCTTCTTCGTCTTCTTCGGCCCAAGGAGGCATGGGCACAGCTGCATCACATTCGCCATCTTCCTCTGGAACGCCTATGGCATCCTCTCCTGCAGCGACGTCCAACTTTGCACTCGACGAGGTTTTGGAGGGAGCAGCAGCAATGCACATGCCTGGTAGGTGGTATCCTCCCCCCCCCCCCCAAAGCAGATGTATGGACTGCTGCACTCAGAACTCTGAACCTCCCCTCC
>SZWC01000501.1:327250-383152 GCA_023375785.1 Penium margaritaceum
AACACACACACACACACACACACACACACACACGTGAGGTGAGTGGAGTTGGAACATAGACATCCACGTAACATGGCTCACTCGATGCGAAGCTGAGACCATGAGAGATGATGAGTGCAGATGAACAAAAAAAATATACATGTGCCATAGGGAAGCTGTAGTGTTCATAGATAAGGGGAGGCTCTAGGAAGAGCTCTTTTATTTTTTGTTTATTTTCTTGCTGGTTTGTTTTAGGATCAGTCATTGACACACAAAGGGGAGGAGATGTTGGAAAAGTAGTTTTTCTAGGTGTGTGTGTACAATGACAAAAAGGGCAAAGTATGAGGAGAAAAACAGAGGGCTAGGGGAGAGGCGCCACTCTCTCCCCTGACCCTCTGCCAGCTACTCTTCTCTACCTACTGCCTACTGTCTAATGGGATCAGGAGGGAGGGTAATCCCGTGCCCCGCCCTGTCCACTGTGTACCTGTTCTTCGACAATGAATAAGACGATCGACTGTATATGTTTGTGTGGGAATTGCATGTATGGGCAGAATGGTTCCGAGACGAGGGGAGGAGCGACGTGTGCTGACGTGGAACTTCGGCAGCTCACACCGAGGCGACAGACACAAAGGACGCCGGACAGGTCTCGGAATATTATCGATTATCGATCTATCAATCGATTGATTGACTGTGAAATTCTCCTGATCATATCTGCATTGACGATCAGCAACCAACGCATAAATAAGGATGGGCACCGAGAATAGGGGGAGGACCGAAGAGCTGGAACTGGATGCGATGTGACCGCACCCCAAGTGAAGATGTTTGAAAGGCGCCTCCGGAGGGACACTTACGGAGCCTGCCGCGGTCCACGGAGTGGCAGACACGTGAACCGCGACAGTGCCATTTAAATCCTTCCGCTCGCACACTTGTACTTAATTCTGTCAGTCACTATTTTTATCAAGACCATATTCTCTCCTCTGGTGTCTCTGGGTTGTGATCTGGTGCGATCTGTCTATGGCTGGTGTTCTCCTTCTGATCACAAGAATTGTTTTGTGACTGGTCTGGCCACCAAGATTAAACTCTTCATGCATTCAACGATCCTTGTTTTTTCCTTCAGAGAGAGCAAGAGAGAGAGAGAGAGAGAGAGAGAGAGAGAGAGAGAGAGAGAGAGAGAGAGAGAGAGAGAGAGAGAGAGAGAGAGAGAGAGAGAGAGAGAGAGAGAGAGAGAGAGCGAGAGAGAGAGAGAGAGAGAGAGAGAGAGAAAGAGAGAGAGAGAGAGAGAGAGAGAGAGAGGGAGAGAGAGAGAGAGAGAGAGAGAGAGAGATAGAGAGAGATAGGGAGAGAAAGAGAGAGAGAGATCAGAATGATGATCTGATTTTTTTGTGCTTGATGTTGGTGTCCCATGCATCCGTGGCCCTCGTTGGGTCTCCAAGCATGTAGGCAGCCTTTGTCATGACCCTCTTCTGTTGACCTTCACGTGTCATTTCTGTGATAAGCCTGGTCATAGTTGGCGCCGTTGCATGCACTGTCCAGCCAAAAGGACTCATTGGTTTCTACGGTGTGCTCCCACTCCCTCTCGTTCCATCCCGTCATCTCGTGCACACGTTCCAACTCACGTAAGAAAAGAACGTGGGGAGGTGGGGTGTGCGGACTTGCCGTCCACCATCACCAAGTACTAGTAGGCTTGGTTGCCGTATAGTGAGCTCTTCTTCTTGGAAATTACTCCATTGATACATCTATGGCCTCCAGTACTCTCCCACCTACCCTAGACATGTTTCCTTGCAATAAAACAAACAAACAGTGGACTTTTTGTCCTTTTACAACTAGGGCGCAAGTATCGCACAAGTAGGGCGCAACTAGGGGGCAACAAGGTAGTAACTAGGGCATAAGTAGGCCGCAAGTAGGGCACAACTAGGGCACACCTAGGGCACAACTAGGGCACAACTAGGGAGAAAATAGGACGAAACTAGTGCATAACTAGGGCGCAAGTAGGGTACAACTAGGATGCAACTAGGGCGTAACTAGAGTGCAACTATGGCACAACTAAGGCGCAAGTGGGGTACAACTAGGGCACAACAAGGATGTAACTAGGGCGTAGCTAGTGCCCAACTAAGGCACAACTAGGGTGCAACTAGGGCACAACTTGGGTGCAACTAGGGCGCGAGTAGAGCGCAAGTAGGACACAACTAGGACACAACTAGGGCACAACGAGGGCACAACTTTGATGTAGCTAGTGCCCAACTGAGGCGCAACTAGGGCGCAAGAAGGGGGCAACTAGGGTGTAACTAGGGCGCATCTAGAGTGCAAGAAGGACGCAAGTGGGGCACAAGTATGGCACAACCATGGCATAAAAAGGATACAACTAGGGCGTAGCCAGTGCCCAACTCAGGTGCAACAAGGACGCAACGAGGGTGGAACAAGGGCGCAACTAGGGCAGAACAAGGGCGCAACTAGGGCGCAACTAGGGAACAAATAGGGTGTAATAAAAATGCAATTAGAGCGTAACTAGGGTGCAAATAGGATGCAGCAAGGATGCAAGTAGGGTGCAACTAGGTTACAAGTAGGGCGCAACTAGGGCGCAACTAGGGCACAACTAGGGTGCATGTAGGGTGCAAGTAGGGTGCGGCTACGATGCAACAAGGGCGTACATATGCCGCAAGTAGGGCGCAAGAAGGGCACAACTAGGGTACAACTAGGACACAACTAGGGTGCAAGTAGGGCGCAAGTAGGGCGCAAGTAGGGCGCAAGTAGGGCGTAAATAGGGCTTAATTAGGGTACAACTAGGGCATAGCTAGTGCCCAAATGAGGCACAACTAGTATACAACTAGAACGAAACTAGGGCGCAACTAGGGTACAATTAGGGAACAGCTAGGGTGTAAGCAGGGCGCAAGTATGGTGCAACTAGGACACAACTAGGATGCAACTAGGGTACAACTAGAATGTAGCTAGTTTCCAAATGAGGCACAACTAGGGCGCAACTAGGGAACAACTAGGGCCCAACTAGGGCGAAAGTAGGGTGCAAGTAGGACGTAAGTAGGCTGAAACAAGGGCACAACTACGGTGCAAGTAGGGCGCAACTAGGGCACAAGTAGGGTGCAACTAGGGTACAACTCAGGCACATGTAGGACACAAGTAGGATGCAACTAGGACGCAATGAGGGTGCAACTAGGATGTAAGTATGGTGCAAGTAGGGCGCAAGCAGGAAACAGCTGGGGCGCAACTAGGGTGCAACTAAGGCGCAAGTAGGACGTAAGTAGGGCGGAAGTAGGGCACAATTAGGATGCAACCTGGGTGCAACTAGGACGCAGGTAGCGGACAAATAGGGTACGACTAGGGCACAACAAGGGCAAAACTATGGCGTAAGTAGGGCGCAATTAGGGCACAACTAGGGCGCACCTAAGGTGCAACTAGGGTATAACTAGGCTTCAAATAGGGTGCAACTAGTGCACAACTAGGTTGCAAGTAGGGCATAACTAGGGCGCAAGTAGGGTGCAAGTAAAATGCAAGTAAGACACAGTTAGGGGGCAACTAGGATGCAACTAGGGCACAAGTAGGGCGCAACTAGGGCACAAGTAGGGTACAACTAGGGCACAACTAGGATGCAACTAGGGCGCAACTAGGGTACAAATAGGGCACAAGTAGGGCGTAACCAGGGCGCAACTAAGGCACAACTAGGGTGCAAATAGGGCACAATTTGGACGGAACTAGGGTACAAGAGGGACGCATCTAGGGCGCAAGTAGGCCACAAGTAGGGCGCATGTAGGGTGTAAGTAGGGCGTAATTAGGGTGCAAATAGGGCATAGCTAATGCCCAACTGAGGCGCAACTAGTGTGCAACTAGGGTGCAACTAGGGCAAAACTAGGGCGTAATAAGGGCACTAGTAGGACTCAAGTATGGCGTAAGTAGGGCGTAACTTGGGTGCAATTAGAGCGCAACTAGGACATAACTAGTACCCAATTGAGGCGCAACTAGGGCACAACAAGGGCGCAACTAGGGCGCAACTAGGATGCAAGTTGGCTATAACTAGAACACAGATAGGGTACAAGTAAGGCGTAAGTAGGACGGAAGTATGACGCAACTAGGGCAAAAAAAGGGCGCAACTAGGGCACAAGTAGGGTGCAACTAGGGCGCAACTAGGGCACAAGTAAGGTGCAACTCGGGTGCAGCTAGGGCATAGCTAGGACGTAAGTAGGGTGCAAGTACGGCACAACTAGGGTGCACCTAAGGCGTAACTAGTGTGCAATAGGGTGCAAATAAGGCGTAACTAGTGCGCAACTAGGGTACAAGTAGGGCGCATGTAGGGCGCAAGTAGGGTACAACTAGGACACAACTAGGATGCAACTAGGGTACAAATAGGGTGCAACTAGGGCGCAAGTATGGTACAACTGGGTGCAAATAGGGTGCAACTAGGGTGCAACAAGGGTGCAAAATAGGCGTAGCTAGCGCCCAACTATGGTGCAACTAGGGCGCAGCTAGGGCGCAACTTGGGTGCAACAAGGTTGCAAGTAGGGCGCAAGTAGGGTGGAACTAGGGTGCAACTAGGGCGTAACTAGGGCGCAACTTTGACGTAGTTAGTGTCCAACTGAGGCATAACTAGGACACAAGAAGGACACAACTAGGGCCCAACTAGTGTGCAACTAGGGCGCAAGTAGGGCGCAAGTATGGCGCAACTAGGGTGTAACTAGGGCAAAACTAGGGTGTAGCTAGTTCCCAACTGAGGTGCAACTAGGTCACAACAAGGGCTAAACTAGGGCGCAACTAGGGCGCAACTAGGGCACAACTAGGGCAAAAGTTGGGTGCAAGTAGAACGCAAGTATGGTGTAACTGGGGTGCAACTAGGGCATAACTAGGACACAAGTAGGGCGCAACTTGGGCACAAGTAGGGCACAACTAGGGTGCCACTAGGGTGCAACTAGGATGCAACTAGGGCGCAATTGGGGTACAAGTAGGGAGCAACTAGGGTACAAGTAGGTTGCAGCTAGGCCGCAAGTATGGCGCAAGAAGGGCGCAACTAGGGTTCAACTAGGGTGTAACTAGGGCGCAAGTAGGTCGCAGGTAGCACACAAGTAGGGTGCAACTAGGATTTAATTAGGGTATAACTAGGGCATAGCTTTCGCCCAACTGTGGTACAACTTGCACGCAACTAGGGCGAAACTACGACACAACTAGGACGTAACTAGGGCGCAATTAGGGCGCAAATAGGGGGAAAGTAGAACACAACTAGGGCGCAACTAGGGCACAACTATGGCATACGTAGTGCCCAATGGAGGCACAACAAGGGCGCAACTAGGGCGCAACTAGGGCGCAACTAGGGCGCAACAAGGGTGCAACTAGGACGCAACTAGGGTGCAACTAGGGCGCAACTAGGGCACAACTAGGACACAAGTAGGACACAAGTAGGGTGTAACTATGGAATAACTAGGGCGCAAGTAGGTTACAAGGAGGACGCAAGTAGGGTGCCAATAGGGCACAAGGAGGGTGCAAATAGGATGCAAGTGTGGCGCAAGTAAGATACAAGTAGGGCGTAACTAGGGCGTATCTAGGGCGTATCTAGGGCGTATAGGGCCTAAGTAGGATGCAAGTAGGGCACAACTAGGCACAACTAGGGCACAACTACAGCGCAAGTAGCGCACAAGTAGGGCACAACTAGGGAGCAACTAGGGCGTATCTAGGGCGTAAGTAGGATGCAAGTAGGGCACAACTAGGACGCACCTAGGGTGCAACTAGGGCGCAACTAGGATGCAAATTTTCAATCCTCTCTGTGTATTTTTTCCCCTTGGTGTGGATCTGAGTGGACAGGGTATGCTGATCCAGAGAGTGGAGGTGACGCGCATTGAGCCACACCGGACCCATGTTGAATGCCGTCTGGTGTTTTCATGCGCTTATCTCCCTCTCGCAACATTACATCAGCTCCACCCTTAGTGATAGCCGTGGCTACTATGTTGGATAAATTATGGAACCTATGGTTTTCTCCACACTGTATGTTTGGTGTGCACCGTAAACTGCAGAACCTTGGAAACCTAGATTAGGTCTAGAACAGTTAGTGGCATAAAATATGTTTCAGCCTGTGACATGTGATTGGGGCGATCGGCCCGTTTGCGTGACATACGAGGGGCCATCGGTTGAGCAGGTTGTGCCGGCAAGCTTTTCTCCCCGGCCGACGGGTGGACCTCGCTCCTTGAGGCTCACATGCTCGAGCTCTTGCTTTTCCAAGCTCAACACTTAGGTTTTTTTTGCGGCAACCATGGCCTCCATGCAAAACAGACACCAGCATGCTTATTTCTTACTCAAATTAAGCAAGACAAGTTGCATTTGAATCGTGAGACTCCTCTCATGGTATCAGAGAAACTTACACGGCCTATTAAGGACGTCTAGGTGCCAAGCTAGGAAGGTAGTAGCCGAGTTACATGCGGACCTAGATCCGCGTGACCGCCACAAAAGGAAGGCAAGCTCACTGAAAAGGGCCAACGAAAGCCCTCACCTAGGCTGCGCGCAGATATCAGAGGCGGCAGACGACAGGGGCAAGCCTGCAAGGGCGGAAAAGGTGTGGGAGGGAGAGCCCAAGTATCACATCCGCTCCCTAGCGGTGGAGGCGGGGTGCCTAGGCCCACAGATCTGCCTGTGCAGGTTGCAGGTGGCCTTAGAGGCTTTCAAGATCAATTCAAGGCGCTTTCCCTTGAGCTACGGGCTCGCGACTAAAAACTGGGCCCAAAGTGGGCCTGGTGAATTACTGCCGAAAATTTGTTCGGCCTTAACAAGGAGAGCTCAGGCTAGCACCACTGATATAGGACTCGCCTGCAACTTAGTAGTCATGAGTCAAGCGGTGTCTGCTCCAAGAGAGCCGGTTGGAGATGGCGGAAGCGGTGTTCCCTCCGCTGGAGGCGATGCTGGCACTGGCGTTGGCGTTAGTGGCGGAACAAGCGCCGTCACAGTGACCTGGGAGGATCTTAGCAAGGTCATGACCCAAAAGGATTTGACGCCGTCCGCTTTGGGCTCGCGAGACTTCCTTTCATGGAAAGACGTTTTGCTCACGTGGACGGCAGAGCATGGGTTAGAGGAGTTGTACCTCTATCCGTCAGCAGATGCAACGAAAGACCGCGCCTTGCTATGAGCCTTCAATGCCCTGGTTCGAGCGCTGCCCGACGAGTAGTCGTATGCCATCCGCCACTCCCAGGCACTAGCTACGCCCTGGTTGCGCCCTAGTTGCATCCCAGTTGCGCCCTAGTTGTACCCTAGTTTGACCCTTGTTGCACCCTAGTTGCGCCCTAATTGCGCCCCAGGTGCACCTCAGTTGGGTACTAGCTACGTCATATTTGCATCCTAGTTGCACCCTAGTTGCACCCTAGTTGTGTTCTACTTGCGTCCCAGTTGTGCCCTAGTTGTGCTCTACTTGCACCCTAGTTGCACCCTACTTGCGTCCTAGTTGCGCCATAGTTGTATCATAGTTGCGCCCTACTTGCGCCCTACTTGCACCCTAGTTGTGTCCTACTATGTCCTGGTTGCACCCTAGTTGCGCCTGAGTTGGGCTATAGCCACGCCCTCATTGCACTATAGTTGCTCCCTAATGTTTCCCTAGTTGGGCCTTACTTGCACTGTATTTGTACCCTAATTGCGTCCTACTTGCGCTCTAGTTGCGCCCGGCTTGTGTTGACATGGTGTGCCCCTTACCATTAGTGCAGTTGATCGTACTCCCTGGTTTGACCACTGAGGAGTGGTCGAACACTTGATCTGACTTTAGATTTGGATTCTTGGATTTTTCCATGCAATATCGAGCTTTGAATTGCTCGATTTGAGTGAGTATGTAGAAGGTTAGCCTAGCCCAAAAATCGGGTGTTGGGGGGGTGGAATCTGATACCCGCCATGGGTGGCGGGATAATCCACCACCAATGATCTAAGTTCGTCTCCAACAACCCCCGAATGCACCAGAGCCATAAAAGAAGCAACCAGAAGAATCTCCTTGACCAGGGTGAACTTCTCCTTGACTTCTGGGTGAGGAAAGGCGCTTCGACGGGTCATCATCGAAGCGCCTCCCGTTGCCTAGCGTGCAAGGCAAGGTGGACGGCTCCACCAAGGGTTACTTCGGCGGCCGTAACAGGGGCTCTACTGCTCCGATTTGGGCGTGCTTGGATGCGTTGGAAAGCTTAGATCACAAGCTATAAGGATCTGATTTAATCTCACTATTATAAGTAACAAAGCGTATTTCTATTCAGTTCTACTGAATGCCACGTGTTCTGCCCACTCACATCCGTGATCCTTGTGCTCCACACTCTTCACCATTGGTGTCCTTTGGCTGCCCCAAAACACTGGTTGCGTGCATCAGTGAGAGCTAGACATCCTTGAGGGTACCTCCACACCCACTAGAGCCAACAAAGGGTTATGGGCCCACATGCCTAGAAGAACCCTAGCTCTACAACGTTCACGCTATCGCCACGCGCCATGGCACCGACTGAGCAAGAGAGCATCAGTGTCTCGAAGTTTGACGGACTTGGCTTCCACTTGTAGAGGTGGGATTTTGAGGTCTTCCTCGATGACAAGGGCCTTCTTGAGCTGGTCAACGGTAAAGAAACGACCCCTCCAGATACCGCGACGCCGGAGGAAGTGGAAGCGTACAAGAAGTGCAACAAGAAGGCGCTTGCTTTGTTGGTGTTTGCACTTGCTCCTACGCAGTGCTCCCTCATTCAAGGATGCACGAAGGCTGCAGAGGCCTGGAAAGATCTCTGCACCATCTACCAGTCTACCAACCTTGTTAACCAGCTTTTTGTCTTCAAGAGGCTTGTCACCCTCCGAGCCAACAAAGGCGACGATATCATGGAGATCCTGCAGCAGATCGAGTCCCTCACTGCCGAGTGCGAAGCCACCGGATGGAAGGTCGACCCTCAGTTGCAAGCCATGATCCTCCTCCTGGCCATGCCGGACAGTTGGAGTCCCATGATCACCGTTGTAGGCGGCTGGTCTGCCGATGAGCTGAAGTACCCGAAGGTGGCTGAGAACGTCCGCAATGAATGGATGCGGCGTGGTGGGAGAGAGAGTGGGGCAACATCAAGTTCCGCCTATGCCGTCCGCCCTCAAGGTGGAGGGGGAGGCAAGAAGGGAAAGGGTGCCAAGCAGGGCACCAAGAAAGGTGACAAGAAGGGGGAATGCCATGTGAGTGGAAAAGAAGGCCACTACGCACGCAACTGCCCCAACAGGAAGTCGGACCAGCCAGGGAAAGCTGGAAAGAAGGACGACCGTGCAATGATGGCGAAGGAGTCCACCGACTTGACAGATCCAAGAGTCTCCGTGATTGACTCTGGATCGGGCCGCCACACGCAATGCAAACGGGCGACATTCGTAACCTATGGCGCCTCGAAACGGCGCATGACGGTGGCCAACGGCAAAACGGAGTTGGCTGCCGGAGAAGGCAACGTTCGCATCGAGGTGGATGTGGACGGGGAGGCTGTCATGAGCACACTTCACGATGTGCTCCACACGCCCAAATTTGGATCAAATCTGCTGTCAGTGAGCCGCCTTACCGACAAGGGGCTCGAGGTTCTCTTCAACAAGAAGGAGACCATCATTAGGAAGGAGGGGGACGGTGAGGTGATTGCACGTGGAAAGCGAGAGGACGACTTGTACCTGCGACGTGAAAAGATCCTAGGCAGTTGGGCGGGGTCCGACGTTGCACACCTCGCAAAGAAGGACGATGGAGACCTGGACCTATGGCACCGTCGCCTATGCCACATCGCTCCCTCAACTGTGAGGGACATGGTAAAGAAGGAAGTGGTGCGGGGTCTTGAGGTCAAGAGCCTCGACGTAGCCAAGAATGCCGTGTGCGAGCCGTGCGTGGTCGGCAAGGCAACACGGCAACCGTTCGATGGCAAAGGGACGCGTGCATGGGCGAAGTTGGAGGTGGTCCATACTGACGTGTGTGGACCATTCAAGAGCTCCATTGGGGGCGTTCGCTACTTCGTAACCTTCATTGACGACCACAGCCGCAAACTCTACCTCTACATCATCAAGAGGAAGATCAATGTCGTGTTGTGTATGCAGGAGTACGTGGCGGCTGTGGAGCGCCAAACGGAGTTGAAGGTGAAGGCGTTCTGGAGCGACAATGGCGGCGAGTACAAGGGCTGCTCGGCATGGATGAAGCAAGGGGATCGCGTGGCAGAAAACTACGTCACACTCTCCACAGCAAAACGGCGTCGCCAAGAGGGCGAACCGCACCATCCTCAACATGGTCCGGTCCATGTTGAGCGATGCCGGCCTCGCGCAGCGGTACTGGGGCGAGGCGGCACGGACAGCGGCGTACATCATGAACCTGACGCCAACGAAGCCACTATAAGATGCAGAGTCCAAGGTGTGGAAGACGCTACAAGAAGTGTGGAGCGGGAGGAAGCCAACTGTGGCACACATTCGCACATTTGGTTGTGTTGCACATGCTGTTGTGCAGGCACGGGAGGGGCGGGGAAGCTGGACCCGCGGACTCGCCGGTGCATCTTCATTGGGTACGAGAGCGGGAGCAAGGCGTACCGGCTCTTCGACCCACGGAGGCAGCAGTTTGTGAAGAGTCACGATGTCAAGTTCGACAAGGACAGCAGTGGGACGAACAAGGACGCGGGTCTCTCCAAGCGGGGGGAGTGGCTACCACTCCTCGAGGGGGAGACGCCGGAGGACGCAAAAGAGGGTGACGTCCTATAGGCTCCAGCCGGCGAGAACCATCCGAGCGATATGGGAGCGGCTGATTTTCATTCAGCCGAGTCGGACAATGAGTCCGAAGCGCCGGCAACAGTGGAGTTGAATGAAGAGGTGGGGAGTGAGCCCGCATCCCCATGGTCCCCGAGAGAGGGAGAGAAGGCCAGCGGTACGAGTGACACCGTGAGGGTGCAGTAACAACAACAATGGTAGCAACAACAGCAGCCTCAACAGCAGCAGTCCCGGAGAAGCGGACGCGCTAGGAGGACGGCAAAAAGGTACGATGCCGCAGAGGGCATCTGGACTTTGCTCGCTCGAGCGTTCTTTGCGCAAGAGGAGCCCGAGACCGTCAAGGAGGCGTTGCAGCGGAAGGTTGGGGCTGAGTGGGAGGGAGCTATAAAATCTGAGCTCACCTCCCATGAAGAGAACTACACTTGGTAGCTGATTGACAGGCCGGAGGGCGCGAAAATCATTGGCTTCAAGTGGATCTTCAAGAAGAAGCTCACCAAGGAGGGGAAGGTGGAGCGGTACAAGGCGCGGCTCGTCGCGAAGGGGTACGCTCAGTGGAAGGGTGAACACTACGATGAAACCTTCGCACCGGGGGCGAAGTTCGCCTCCATCCGCTCCATCCTCTCGGTGGCGGCGGCGTGTGACTACGAAGTGCATCAAATGGATGTGAAAACCACATTCCTTAATGGCGACCTGGACAAGGAGGTCTACATGGAGGTGCCGAAGGGGGTGGACGCGCCGCCGGGGAAGGTGTGCCGGCTTCGCAAGGCACTCTACGGACTGAAGCAAGCGCCACCCATGTGGTACCTGAAAATGGACGGCTTCATGGCCGAGATTGGCTTCAAGCGCTGCGAGGCGGATCACAGCGTGTACGTGCGGAAGCAGCCGGGGTTGCACCAGATTGTGGCACTTTACGTGGATCATCTCATCCTCGTATCGTTGGACATGGAGGAATTGGTGAACCTGAAGCGGCAGCTGGGCGGTTGGTTCAAAATGACCGACATGGGCGAGCTCGAGTACTACCTCGGCGTTGCCATCAAGAGGGACCGTATAAGGCACGCACGCTCAAGATGGGGCAGACAAAGTACGTGCAAGAGGTGCTCCGCCACTACAACATGGAGGAGTGCGACCCCATCAGCACACCCATGACCACCACATGTGAGCTGAGCTCGATCATGGGCCCGAGCAAGGACGAGGAGAAGGAGGAGATGGCAGGTGTGCCATACCAGTCAGCAGTGGGGAGCATCATGTACGCCATGGTGGCGATGCGGCCCGACCTGGCCTTCGCGGAAGGCCAAGTGAGTCGCTATGTCGCTGATCCCGGGTCGCTGCATTGGCAAGCGGTGAAGCGGATCCTCTGCTATCTCAAGGCGACAAACAGTCGCGGCTTGTATTTGGAGGGGGAGCACGTGACGACTCCCTCGAGTTGGTCGGCTACTCCGATGCCGACTGGGCTGGTGATGTGGATGACAGCAAATCAACGTCGGGGTACGTTTTTGTGCTTGGTGGTGCAGCAGTTTCATGGGCAAGCAGGAAGCAGGACTGTGTGGCGCTGTCTAGCACCGAAGCGGAGTACATCACGCTCACGGAAGCTGTAAAGGAGGGAGTGTGGCTGTGGTAGCTGCTAAAGGAGATTGGCGTACCGCAAAGGAAGCCGATGGTACTCAACGTTGACAACATGAGTGCCATCAGCCTGAACCAGAACCCGGTGCTACATAGGAGGACCAAGCACATCGAGATCCGGCATCACTATGCGCGAGACTTGGTGGCGAAGGGAGATGCGGCTATCGTGCATTGTGGCACTAAGCGCATGCTCGCCGATGCCATGACCAAGGCAGAGCCCAAGGACAGGCACGACGCAAGCTGCATGGAGCTTGGTCTGCACTGTGAGGTTTAAAATACTGCAGGTTCCAAGGACAGGGCATCAAGGTTGCGGTGCAAGGGGGAGATTGTTGACATGGTGTGCCGCTTGCCATGAGTGCTGTTGATCGTACTCCCTGGTTCAAACAATGAGTGGTTGAACACCTGATCTTACTTTAGATTTGGATTTCTTGGATTTTTCCATGCAAGATTGAGCTTTGAATCGCTCAATTTGAGTGAGTATTCAGAAAGTTAGCCTAGCCCGAAATTCGGGTGTTGGGGGGGTGGAATCTGGTACCCGCCATGGGTGGCAGGATAATCCACCACCAGTGATCTGAGTTCGTCTCCAACGACCCCCGAATGCACCAGAGCCATAAAAGAAGAAACCAGAAGACTCTCCCTGACCAGGGTGAGATTCTCCTTGACTTCTGGACGAGGAAAGGTGCTGCGGCGGGTCATCTTCGAAGCGCCTCCCGTTGCCTAGCGTGCAAGGCAAGGTGGGCGGCTCCACCAAGGGTTACTTCGACGGCCGTAGTAGGGGCTCTACTGCTCCGATTTGGGCGTGCTTGGATGCGTTGGAAAGCTTAGATCACAGGCTATAAGGATCTGATGTAATCTCACTATGCTAACGATCAAAAACGTTTTTTGATTCAGTTCTACTGAATGCGATGTGTTCTGCCCACTCACATGCGCGATCCTTGTGCTCCACAGTCTTCACCGTTGGTGTCCTTTGGCTGCCCCAAAATACTGGTTGCGTGCATCAGTGAGAGCTAGGCATCGTTGAGGGTGCCTCCACACCCAGTAGAGCCAATAGCTTGCGTCCTAGTTTTGCCCTACTTGCGTGTAGGGCAAAACTAGGGCGCAACAAGGATGCAACTAGAGCGCAAGTAGGGTGCAAGTAGGGCACAAGGAGCACGCAACTAGGACACAAGTAGGAGGCAACTGGGGTGCAACTAGGGCCTAGCTAGTGCCCAACTGAGGTACAACTAGGGTACAACTTGGGCGCAAGTAGGGCTCAACTAGGGCGCAAGAAGAACACAACTAGGGTGCAACTAGAGGACAACTAGGGTGCAACTAGGGCACAAGTAGGGCGCAAGTAGGGCGCAAGTAGGGTACAACTAGGACACAACTAGGGTGCAACTAGGGCACAACTAGGACACAAGTAGGGCGTATGTAGGGCACAAGAAGTGCGCAAGTAGGGTGCAACTAGGGTGCCACTATGGCGCAACTAGGGCGCAACTAGTGCACAACTAGGGCGTAGCTAGTGCCCAACTGAGGCGCAACTTAGTCGTAACTAGGACCCAAGTAGGGCACAACTAGGGCGTAAATAGGGTGCAAGTAGGGCGCAAGTAGGGTGCAACTAGGGCACAACTAGGATGGAACTAGCGCATAGCTAGTGCCCAACTCAGGTGTAACTAGGGTGTAACTAGGGCTTAACTAGGGTGTAACTACGGTGCAACGAGGGCGCAACAAGGGTGCAACTAGGGCACAAATAGGACGTCCCTAGGGCGCAACTAGGGCTTAAGTAGGCCGCAAGTAGGGTACAAGCCGGCTGCAAGTAGGACGCCACTAGGATGCAAGTAGGGCGCAAGTAGGGCACAACAAGGGCGCAAGTAGGGCGCAACTAGGACGCACCCAGGGTGTAACTAGGGCGCAACTAGGTTGCAAGTAGTGCGCAAGTAGGGTGCAAGTAGGGTGCAACTAGGGTGCAAGTAAGGCGCAAGTAGGATGCAAGTAGGGCACAAGTAGGATGCAAGAAGTGCACAACTAGGGTGTAATTTTGGGTAGAATATGGGTGCAACTAGGGCGCAACTAGGGCGCAACTAGGGCACAAGTAGAGCACAATTAGGGTGCAACTAGGGTGCAACTAGGACATAACTAGGGCGCAAGTAGGTTGCAAGAAGGGCGCAACTAGGGTGCGACTAGGGCCTAGCTAGTGCCCAACTGGAGCACAACTAGAGCGTAACTAGGGTGCAAGTGGAACTCAACTAAGGTGCAAGTAGGACAGAAATAGGGGAACTAGGGTACAACTAGGGCGCAACTAGGGTGAAAGTAGGGCACAAGTAGGGCACAAGTAGGAAGCAACTAAGGCACAACTATGGTGCAATGAGGTGCAAATAGGACACATGTAGGGCGTAAGTAGGGCACAACTAGGGCACAACAAGGGCGCACATAGGGTGGAGGTAGTGTTCAAGAAGGCAGAACAAGGGCGCAACTACCCCAGTGATCATTGAATTCGACGACTGAGCTGTTGCATCATTAATTCGACGAAGAATTTTCCGTTTCGGAAATATTTAGGATGTACATTTAAATTCGTTGAAAAGGGTGGTAGTACATTGAATTCGACGAAGGGAGTATTTGAGTTTTTTTCTTTCGACGAGCAGACCAGTTTAGTGTTTTTTTCAGAAACATTTGAGCGACAGACTCGCCCATTCAAAGGTCTGAGCGGTCAGATCGACCGCTTAGAACTTCGAACGACCTGACTGGTTGATTCCGACTGGACATAGTTGACCAGTAGGTCCAGAATCGGCCTGTCGCACCAGACTTGAACACCGACCCTCGTTAATACACACAAAAGATCTTATAGGTGAAAAAAAATTGCCCATGAACCCTGAAAAAACAGAAAAAAAAAACGAAAAGTATAGGTAGTTCATTGAATTCGACGAATGACTTTTGTAATTATTTTGGTGGTACTTTTGAATTCGACGAAGGTTCATTTTTGACGGATTTCAACCACTACTAAAACTATTAATATCGAAATTAACGATTACTAGGGTAGGACACAACTATGGCACAACAAAGCGCAACTAGGGCATTTCTAGTGTCGAACAAAGCCACAACTAAGGCACAACTAGGGCGCAACTAAGGCGCAACTACGGCACAAGAAAGGCGCAAGTAGAGCGCAAGTAGGGCGCAACTAGGATGCAACTAGGGCACAACTAGGGCGTAGCTACTCCCCAACTAAGGCACAACTAGGGTGGAAATAGAGCACAACTAAGGCGCAACTAAGGCGCAAGTAGGGTGCAGGTAGTGTGCAAGAAGGGCGCAAGTAGGACGCAAGTAGGGCACAAGTAGGACGCAAGCAAGGCACAAGTAGGTCGTAAAGAGGGCGCAACTAGGGCGCAAATAGGACGCAGGTAGGGCGCAACTAAGACGTAACCAGGGCGCAACTAGGGTGCAACTAGGGTGCAAGTAGTGCGCAAGTAAGGCGTAACTAGGATGCATCTAGGCCGCAACAAGGACGCAAGAAGGACACAACCAGGGCGCAAGTAGAACGCAACTAGGGCGCATCTAGGGTGCAACTAGGGCGCAACTAGGGCGCAAGTAGGCCGCAACTAGTGCGCAACTAGGGCACAATTAGGGCGTAACTAGGCGCAAGTAGGGCACAAGTAGGGCGCAAGTAGGGCACAACTAGGGCACAAGAAGGGTGCAAGTAGGGTGCATATAGGACGTAACTAGGGTGCAACTAGGGCACAACTAGGGCGTAGCTAGTGCCAAACTGACGCACAACTAGGGCGGGAAAAAAACGCAATTAGGACGCAACTAGGTTACGAGTAGGATATAACTAGGGCGCAAGTAGGGCACAAGTAGGGTGCAAGGAGGGTGCAAGTAGGGTGCAAGTAGGGTGCAACTAGAGTGCAACTAGGGTGCAAGTAGGGCGCAACTAGGGGACAAGTAGGGAGAAACTAGGGCGCAACCAGGATGTTTTAGGGCTCAACTAGGGTGTAAGTAGTACGCAAGTAGGGCGCAAGTACGATACAACTAGGGCGCAACTAGGGCACAAGTAGGGCGCAAGTATGTCGCAAGTAGTGCGCAACTAGGAGGCAACTAGGACACAACTAGTGCGCAAGTAGGGTGCAAGTAGGGCACAACTAGGGTGCAATTGGGGGCGCAACTAAGGCGTAGCTAGTGCCCAACTAAGGCACAACTAGGGCGTAAATAGGGAGAAACTAAGTCACAACTTGGGTGCAAGTAGGGCGCAACTATTATGCAAGTAGGGCGCATGTAGGGTGCAAGTAGGGCGCAAGTAGGACCAAAGTAGGGAGTAACTAGGGTGTGACTGAGGTGCAAGAAGGCCACAACTAGGGCGCAGGTAGGGCACAACTATGGCACAACTAGGGGGCAACTAGGGTGCAACTAGGATGCAAGTAGAGTGCAACTAGGATGCAACTAAGGCGCAAGTAGGACTCAACTAGGGTGCACATGGAATGCAACTCGAGCGCAACTAGGGTGCAGCTAGGGCGCAACTAGGGTGCAAGTTGGACACAAATAGGGCGCAACTAGGGCACAACTAGGGTACGACTAGGGCACAACTAGGGCCCAAGTAGGGCACAAGTAGGGCGCAAGGGTACAAATAGGGCGCAACTAGGGTGTATCTAGAGCGCAACTAGGGCACAAACAGGGCACATGTAGGGTGCAAGTAGGGTGCAACTATGGTACAACCAGGGCACAACTAAGGCACACATAGGGTGCAAGTAGTGCGCAAATAGGGCGCAACTAGGACACAAGTAGGACGTAACTAGGGCGCAACTAGGGCGTAGCTAGTGCCCAAGTGAAGCGCAACTAAGGCGCAACTAGGGCACAACTAAGACACAACTAGGGCACAAGTAGAGCACAAGTAGGGTGCAAGTATGGAAGAACCAGGGCACAGCTAGGGCGTACATAGGGTGTAAGTAGTGCACAAGTAAGGCGCAAGTAGGGTGGAACTAGGGTGCAACTAGGGTGGAAGTAGGGCGTAGCTAGTGGCCAACTGAGGTAGAACTAGGACACAACTAGAGTGCAACTAGAGTGCAACTAGGGTGCAACTAGTGTGCAACTAGGACAATCTAGGGTGCAAGAAGGGGGCAAGTAGGGCGCAAGACGGGCACAACAAGGGTGCAACTAGGGCGCAACTAGGGCATAGCTAGTGTCCAACTGAGGCACAACTAGGGTGAAAATAGGGTGTAACTAAGGGTGCAACTAGGGCACGAGTAGGGTGCAAGTAGGGTGCAACTAGGGCGCAAGTCGTGCCTATATAGGGCACAAGTAGGGTACAAATCGGGTGCAAGTAGGACACAACTAGGGCATAAGTAGGGTGCTAGTAGGACACAAGTAGTGCACAACTAGGATGCAACTAAGAAGGAACTAGGGTGCAAGTAGGGTGTAAGTAGGGTAAAACTAGGATCCAACTAGGGCATAACTAGGGTGCAACTAGGATGCAATTAGAAATCAACTAGGGTGTAGCTAATGCCCATCCGATGTACAACTAGGGCGCAACTACAGTGCTACTACAGAGCAACTAGGGCACAAGAAGGGCGCAACTAGGGCGCAAGTAGATTGCAAGTAGGGCGCGAGTAGGGTAGGGCGCAACTAGGCCGCAGCTAGTGTGCAAGTTGGGTGCAAGTAGGGTGCAAGTAGGGCGCAACTAGGATGCAACTTGGGTGTAACTAGGGCGTAGCTAATGCCCAACGGAGGCACAACTAGGGTGCACCTAGGATGCAACTAGGGAGCAACTAGGGCCAACTATGGCGTAACTAGGACGCAAGTAGGGTGCAAGTAGGACGTAAGTAGAGTGCAACAAGGGCGCAACTAGGATGAAACAAGGCAGCAAGAAGGGCACAACTAGGGCCTAAGTAGGGCGCAACTAGAGTGAAACTAGGGTGCAACTAGGGTGCATCTAGGGTGCAAGTAGGATGCAAGTAGGGCATAACTAGGGCATAATAAGGATGGAACGAGGGTGCAAATAGGGTGCAAGTAGCACGCAAGTAGGGTGCAACTAAGGTGCAAGTAGGACGCAACTAGGGTGCAATGAGGACCTAGCTAGTGCCCAATAGAGACACAACTAGGGCACAACAAGGGTGCAAGTAGGGCTCAACTAGGACGCAAGTAGGGCACAACTAGGGCACAACTAGGGCACAAGTAGGGTGGAATTAGGGCACAACTAGGGTGCAACTAGGACGTAAGTAGAGCGGAAGTAGGGTGCACGTAGGATGCAAATACGACACAACTATGGCGTAAATAGGGCGCAAATAAGGCGCAAATAGGGCGTATGTACGGCACAACTAGGGCGCAAGAATGGCACAACTAGGGCGCACGTAGGGCGTAAGTAGTGTGCAAGAGGGCAAAACTAGGGCTCAACTAGGGTGCAATTAGGGTGCAACTAGGGTACAACTAGGAAGTAGATAGTGTCCAATTGAGGTGCAACTATGGCGCAACTAGGGCGCAACTAGGGTGTAACTAGGGCGTAAATAGGGCGCAACTAGGGTGCAACTAGAATGCAACTAGGGTGCAAGATGGGCGCAAGTAGGACGCAAGTAGGGCGCAACTAGGGCGCAATTAGGGCGTAACTAGGGCATAGCTAGTGCCGAACTGAGGCATAACTTGGGCGCAAACAGGGCGCGACAAAGGCACACCTAGGACACAAGTAGGGCACAACTAGGGTGCAAGTAGGGGACAAGTTGGGCACAAGTAAGGCAAAGGTAGGACGCAAGTAGGGTACAAGTAGGGCCCAAGTAGGGGCAACTAGGACGCAAGTAGGGTGAAACTAAGGAACAAGTAGGGTGCAACTAGAGCACAACCAGGGCGCAACTAGGGTACAACCCGGGTGCAAGTAGGGCGCAACTAGGGCGCAACTAGGGCGCAACTAGGGTGGAACTAGGGAATAGCTAGTGCCCAACTGAGGTGAAACCAGGGCACAACTAGAGCGCAACTAGGGCACAACTAGGGTGCAACTAGGACAAACTACGACACAAGAAGGGGGCAAGTAGGACGCAAGTAGGACGCACCAAGGGCGTAACTAGGGCACAACTAGGGCGTAGCTAGTGTCCAACTAAGGCGCAACTAGGGATAAAACAAGGTGTAACAAAGGGCGCAACTAGGGCGCGAGAAGGGTGCGAGTAGGGCGCAAGTAGGTTGCAAGTAGGACGCAACCAGGGGGCAGCAAGGGCGTAAGAGGGGTGCAATTCATGCCCAAATAGGGCGCAAGTAGGACGCAAGTAGGGTACAAGTTGGGTGCAACTAGGGTGCAAGTAGGGCGCTATTAGCACGCAAGTAGTGCACAACTATGATGCAACTAAGGCACAACTAGGGTGCAATGAGGATGCAACTAGGGTGCATCTAGGGTCCAACTAGGGCATGACTAGGGTACAACTAGGGTACAACAAGGGCGCAACTAGGACGCAACTAAGGCGTTACTAGGGTGCAATTAGTGCGCAAGTAGGGCGCAAGTAGGGTGCAAGTAGGGCTTAACTAGGGCGTAAGTAGGGCGCTAGTAGGAAACAAGTAGTGCACAACTAGGAAGTAACTAGGGTGCAACTAGGGTGCAAGTAGGATACAAGTAGGGCGCAACTAGGACACAACTAGGGCAGAACGAGGACGCAACTATGATGCAACTAGAAATCAACTAGGGTGTAGCTAGTGCTTAACTGAGGCGCAACTAAGGCACAACTACGGCGCAATTACAGCGTAACTAGGACACACGAAGGGCGCAACTAGGGAGCAAGTTGGGCGCAATTAGGTCGCAAGTAGGGTGTAACTAGGGTGTAATTTGGGTGCAACTAGGGCGAAGTTAATGCCCAACGGAGGCACAACTAGGTTGAAACTTGGATGAAACTAGGGCGCAACTAGGGCTCAACTAGGGCCCATCTAGGGCGCAAGTAGGGCCTAAGTAGGATGCAAGTAGGGTGCAAGAAGGGTACAACTAGGACGGAACTATGTAGTAAGAAGGGCGTAACTAGGGCGTAAGTAGCACATAACTAGAGCGCAACTAGGGTGCTACTAGGGTGCAACTAGGACACAAGTAGGTTGCAATAAGGGTGCAACAAGGATGCAACTAGGGCGCAAGTAGGGTGCAAGTAGGACGTAAGTAAGGCGTAACAAAGGTGAAAATAGGGCACAACTACGTCTTAACTAGCGCGCAACTAGGGTACAACTAGGGTGTAGATAGTGTCCAATTGAGGTGCAAGTAAGGCGCAACTAGGGTGCAATTAGGACACAAATAAGACGCAACTAGGGCGTAACTTGTGCCATTTGAGGCGCCACTAGGGCGCAAACAGGGTGCGACTAAGGCACAACTAGGGCGCAAGTAGGGCACAACTAGGGTGCAAGTAGGGTGCAAGTAGGGCACAAGTTAGGCAAAAGTAGTTCACAAATAGGGCGCAAGTAGGGCGCAACTAGGGCACAAGTAGGGCGCAACTAGGGCACAAGTAGGGTGCAATTAGAGCGCAACCAGGGTGCAACTAGGGTGCAAGTAGGGCGCAAGTAGTGCGCAAGTAGGGCAACACTAGGGAATAACTAGGACTCAACTCGGGCACATGTAGGGTACAAGTAGGACGCAAGTAGGACACACCTAGGGCGTAACTAGGGCACATCTCGGATGCAATTAGGACGCAAGTAGGGCGCAAGTGAGATTGAGTTAATCGACCCAAAATCGTGCACTCGTAGATCAGTGCACGATTTTGGGTCGGAAGTCCGACTTCGGGGGGCGAAATCGGACTTCGCCCGGCTCTGCGACGTCGCAGGCGGAGCTTCGCCAGCGAAGTCATCAAACAGTCACAAACCCCTTGAGCGAGGGGTTTGTGACTGTTCGAGGGGGGTTTGCGGGTAGGTTTGGATGGGGGGTCCGAGACTCCCCCTGCGATGGAAAGGAATTTGCTGGGCCCCGCTACCGCGGGGCCCAGCATATGCCCGCGCAAAAATAAAACACTAAACCCTTGAATGTAATTCGGGGATGGGTTTGTTCGACGTTTGGACTTCAAACTAGGGGTTGAACGTGGATTTTTGTGGTGGAAAAAAAATGACTAGGGCGTTTTCGCTCGATCGCGATCGAGCGACGACCACCGTTCTGACATCGGCGAAGTCGATGTCAGAACGATCGGACTTCGCCCTCGATTTCGGCGAAAGAGGGATCTTCGCTGATATCGAGGGCGAAGTCGGAAATAAACTTCTGACGCGGCTTTTTTGGCCGATGCACTCGAACTCGAATGCATGTTTTTAAGTCAATTAACCCTAAATGGCGCAAGTAGGGGGAAACTAGGGCATAACTAGGGCGCAAGAAGGGCCCAAGTAGGGTACATCTAGGGTACAACTTGGGCGTGACTTGGTCGCAACTATGACGCAACTAGGGTAAAACTAGGGTGTAGCTTGTGCTCAACTGAAGCGCAACTAGAGCGCAACTAGGGCGCAACTATGGCGCAACTACGGCGCAACTACGGCGCAACTAGGAAGCAAGTAAGGTACAGCTAGGGTGTAAGTAGGGCGCAAGTAGGGGGCAAGTCGGGTGCAACAAGGACGCCACAAGGGCACAACTAGGGTGCAAGTAAGGCTCAAGTAGGGCACAAGTAGGACGTAACTAGGGCGCAACTAGGGCGCAACTAAGATGCAACTAGTGCGCAACGAAGGTGAAGCTAAACTGCAAGGAGGGCCCAAGTAGGGCATAACTAGGCCCTGGCTAGGGGGCAACTAGGATCCAAGTAGGGCACAAGTAGGGTGCAACAAGGATGCAACTAGGGCGTAAGTAGGGCGCACGTAGGATGCAACTAGGGCGAAAGAAGGGCGCAACTAGGGTGTAACTACAGCTCAACTAGGGTACAAGTAGGGTGTAAGAAGGGCGCAACTAGGGCGTAAGTAGGGTGCAAGTAGGGCGCAACTAGGGCGCAAGAAGGATGCAAGTCTGGCACAACCAGGGTACAACTAGGACGCAACTAGGGCGCAGGTAGGACACAAATAGGGTGCAACTAGGGCGCAACTAGGGTACAACTAGGGAGCATCTAGGGCCGCACCTAGGCCACAACTAGGACGTAGCTAGTGCACAACTGAGATGCAACTAAGGTACAACTAGGACGCAAATAGGGCACAACCAGGGGGTAACTAGTTCGCAACTAGGGCACAAGTAGGGCGCAAATATGGCGCAATAAGGGTGCAACTAGGGTGCAACTAGGGCGCAACTATGGCGTAACTAGGGCATAGCTAGTGCCCAACTGAGGCACAACTAGGGTGCAACTAGGGCGCAATTAGGGCGCAACAAGGGCACAACTAGGGCACAAGTAGGGCGCAAGGAGGGTGCAACCAAGGCGCAAGTAGCACGTAAGTAGGGCGCAACAAGGGCATATCTATGGTGTAGTACGGCACAACTAGAGCAAAAATAGGACACAACTAGGGTGCAACTAGGGCGCCACTAGGGCAAAAATAGGATCCAAGTAGGGCGCAAGTAGGGGGCAACTAGGGAACAGCTAGGGCGCAAGTGGGGCGCAAGTAGGGTGCAAATAGGGTGCAACTAGGGTGCAACTTCAGCGCAACTATGGTACAAATAGGATACAAGTAGGGCGTAAGGAGGAAGCAACTGGTATGCAACTAGACATAGCTAGGGCGCAACTAGGGCACAACAAGGGCGCAAGTATGGTGCGAGTAAGGCACAACAAGGGTACAACTAGGTAGGAACTAGGACGTAACTATTGTGTAGCTAGTGCCCAACTGAAGCACAATTGTGGCGCAATTAGGGTGCAACTAAGGCGAAAGTAAGGCGCAAGTATGGCGCAACTAGGCGGCAACTAGGAAGGAACAAGGACGCAACTAGCATGTAGCTAGTATCCAACTGAGGCGCAACTAGGGCGTAAATAGGGCACAACTAAGACTTAACTCGGGTGCAACTAGGAATCAACAAGGGCGTAACTAGGGCACAACTAAGGCGCAAGTAGGGCGTAAGTAGGATGCAACTACGGCGCAAGAAGGGCGTAAGTAGGACGCAAGTAGGGCACAACTACGGTGCAAATAGGGCACAACTAGGGTGCAAGTAGAACCAGGAAGGACGCAACTAGGGCGCAACAAGGGCGCAACTTGGGCTGGAATAGGGCCAAGTTGGACACAATAAGGTCGCAACTAAGGCGCAACCAGAGCGCAACTAGTGCGTAGCTAGTGCGCAACTGAGGCGCAACTAGGGCGCAAGTCAGGCGCAACTAGGGCACCATTAAGGCGCAACTAATGCACAAGTAGGGCACAGGTAGGGAACAACTAGAGCGCAACTAGAGCACAACTAGGACGCAACTAGGGTGCAACAAGGGCACTACCTGGACACTAGGGCTCAAGTAAGGCACAACTAGGACACAACTAGGACGCAACTAGGGCGTAAGAAGGGTGCAAGTAGGGCTCAAGTAGGGCGCAACTAGGGCGCAACTAGGGCGCAACTAGGGCGCAACCAGGGCGCAACTAGGGAGTAACTAAGGCGCAAAAAGGGCGCAAGAAGTGCACAACTAGGGCGCAACTAGGACACATCAAAGGCGCAACAAGGGCGCAACTAGGGCGTAAATAGGGTGTAGGTAGTGCCCAACTGAGGTGCAGCTAGGGTGCAACTAGGGCGCAACTAGGGCATAACTAGGGCACAAGTAGGGTGTAAGTACGGCACTAGTAGGGTACAAGTAGGGCACGACTAGGGCGCAACTAGGGCAAAACTAGGGCACAACTAGGGCGTAACCAGGACGTAAGTAGGGCACAACTAGGGCGCAAGTAGAGTACAAGTAGGGCGTAAGTAGGGCATAACTAGGGCACAACTAGGGCGCAAGTAGAGCGCAAGTAGGGTGTAAGTAGGGCATAATTAGGGTACAACAAGGGCGCAACCAGGGTGCAAGTAGGGCACAAGTATGGCGCAACTAGGCGGCAACTAGGGCGGAACAAGGACACAACTAGGGCGTAGCTAGTGCCTAATTGAGGTGCAACTTGGACGCAACTAGGGCACAACTAGGAATTAACTCGGATGGAAAAAGGACGCAACAAGGGAGCAACTAGGGCACAACTAAGGCTTAAGTAGGGCATAAGTAGGGCGCAACTATGACACAAGAAGGGCGGAAGAAGGACGCAAGTAGGACACAACCATGATGCAAATAGGGTGCAACTATGGTGCAAGTAGATCAATGAAGGATACAACTAGGGCGCAACAAGGGCACAACTTGGGCTGAAATAGGGCGCAAGTTCGGCGCAATTAGGTCGCAACTAGGGCACAACTAGAGCGCAACTAGGGCGTAGCTAGTGCGCAACTGAGGCGCAACTAGGACGCAAGTCGGGCGCAACTAGGGCACAAGTAAGGTGCAACTAACGCATCAGTAGGGCACATGTAGGGTGTAACTACGGTGCAACTAGGGCACAAATAGGGAACAACCAGGGCAGAAGTAGTGCTCAAGTAGGGCGTAACTACGGCACAACTAGGGTGCAAGAAGGGTGTAAGTAGGGCTCAAGTAGGGCGCAAATAGGGTGCAACTAGGGCACAACTAGGGCCCAAGAAGGGCGCAAGTAGAGCGCAAGTAGGGCACAACTACGGCGCAACTAGGGAGCAACTAGGGTTCAAGAAGGGCGCAAGAAGTGTGCAACTAGGGTGCAACTAGGACACATCAAGGGCACAACAAAGGCGCAACTAGGGTGCAACTAGGGTGTAGGTAGTGCCCAACTGAGGCGCAACGAAGGTGCAACTAGGGCATAACTAGGGCGTAACGAGGGCACAAGTAGGGCACAAGTATGGCACAAGTAGGGCACAAGTAGGGCACAACTAGGATGCAAGTAGGGTGCAACTAGGGCACAACTAGGGCGTAATCAGGGTGTGAGTAGGGCGCAACACGGGTGCAAGTAGGGTGCAAGTAGGACGCAAGTTGGACGCAACTAGGGCACAACTAGGGTGAAAGTAGGGCGTCACCAGTTGGCAAGTAGGATGTAACTAGGGTACAACTAGTGCACAACTTGGGCGCAATTAGGGCACACGTAGGGTACAATTAGGGCGCAACTGGGACACAACTTGGATGCAACTAGGGCGCAAGTAGGGTGCAAGCAGGGTGCAAGAAGGGCGCAACTAGGGCTTAAGAAGGAAGAAACCAGGGGGCAAGTAGAGCGCACGTAGGGTCCAATTAGTGCGCAAGTAGGGCGCATCTAGGGCATAGCTAGTATCCAACAAAGGCGGAACTAGGTTGCAACTAGGGCGCAACTAGGGCGCAACTAGGACATAGCTAGTACGCAACTAAGACGCAACTAGGGTGTAACAAGGACGCAACTAGGGTACAACAAGGGCGCAAATAGGGCACAAGTAGGACGCAAGTAGGGCGCAACTAGAGTACAACTAGGGCGCAACTACGGCATAGCTAGTGCCCAACTGAGGCGCAACTAGGGCACAACTAGAGCTTAACTAGGGCGTAACTAGGGCGCAACTAGGACGCACAGAGGATGCAAGTAGGGTGCAAGTAGGGCGCAAATAGGGCATAACTAGGACACAACTAGGACACAACTAGGGTGCAAGTAGGACACAAGTAGGGTGCAAGTAGGGTGTAAGTAGGACACACCTGGGTGCAACTAGGTTACAACTAGGGTGCAAGTAGGGTCCATGTAGGGCAAACTAGGGCCCACCTAGGGTGCAACTAGGGCACAACTGGGGTGAAAATAAGGTACAAGTAGGGAAAAACTAGGAAGCAACTAGGATGCCATCAGGGTGAAAGTACGGCGCAAGTAAGGTGCAAGTAGGGTGCAACTAGGATGTAACAAGAGTACAACTAGGACGCAAGTAGGGCACAGTAGGCGCAACAAGGGCACAACAAAGACACAACTAGGGCGTAACTAGGGTGCAACTAGGGCGCAAGTACAATGCAAGTAGGGCGCAACTAGGGCATAACTAGGGTGCAAGAAGGGTGCAAGTATGGCGCAACTAGGGCTAAACCGGGGTGCAACTAGGGCGCAACTAGGGCACAACTATGACGTACCTAGGGTGCAACTAGGGTGTAGCTACTGCCCAACCGAGACTCAACTAGGGAACAAATGGGGCGCAACCAGGGCGTAAGTAGGGCACAACTAGGGTGCAACTAGGGCACAACAAGGATGCAACTTGGGTGTAACTAAGGCGCAACTAGTACGCAGCTAGTGCTTAATTGAGGCGCAACTAGGGCACAACTAAGGCGCAACTAGGGTCCAAGTGGGGTGCAACTATGGCGTGAGTAGGGAGCAACTAGGGCGCAACTAGGGTGCAACTTGGGCGCATCTAGGGCACAACTAGGGTGTAGCTAGTGCTTAATTGAGGCGCAACTAGGGCACAACTAGGACATAGCAAGGGCAAAACTAGGGCGCAAGCCGGTCGTAACTAGGATGCAAGTAGGGCGTAAATAGGGTGCAATTAGGGAGCAAGTATGGCGCAACTAGGACGCAACTAAGGTGAAACTAGGGCGCAACTAGGACATAGCTAGTGCCAAACTGAGGTGCAACTAGGGCACAATTAGCGCGCAAGTAGGGTGCAACTAGGGTACAAGTAGAACACAACATGGGTGCAACTAGGGAGCAACTAGGGTACAAATATGTACCAAGAAGGGCACAAGTAGGATATAACTAGGGCACAACTAGGGTGCAAGTAGGGCTCAAGTAGGGCGCAACTAGGACGCAACTAGGGCGTAGCTACGGTGCAAGGAGAATGCAAGTAAGGCATAAGTAGGGTGCAACTTGGGCACAACTAGGTGCAACTAGGGTGTAGTTAGTGCCCAACATAGGCGCAAATAGGACGCAACTAGGGCACAAGTAGGGCGCAACTAGGGTGCAAGTAGGGTGCAACTATGGCACAAGTAGGGCGCAAGTACGGCACAAGTAGGCCGCAACTAGGGCGGAACAAGGGCGCAACTAGGACGTAGCTAGTACTCAACTGAGGTGCAACTAGGACACAACTAGGGCGTAACTAGGGCATAACTAGGATGCAACTACGGTGCAACTAGGGCCTAACTTGGACATAAGTAGGGCGCAAGTAGGGTCCAACTAGGGCGCAACTAGGGTGCAACAAGGGTGTAACAAGAGCGCAACTAGGACATAGCTAGTGCCCTTCTGAAGCGCAACTGGGGGGAAACTAGGAAGCGAGTAGAGAAAACTAGGGTGCTAGTAGGGTACAAGAAGAGCGTGATTTGGGCACAACTAGGGTTCAAGTAGGGCGCAACTAGGGAAAAACTAGGGTGCAACTAGGACGCAACTAGGGTGCAAGTAGGGCGCAATTACGGTGCAATTAGGGCGCAACTAGGGTGTAGCTACTACGCAACTGGGGTACAACTAGGGCGCAACTAGGGTGCAACTAGGGTACAACTAGGGCGTAGCTAGTGCCCAATTGAGGCGTAACTTATGTGCAACTAGGGGGCAACGAGGGCGCAACTAGGGTGCAACTAGGGCGCAAGTAGGACGCAAGAAGGGCGCAAGTAGGGCACAACTAGGGTGCAACTAGGACGCAAATAGGGCATAGCTAGTTCCCAAGTGAGGCACAACTAGGGTAGAACTAGGGTACAACTAGGGCGTAGCTAGGGCATAAGGAGGGTGCAATTAGGACACAAGTATGGCACAAGTAGGGCGCAACTAGGGCACAACTAGGGCGTAACTAAGGCACAAGTAGGACGTAGCTAGTGCCCAACTATCTGAAACTAGGGAACAACTATGGTGTAACTAGGGTGCAACTAGGGTGCAAGGAGGACCCAAGTAGGGCATGAGTAGGGTACAATCAGGGTGCAAGTAGGACGCAACAATGACGCAAAAAGGACGGAATAAGGTGAAACAAGGGCGTAAGTAGGGAACAACTAGGGTGTAACTAAGACGCAACTATGGTGTATTTATGGCGCAAGTAGGGCGCAAGTAGGGCGCAAGTAGGGTGCAACTAGGGCACAACTAGGGTGCAACTAGGACGTTAGTACGGTTCAATTAAGGCACACGTAGGGCACAACTAGGACGTAAATAGGACGCAACTAGGGCACAAGTAGGGCGCAAGTAGGGCACAACTAGGGCACAACTACTTGTGCCCTAGTTATGCCTTAGTTGTGCCATAGTTGTGCCATAATTGCGTCCCAGTTACACCCTACTTGTGCACTATTTGTGCCCTAGTTGCACCCTACTTGCGCCCTAGTTGCGTCCTAGTTTTTCCCTAGTTGTACCCTAGTTGAACCTCAGTTGGACACTGGGTACGCCCTGTTTGCACCCTAGTTGTGCCTTAGTTGCGCCCTACATGTGCCCTACTTGCGTCCTACTTGCACCCTAGTTATGGATTAGTTGTGTCTTAGTTTTTCCCTACATGTGCCCCACTTGCATCCTACTTGCGCCCTACGTTCTCGGTGGCGTGAAAGAGTCATGCCACATCGGATTATCTACTCGGAGGTAGTAAGCTTGCGGTTGATGGTTTGAGAGCAGTCGCATGAGCCGTTGATCTGGCTCCACTGGTCTCCTACCGCTGTTGGATGGTCTTTTAGATCGGACCACCAACTGAAAACCGTGCCATGCAAAAGCAAGGATACGGGGTCAATTTTCTATTTGTCTTTATTGACCCTAGCAGCGGAAAGAACACTTCTAAACTCATCACCCACATCCTGACCTTTGGTGCCGTGACGTTCACGGGATCAAACGGCTCGTGGAAAGCCAGTCGAATCTTGTGTTCGTTGAAAAGCTGTTATATTTTTTCAGTGAATAATGCTTTAAGTACACAGGAAATCTGAAGCCCCTCCATTGCCCCATTGGGTTGGAGCACATGGGCGTTGAGGCTCTTGAGTCCCAGCAACTTCTAGTACATGTCTTCATTACTTCGAGCATATTGAACGGTGCCTCCCATCGCACCAAGTGTCAACCGAAACGGGCAGCGGTGGCGGCCACGGGATTTCCGAGCCCGGGGGGTCGTCACCAGGTTGGCCATCGGGTTCTTCAATGCTGCCCAATCTGCCACAAAAGCTGTTGCTACCTTCGTGTTTTCTTGGAGAGCGTCTGTGTTTGCGTGCTGGTGATCCTCCATCGTTGGAGTGTTTGCCGGTGAATGTTGCTCAATGTCAGCTGCACTTGCTCCATTTACAATTGTCTTTGCGAGGTCTATGATATTCTCAATAGTGAAGATGTGCTGAACACTCGTTGTGCACCCTAGGTGCGCCCTACTTGCTCCCTATTTGAGCTCTAATTGCACCCTAGTTGTTCCCTACTTGCGCCCTATGTATGCCTTACTTGTGCCCTATGGATTTCCTAGTTACACCCTATTTGTACCTTAGTTGTACCCTAATTGCGTCCTACTTGTGCCATAATAGCACCCTAGTTGCACCCTAGTTGTGCCCTATTTTTTCCCTATTTGCGCCCTAGTTGCGTCCTACTTACACCCTAGTTGCACCCTACTTGCACCCTAGTTACACCCTAGTTGTGCCTAAGTTAGGTACTAGCTACACCCAAGTTGCGCCCTAGTTACGCACTAGTTCTGCCCTAGTTGCGTCCTAGTTGCGTCCTAGTTACACCCTAGTTGCGCACTGCTTGCACCCTAGTTGCGTCCGAGTTGTGCCCTAGTTGCACCCTAGTTGCGCCTAAGTTGGGTACTAGCTACGCCATAGTCGTGCCCTAGTTGCACCCTAAATGCGCCCTACTTGCACCCTATTTGAGCCCTAATTGTGCCCTACTTGCGCACTAGTTGTGCCAAGTTTATGCCCTAGTTACGCCTTTGTTGGGCACTAGCTATGTCCTAGTTGCGCCCTAGTCGCGCCTAGTTGTGCACTATTTGTGCCCTAGTTGCGCCTTTGTTGAGCCCTATTTGTGCTCTACTTGCGCCCTAGTGGCTCCCTACTTGCGCCTTACTTGCGCCCTAGCTGCGCCCTAGTTGCGCCCTAGTTGCGCCTCAGTTGGATAATATCTACATTCTAGTTGCGCTCTAGTAGGTCCCTAGTTGCGCCCAAGTTACGCCCTACTTGCTCCCTAGTTGCACCCTAGCTGCATCGTAGCTACATCCTACTTTTCCCGTAATTTTCTCCTAGTTATTCCTTGCTTGCGCCCTAGTTGCACCCTAGTTTCTCCCTACTTGTACCCTACTTATGCCCTACTTGCACCCTACTTGCGCCTTTGTTGTACCCTACTTGCGCCCTAGTTGCGCCCTAGTTGCGCCCTAGTTGCGCCCTAGTTGTGCCATAGTTGCGCCTTAGTTCGGCACTTGCTATGCCCTTTTTGCGCCCTAGTTACGCCCTGGTTGCTCCCTTGTTGCACCCTTCTTGCGCTCTACTTGCGCCCTACTTCCACCCTAATCACGCCCTAGTTGTGTCCTAGTCGCGCCCTATTTGCACCTCGGGCAATAGCTATGCCCTAGCTGCGTCCTAGCCGCGCCCTAGTGGCGTCCTTCTTGCACACTACTTGCACCCTAGTTATGTCCTACTTACGCCTCAGTTGGGCACTAGCTACCTCCTAGTTGCACCCTAGTTGCGCCTTACTTGCGCCTTATTTGTGCCCTACTTGTGCCCTTGTTGTGCCATAATTACACCCTAGTTGCACGTTATTTGCGCCTCAGTTGGACACTAGCTACGCCCTTGTTGCACCCTAGTTGCACCCTTGTGGTGCCCTAGTTAGGGCCTAGTTACACCCTAGTTGCACCGTACTTGGACCCTACTTGGACCCTAGTTGCATCCTAGTTGCGCATTAGTTGCGCCAAAGTTGCACCATACTTGTGGTCTACTTGCGCCCTGTTTGCGTCCTAGTTGTGCCCTAGTTACACCCTAGTTGCACCCTACTTGTCCCCTTGTTTTGCCGTAGTTGTGCCGTACTTGCTCCCTACTTGGGCCCTACTTGCACCCTACTTCTTCCCTACATACATCCTAGTTATGCCCTAGTTGTACCCTAGTTGCGCCATACTTACGCCCTACTTCCATCCCACTTACACCCTACTTGCACCCTTGTTGCACCCTAGTTATACCCTATTTGGACCATACTTGCTCCCTAGCTGTGCCCTACTTACGCTCTTGTTGCACCCAACTTGCACCCTAGGTGCACCCTAGTTGCGCTTCAGTTGGGCACTAGCTACATCCTAGTTGCACCCTAGTTCCATCCTAGTTACAACCTAGTTGCGCAAGTTGCGCCCTACTTGCTACCTAGTTGCACCCTAGTTGCGTCCTACTTGCCCCCTAGTTTCGCCGTAGTTGCACCCTACTTGCTCCCTACTTGGGCCCTACTTGTGCCCTACTTCTGCCCTACATACATCCTAGTTATGCCCTAGTTGCGCCATACTTGCGTCCTACTTTCGTCCCACTTGCATCCTACTTGCACCCTTGTTGCACCCTAGTTGTACCCTATTTGGACCCTACTTGCTCCCTAGTTGCACCCTACTTACACTCTTGTTGCAACCTACTTGCACCCTAGGTGCACCCTGCTTGCGCTTCAGTTGGGCACTAGCTACACCCTAGTTGCGCCCTAGTTCCATCCTAGTTACACCCTAGTTGTGCACTACTTGCACCCCAGTTGCACCATACTTGCTACCTCTAGTTGCACCCTAGTTGCGCCCTAGGTGCGCCTAAGTTGTGCTTGAGTTGGACACTAGCTACTCCATAGTTGCGCCCTACTTGTACCATAGTTCCGCTCTACTTGCACCGTACTTGCACCCTACTTGCGTCCTAGTTATGTACTAGTTGCGTCCTAGTTACGCCCTACTTATGCCTCCATTGGACACTAGCTACGTCCTAGTTGCACCCTAGTTATGCCTAGTTGTACCCTAGTTGCACCCTAGTTGCGTCCTAGTTGAGCCCTGCTTACGTCCTACTTGCGCCCTTGTTGCTCCCTAGTTGCGCCCTAGTTGTGTTCTAGTTGCGCCCTACTTGCACCCTACTTGCGTCCTTCTTGTGCCTTAGCTACTCCCTAGTTACACCCTAGTTACGTCCTACTTGCCCCCTACTTGCACCCTACTTGCGCCCTAGTTACGCCCTAGTTGCGCTCTAGTTGCGGCCTAGTTGTGCCCTAGTTATGCCCTACTTGCTCCCTACTTACACCCTAGTTGCACCCAAGTTGCACCCTAATTGCGCCCTATTTGCGACCTAGTTACGCTCTAGAATTGCCCTAGTTACGTCCTAGTTGTGCCTGAGTTGGACACTAGCTACACCCTAATTGAGCCCTAGTTGTGCCTTAGTTATTTCCTAGTTGCAGCCTAATTGCGCCGTACTTACACCATACTTGTGCCCTACTTACATCCTATTTGGGCCCTAGTTGTGCCCTTAGTTGTGCACTAGCTGTACCCTACTTGGGCACTACTTGCGCCCTAGTTTCCACCTAGTTACGCCCTAGTTGCACCATAGTTGCGTCCTACTTGCGCCATACTTGCGCCCAAGTTGCACCCTAGTTGCACCCTAGTTGCACCCTTCTTCCGTCCTAGTTGTGCCCCTACTATGCCCTAGTTGTGTCCTAGTTGCACCCAAGTTGTGTCCTACTTGAGTCCTAGTTGTGCCCTACTTCTACCCTTATTGGACCCTAGTTTCACCTCAGTTGGACACTGGCTATGCCCTAGTTGCGCCCTAGTTGCGCCATATTTCCGCCTTAGTTGCACCCTAGTTGCACCCTCTTTACACCCTAGTTGCGCCCTAATTGCACTCTAATTACGTCGTACTTGTGTCCTAGTTGCACCCTACTTGCGCCTTAGTTGGGCACTAGCTAAGTCCTAGTTACGCTCTAGTTGCCCCCAGTTGCATCCTAGTTGCGCCCTACTTGCACCCTACTTGCGTCCTAGTTGTACCCTAGTTGTACCCTAGTTGTGCCTTTCTTGCACCCTACTTGTGTCCTAGTTATGCCCTAGTTATGCCCTAGTTGCGCCTGACTTGGACCCTACTTGTGCCCTTCTTGCGACCTACTTGCGCCCTAGTTGCGTCCAACTGGTGCCCTAGTTGCACCCTAGTTGCGCCCTAGTTGGATCATATTTGTGCCCCGGTTGGGCACCAGCTACGCCAGAGTTGCACCCTAGTTGCGCCCTAGTTGTGCCCTACATGCATCCTACTTGCGTCCTAAATGCACCCTAGTTGCATCCTAGTTGCGCCCTAGTTACGCCCTAGTTGCGCCCTAGTTGCACCTAAGTTGGGCAATATCTATGCCCTAGTTGTCCCCTAGTTGTGCCCTAGTTGCACCCTACTTGCGCCCTACTTTTGCCCTAGTTGCGCCCTACTTACGTCCTACTTTCGCCCCAGTTGCGCCCTAGTTGCACCCTCGTTAAGGCTCATTTGGGCACTAGCTATGTCCTAGTTGCGTCCTAGTTGCACCCTAGTTGTGCCCTAGTTACGCACTAGTTGTGCCCTAGTTGCGCCCTTTCTCTCCACCACATACCCCTCCGGCTGCTACATGTACACATCCTCCTTGAGGTCACCATTCAGAAATGCACACGTCACATCCATTTGGTGCACCTCCCAGTGCACAGCACCAGCAAGGGCGAGGATCACTCGGATGGATGGGAACTTTACGACAGGTACAAATATCTCATTGTAGTCAACACCCTCAGTCTACACATGCGCCTTTGCAACCAGCTATGCTTGATACCTGAGTACCTTACCATCCGCACCACGCTTGCGCCTAAAGATCCACCAGCACCCAATCACCCGGCTTCCACATGGAGCTTCCTCGAGAGTCTAGGTGTTGTTCTTCATGAGCGCACCATACTCCTCGTCTGCTGCGGCACGCCAATCTGCCACCTTGGCGTTGCGCATGGCTTCAGCGAAAGTGGCTGGGCCATCGGTTACGTTGAGGAAGAGGAGCTCAAGGTCAGAGGATTCCGATGGTGGTGGCGCAGTGCACAGGTTGAGCCGCTCCCCTTGCTGCGTCTTCTCCTTTACAAGTCTCTCGTACCGCTGAAGCTGCTCCCCATTGTCCTTCATATATTTGTTGATGCGTGCGGACCGTCGTGGCAGCTGTTGTACATTGCTAAGCTGCTCCTCATCAGATTCGGTTGCTGACTCCTTCTCCTTCTCAGCTCCCTCCACCTCCTTGTTGATGCCGCTATCACCGCCATCTTCTGCACCACCCTCTTCTGCTACCGGCTCTTCTTCCACCTCTGGTACCAAGTGCGGGAGCAAGTGGAACTGCAGAGAGAGGGCTCAAAGTCCAGCCCTTCACATCCTCTTGAAAGAGTACGTCACGGCTGTGGATGATCTTGCGTTCAGCGAGGTTGTAGAGGCAATATCCCATGGTGCCGTAGTTGAGGACGACGGCCTTCACAGACTTTGTGTCCAGCTTGTTACGACTGCTAGCAGGCATGTGCACGAATGCGCCACACCCGAATACATTCACGTTCGTCACTGTTGGCTTGTGACCCGTCCACGCTTCCTCTGGTGTCATCTGCGACACGGCGCATGTGGGACTCCGGTTTTTCAGGTACACGACAGTGTTGACCGCTTCCGCCCAATTGGTTGACGAGAGCTTCGCGTCTTGGACCATGTTGCAAACATGCTCCATGAGCGTGCGGTTTGCACGTTCAGCCACGCCGTTCAGCTGTGGTATTCTAGGTGGCGTGACCTCGTGCCTGATCCCGCGACGTTTGCACCGACGGTCACCGTCGGTGCAAACGACGGTGCCTTCAATTGCCTGCCAATCTCATTCTGTACAGCAGCAATCCACACCTTGAAAGCATCAAAGCACTCATCCTTTCCAGTCAGGAAGGACACCCAAGTCTTTGTTGACTTGTCATCAATGAACGTGACGAAGTACAACTTGCCAGACAAGGAATGAGATGGCATGAGAGAAGCCCCCTTTCCTTCCCCCATGAAAGGAGAGCGGGCTTGCTTCCCTTCAATGTAGTTCTCACAAGCCGATGCACTTGGCTGTTTCACCTCGTTGAGCTCCAGGTCGTGGACCATCTACCGCATGGAGATGTTGCGCCAAAGCCGAGGTGACCAAGCCGGCGGTACCACATGCCAATGTCATGTTTTCCCTCTCTCGTCCCCAACGCTAAGTCGGCTTCCTTCTCCGATGCTACATAGAGATGGTAAAGTTCGTCCTCCTTGTCCATTTTTGCAAGCGCGTGGCCTCCACGGGCAGAGATGGTGCAGCCACCATTCTCAGAGCGAACCTGTAAGCCTTCGGAGATGAGAGATGAGAAAGAGAGGAGGTTAGCTGCCAGTCCTGGAACGTGGAGCACCCCACATTCCAGAGGTTAGCTGCCAGTGCAAAATACAATGTCAACCTCCCCAACCGCCATTTGCATATGGTTTTCCCCCATGTACACCCGATGAGGTTCAATGGCGGTGTGGACAACGAACTACTCTCGGTGACACGTCATGTACCGCGTGGCTCCTGAGTCAATGATCCAGACCAAGGCAGTGTTTTCGGAGATGTCCAAGACCCGGATGGTTGTCACGAATCTACTCTTCCTATCTGCTGCGTTTGTGGAAGCTTCGGACCGCTTTCCCGCTCCCACTCCAGCTGCAAGGTCCGCCTTCTTCTTCCTGCATTCGTGCGTCCAATGGCTCAGCTTCTTGCAATGGTGGTAATTTCCCTTCTTCTTCCCTCCTCCACCGTTGCTCCTGGTTGGTGCAGAACTACCCCCATGACAAGATTTGGTGATGAGAGCGACGTCCAGTCCGCTTCCGTCCTTCTCTCCCTTGTGCCACTCCTCCTCAAACAGCAGGCTCTCCTCCACATCGTTGAGGGAGAGCTTGTTGCCATGCTTGTCCAAGGCAACAATGAGAGGAGTGCAGCTGCTAGGAAGGCCAGAGAGGATGGTTGGCATCAGCACACGCTCCTTGACAGGGTCATGAATTGCAGAAAGCTAGTCGGAAAGAGACTTCACCAAGTTGATGTAGTCAATCATGGATCCGGACTCATCAATCTTCACAGTGTGAAAGCGACGACGCAGCTGCATGTTCATGTGGATTGTATTGGATGCATAAGTAGACTCAAGCTTCTTCCAAACCCCCTTTGACGTGAAGATGCCACGGACGAGGAGTTGTTGTGATTCGGTAAGGTAGAGATAGATAGCGGCGAGGAGGCGGTCACAATTCTCGTGATGGGTACGGGACTCACCAGGTGAGAGAGAGGACTGAGCTGGTTCCTCCTCACTCACATGGCTCCAGAGTCCCTTATCCATCAGCATCATCTTCATGTTGTTGCTCCAGTTGAAGAAATTCTTGCCATCGAACTTGGCGATGTTGACGCCGGCTACGAGAGAAGCGGGTGTCGACACAGTAGTGTAACATTCAGTCCCCAAACAACTCTCACACACAAAAGGTGCAAGGAATGCTTCAAGGATGAGGAAAAGCCTTGTTCTAGCTCTGATACCACTGATGCAAACTGGGCAACCCTCGGGGAGGTGATCAGGCTCACTAAGAGCTGCCTGGGCAGGACCAACTGTTTGTGAGAGGGAGTTGCAGGTTGTACAGACAAAAATTACGGAAGCAAATATAGGTTTACAAAGAATGCGAATGTCTAAATGGAATATTGAGTAAGAAAGGAAATAATCACAGATTTCCAACAAGCCTCTGTATGCCTCATTTGGATAAGGGAGCACTGAGATACACTCTTTCAAAGTTGGCCCTCTTGCACACTCTCCTAGCCTAGCGGGATGAGCGACAATCACCTTGTCACACATGAGAATCATGTCTCACATGACCTGCATGGCCAATCATCATGGACTGCTCCTTTCTTGAAGTCTTGTGGAGGTCCTACAACAAGCTTTTCTCCTTGAAGGCCGCTCTCAGCCATCCTGGTCAATAATCCTCCCGCCTTTTCAACTACAAGTTCTCAGATCGACACTTGAACATGACCCATGATCTCCAAACTCTAGAAATCCATATCTCACTCAAACGGACTCCAAATTGAGTTCCATAAAGTGTGTTAGAACCTGTGAACCATCTCTTGTGAAAATTGAATGCCAGATGATTTTCATCGGGCAAGCTATTTTTGTCACTTTCGAGCACCTTCATCTCCATCATAGTTGCATCCTACTTGCACCCTACCTGCACCCTAAATGCACCCTAGTTGTGTCCTAGTTGTGCCATAGTTACAACTCAGTTGGGCAATAGATACGCCCTAGTTGCGTCCTAGTTATGCCCTATTGTGCCCTACTTACGCCCTACTTACGCCCTAGTTGCGCCCTAGTTGTGCCTTAGCTGCGGCTCTGTTGGGCACTAGCTATGCCCTATTTGGCCCCTAGTTGCGCCCTAGTTGCACCCTAGTTGCACCCTAATTGCGACCTAGTTGCGTCCTGGTTACGCCCGACTTGCATCCTACTTGCAACCTAGTTGCACCCTGGTTGCATCCTAGTTGCGCCCTAGTTGTGCCTTACTTGGACCCTACTTGCGCCCTAGTTGCACCCTAGTTGTAACTTATTTGCACCCTATTTTTGCTCTACTTGTGCCAAACGTGCACCATATTTACGCCCTAGGTGTGCCATATTTACGCCCTACATGCGTCGTGCTTGCGTCCTACTTGTGCCTTAGGTGTGTCCTACTTACACCCTAGTTGCACCCTAGTTGTGCCCTAGTTGAGTTCTAGTTGCATCTCGAATGGGCACTAGCTATGCCCTAGTTGCACGCTGGATGCACCATAGTTGCACCCTGCTTGTGCCCTACTTGCGTCCTACTTGCGCCCTAGTTGCGTCCTAGTTACGCCCTAGTTGCACCCTAGTTACGCCTCAGTTGGACACTAGCTACACCCTATTTGTACCCTTGTTGCGTCCTAGTTGTGCCATAGATGTGCCCTAGTTGCACCCTACTTGAGCCCTACTTACGCCTTACTTCCGTCCTAGTTGTGCCCTAGTTGCGCACTAGTTACGTCCTAGTTACACCATACTTGCACCCTACTTGCATCCAAGTTGCGCCGTAGTTGCGCCCTAGTTACAGCCTAGTTGTGTCCTAATTGCGTCCTACTTGTGCCCTAATTGCGCCCTATGTACGCCCTAACTCTGCCCTACTTGCATCCTAGTTTATTTCCGACTTGCGTCCTAGTTGTGTCCTATTTGTGCCTCAGTTGGGCACTAATTGTGTCCTAGTTGTACCCTAGTTGCGCCCTAGTTGCGTCCTAGTTGAGCCATATGTATGCCCTTCATGCACCCTAGGTGCGTCCAAGTTTTGTCTTGGTTGCACCCTACTTGCACCCTACTTGCATCCTAGTTGTGCTCTAGCTGCACTCTAGTTGCGCCATACTTGCGCCCTAGTTATGCCCTAGTTGCGCCCTAGTTGTGCCCTAGTTGCGCCCTATTTGCGCCTAAGTTCTCCCTACTTATCCCCTAGTTAAACCCAAGTTGCGCCCTAGTTACGCCCTACTTGCCTCCTAGTTGCGCCCAACTTGCGTCCTAGTTCCGTCCTAGCTTCTCCCAAGTTACACCCTAGTTGTACCTTGGTTGGACACTAGCTACACCCTAGTTGTGCCCTAGTTACACCCTAGTTGTGCCATAGTTCCGTCCTAGTTACCACCTCGTTGCGCATTACTTGCCCCCTAGTTGCACCCTCGTTGTGCCCTACTTGCACCCTGGTTGCGTCCTACTTGCACCCTACTTGTACCCTGCTTGCATCCTAGTTGCTCCCTACTTGCGCCAAATTTGCGCCCTAGTTACGCCCTACTTATATCCTACTTGCATCCTACTTGTGCCCTACTTTCGCTCCAGTTTCACCCTATTTGTACCCTACTTGTGTCCTAGTTGTGCCCTACTTGCATCCTAGTTGCGCCCTACTTGTGCCCTAGTTGTGCCCTACTTGTGTCCTAGTTGTGCCCTAGTTGCCCCTCTGTTGGACACTAGCTACGTCCTAGTTGCGCCCTAGTAGTGTCATAGGTGTGTCCTAGTTGCGCCCTACTTGTGCCCTTCTTGTGCCCTAGTTGCGCCCGACTTGCGCCCTAGTTGTGCCCTAGTTGCACCTCAGTCAGACACTAGCTACGCCCTACTTACACCCTAGTTACGTCGTAGTTGCGCCCTAGTTGTCCACCACTTGCATCCTACTTGCGCCCTAGTTGCGCCTTAGTTATGTCCTAGTTGCATCCTACTTGCACCCTATTTGCACCCTAGTTACGCCCTAGGTGAGCCCTAGTTGCGCCCTAGTTGCGCCATACTTACGCCCAAGTTACTCCTTACTCACATCCTAGTTGCACCCTATTTTCACCCTACTCCGCTCTACTTGCACCCTAGTTCCGCCTTAGTTGTGCCCTAGTTGCACCTACTTGCACCCTAGTTACGCCCTAGTTGTGCCCTGGTTGCGCCCTACTTGCGTCCTAACTATGCCCTACTTGCGCCCTAGTTTTCCCAGAATTGTGTCCTAGTTGTGCCCTGGTTGCGCCTCACTTGGGCACTAGCTACACCCTAGTTGCACCCTAGTTGTATCCTAGTTGCTTCCTAGTTGCGCCATACTTGCACCCTACATGCGTCTTAGTTTCCCCCTAGTTGTGCCTCGGGCAATAGCTACGCCCTAGTTCCATCCTAGTTGTGACCCAGTTGCGCCCTCCTTGCGCTCTGCTTGCGTCCTATTTGCACCTTAGGTATGCCCTGGTTATGCCGAAGTTGTATCCTTGTTGCGCCCTAGTTGCGGCCTACTTGCGCCCCAGTTATGCCCTAGTTGCGCCTTTGTTGTACTCTGATTGTGCTCTATTTGCGTCCTAGTTGCGCCCTACTTGCACCCTAGATGCACCCTAGTTGTGGCTCAGCTAGGCACTAGTTATGCCCTAGTTGTGTCCTAGTTGCGCCTTAGTTGCACCCTAGTTGTGCCCTACTTGGGCCCTACTTGTGCCTCAGTCACGCCCTAGTTGTGCCCTTGTTGTACCGTACGTGCACCCTACTTGCGCCCTAGTTGCACCCTAGTTACACTCTAGTTGTGCCCTACTTGCACCCTACTTGCGGCCTACTTGCACCCTAGTTGCCTTGTAGTTACACCCTAGTTGTACCATAGTTGTGCCCTACTTGCCCCCTACTTGCGCTTTAGTTTCCCCCTTGTTGCACCATAGTTGCACCCTACTTGAGCCGTACTTGCGCCCTAGTTTTACCCCAATTGTGTCCTATTTGCACCCTAGTTGGGCCCTACTTGTGCCTTAGTTGCGCCCTACTTGCCCCCTAGTTACACCCTAGTTACGCCTCAGTTAGACACTAGCTACACCCTAGTTGCACCCTAGTTACACCCTAGTTGCGCCCTTGTTGGGCCATTCTTGGACCCATTTTGTGCTTTAGTTGTGCCCTCTTCTCACCCTGGTTACGCCCAACTTGCATCCTAGTTGCGCCCTAGTTGCGCCTCAGTTTGGCACTAGCTATGCCCTAGTTGCGCTCTAGTTGGGACTTAGTTATGCCCTAGTTGCACCCTACTTGTGCCCTAGTTTTGCCCTAGCTGCGCCGTAGTTGCGCCCTACTTACACCTCACTTGCGCCCATGTTGCACCATAGTTGCACCCTAGTTGCGTCCTAGTTCCACCTTACTTGCGCCATACTTACGCCCTTCTTACATCCTAGTTCCGCTCTACGTGCGCCCTAGTTGTGCCCTACTTGTGCCCTAGTTGCATCCTAGTAGAACCTCAGTTGGACACTTGCTACGCCCTTGTTACGACCTAGTTGTGCCATAGTTGCATCCTAGTTGCGCCCTTCTTGCGCCCTACATGCATCCTACTTGCGCCTTGCTTGCGCCCTAGTTGCTCCCTAGTTATGCCCTAGTTGCACACCGGACAATATCTACGCCCTAGCTGCGCCCTAGTTGCACCCTTGTTGCGCCCTACTTGCACCCTACTTGCGTCCTAGTTGCACCCTAGTTGTGTCTCAGTTGGGCACTAGCAACGTCCTAGCTGCGGCCTAATTGTGCCCTACATACGCCCTACTTACACTTTACTTGTGCCCTAGTTGCACCCTTGTTGCGCCCTAGTTGCACGCTATTTATGCCTCAGTTGGGCACTTGCTACGACCTAGTTGCGTCCTAGTTGCGTCCTAGTGATGCCCTTGTTGCAACCTAGTTGTGCCCTAGTTGCGCCCTTCTTGCGGCCTACTTGGGCCCTTGTTGTACCCTAGTTGCACACTAGTTACGCCAGAGTTGCGCCATACTTGCGCCCTAGTTGCGCCCTAGTTGTATCCTAGTTGTGCCCTAAGTGCGCCCTACTTGCCCCCTAGTTGCGCTCTAATTGCACCCTAGTTGTTCCCTACTTGCGCCCTATGTACGCCTTACTTATGCCCTACGGATGTCCTAGTTACGCCCTATTTGTACCTCAGTTGCGCCCTAATTGCGTCATAATTGTGCCATAATAGCACCCTAGTTGCACCCTAGTTGTGTCCTATTGTGTTCCCTATTTGCGCCCTAGTTGCACCCTAGTTACACTCTAGTTGCACCCTACTTGCACCCTAGTTGCACCCTAGTTGCGCCTTAGTTGGATACTAGCTACACCCAAGTTGTGTCCCAGTTACACCCTAGTTGTGCCCTAGTTGCATCCTAGTTGCATCCTAGTTACACCCTAGTTGCGCACTGCTTGCACCCTAGTTGTGCCCTACTTGCGCCCTAGTTGCATCCTACTTGTGCCCTAGTTGTAACTAAGTTGGATAATAGCCACGCCATAGTTGTGCCCTAGTTGCACCCTAGATGCTTCCTACTTGTGCCCTCCTTGAGCCCTACTTGCGCCCTACTTGTACACTAGTTGTGCCAAATTTACGCCCTAGTTACGCCTTTGTTGGGCACTAGCTATGTCCTAGTTACGCCCTAGTCGTGCCTAGTTGCGCACTATTTATGCCCTAGTTGCGCCTTTGTTGAGCCCTACTTGTGTCCAACTTGCGCCCTAGTTGCTCCCTACTTGCGCCCTACTTGTGCCCTAGTTGTGCCCTAGTTGCGCCTCAGTTAGATAATAGCTACGCCCTTGTTGCGCTCTAGTAGGGCCCTAGTTCCGCCCAAGTTACACCCTACTTGCTCCCTAGTTACACCCTATCTATGTCGTAGTTGGACCTTACTTTTGTCGTACTTGTCCCCTAGTTGTTCCCTGCTTGCGCCCTAGTTGCATCCTTGTTGCTCCCTACTTGCGCCCTACTTACGCCCTATTTGCACCCTACTTGCACCTTTGTTGCACCCTACTTGTGCCCTAGTTGCGCCCTAGCTGCGCCCTAGTTGTGCCATAGTTGCACCTCAGTTCGGCACTTTCTAGGCCCTTTTTGCGCCCTAGTTACGCCCTAGTTGCGCCCTTGTTGTGCCCTTCTTGCGCTCTACTTGTGCCCTACTTGCACCCTACTTACGCCCTAGTTGTGTCCTAGTCACGCCCTATTTGCACCTCGGGCAATAGCTATGCCCTAGCTGCGTCCTAGCCGCGACCTAGTTGCGCCCTACTTGCACACTACTTGCACCCTAGTTATGTTCTACTTACGCCTCGATTGGGCACTAGCTACCTCCTAGTAGCAGCCTAGTTGCGTCCTACTTGCGACATATTTGTGCCCTACATGTGCCCTTGTTGCGCCATAGTTGCGCCATAGTTGCGCCCTAGTTGCACGTTATTTACACCTCAGTTGGGCACTAGCCCCGCCCTAGTTGCACCCTAGTTGCACCCTTGTGGTGCCCTAGTTACGACCTAGTTACGCCCTAGTTGCACCATACTTGGACCCTACTTGGACCTTAGTTGTATCCTAGTTGGGCACTAGTTGCACCAAAGTTGCACCATACTTGCGGCCTACTTGCACCCTGTTTGCGTCCTAGTTGTGCCCTAGTTGCACCCTATTTGTACCCTACTTGCCTCCTGGTTTCGCCATAGTTGCGCTCTACTTTCTCCCTACTTGGGCCCTACTTGCACCCTACTTCTGTCCTACATACGTCCTAGTTATGCCCTAGTTGCACCCTAGTTGCGCAATACTTGCGCCCTACTTCCGTCCCACTTGCACCCTACTTGTACCCTTGTTGCGCCCTAGTTATGCCCTATTTGGGCCATAATTGCTCCCTATCTGTACCCTACTTACGCTCTTGTTGCACCCTACTTGCACCCTAGGTGCACCCTAGTGGCGCTTCAGTTTGACACTAGCTACACCCTAATTTCACCCTAGGTCCATCCTAGTTATACCCTAGTTGCGCACTACTTACGCCCCAGTTGCACCCTACTTGCTACCTAGTTGCACCCTAGTTGCGTCCTAGGTGCGCCTAAGTTGCACTTTAGTTGGGCACTAGCTATGCCATAATTTCGTCCTAGTTGCACCCTAGTTGCTCTCTACTTGCAACCTACTTGTGTCCTACTTACACCCTAGTCACGTACTATTTGCGTCCTAGTTACGCCCTAGGTATGCCTACATTAGACACTAGCTATGCCCTAGTTGCACCCTAGTTGCGCCTACTTGTGCCCTAGTTGCACCCTAGTTGCGTCCTTGTTGAGCCCTACTTACGTCCCACTTGCACCCTAGTTGCACCCTAGTTGCACCCTACTTGCACCCTACTTGCGTCCTACTTGTGCCTTAGCCTTAGTTACACCCTAGTTGCGCCCTACTTGCGTCCTATTTGCACCCTACTTGCGCCTTGGTTACGCCCTAGTTGCGGCCTAGTTGTGCCCTAGTGATGCCGTACTTGCTCCCTATTTAAAACCTAGTTGTGCCCTAGTTGCGGCCTATTTGTACCCTAGTTGTGCCCTAGAATCGCCCTAGTTGTGTCCTAGTTGTGCCTCAGTTGGGTACTAGCTACACCCTAGTTGTGCATTAGTTACGTCCTAGTTGCGGCCTAATTGCGCCGTACTTACACCATACTTATGCCCTAGTTACGTCCTAGTTGGACCCTAGTTGTGTCCTACTTGTGCCCTACTTACGTCCTAGTTGGGCCCTAGTTGTGCCCTAGTTGTGCACTAGCTGCGCCCTACTTGGGCACTACTTGCACCCTAGTTTCTGCCTAGTTGTACCCTAGTTGCACCATAGTTGCATCCTACTTGCGCCATACTTGCGCCCAAGTTGCACCCTATTTGCGCCCTTCTTCCGTCCTAGTTGTGTCCCTACTATGCCCTAGTTATGTCCTAGTTGCACCCAATTTGTTTCCTACTTGTGCCCTAGTTGCGCCTTACTTGTGCCCTTATAGGGCTCTAGTTGCGCCTCAGTTGGACACTAGCTACGCCCTAGCTGCGCCCTAGTTGCGCCATAGTTCTACCTTAGTTGAACCCTCTTTACACCCTAGTTGCTCCCTACTTGCGCTCTAACTTTGCCGTACTTGTGCCCTAGTTACGCCCTAGTTGCGCTTCAGTTGGGCACTAGCTAAGCCCTAGTTACGCTCTAGTTACCCCCAGTTGCACCCTAGTTGCGCCCTAATTGCGCCCTACTTGCGTCCTTGTTTTGCCCTAGTTGTACCCTAGTTGCGCCTTTCTTGCACCCTACTTGTGTCCTAGTTGCGCCCTACTTGCGCCCTAGTTGTGCCCTAGTTACGCCATACTTGGTCCCTACTCGTGTCCTTCTTGCAGCCTACTTGTGCCCTAGTTACGTCCAACTCGTGCCCTAGTTGCGTCTTAGTTGCGCCCTAGTTGGATCATAGTTGTGCCTCAGTTGGGCACTAGCTACGCCGGAGTTGTACCCTAGTTGCGTCCTAGTTGCACCCTACATATGCCCTACTTGCGTCCTAAATGCACCCTAGTTGCGGCCTAGTTGCACCCTAGTTGTGCCCTAGTTGTGCCCTAGTTGTACCTTAGTTGGGCAATAGCTATGCCCTAGTTGTCCCCTAGTTGCGCCCTAGTTGCATCCTACTTGCGCCCTACTTTTGCCCTAGTTGCGCCTTACTTGCATCCTACTTTGCCCTTGTTGCACCCTAGTTACACCCTCGTTATGACTCATTTGGGCACTAGCTATGCCCTAGTTGCACCCTAGTTGTTCCCTAGTTGCGCCCTAGTTGTGCACTAGTTGTGCCCTAGTTACGCCTTTGTTGCGCCTGACTTGCACCCTACTTGTGCCCGAGTTGCGAGAAAATTGCGTCCTAGTTGCGCCCTAGTTGTGTCCTACTTGCACCCTACTTGTGCCCTAGTTGCACACTAGTTGTTCCCTAGTTGTGCCCAAGTTGCGCCCTAGTTGCTTCCTACTTCTGCCCTTCTTGTACCCTAGTTGTGCCCTAGTTTCGCTCACTTGCACCCCAGCTGCACACTAGTCCCTTATCTATCAACGTCATCTTCGTGTTGTTGCTCCAGTTGAAGAAGTTCTTGCCATCGAACTTGGCGATGTTGACGCCGGCTACGAGAGAAGAGGATGTCGCCATAGTAGTGTAACATTCAGTCCCCTAACGACTCTCCCACACAAAAGGTGCAAGGAATGCTTCAAGGATGAGGAAAAGCCTTGTTCTAGCTCTGATACCACTGATACAAACTGGGCAACCCTCGGGGAGGTGATCAGGCTCACTAAGAGCTGCCTGGGCAGGACCAACTGTTTGTGAGAGGGAGTTGCAGGTTGCACAGACAGAAATTATGGAAGCAAATGTTGGTTTTCAGAGAATGCGAATGTCTAAATGGAATCTTGAGTAAGACAGGAAATAATCACAGATTTCCATCAAGCCTCTGTATGCCTCATTTGGATAAGGGAGCACTGAGATACACTCTTTCAAAGTTGGCCCTCTTGCACACTCTCCTAGCCTAGCGGGATGAGCGACAATCACCTTGTCACACATGAGAATCATGTCTCACACGACCTGCACGGCCAATCATCATGGACTGCTCCTTTCTTGAAGTCTTGTGGAGGTCCTACAACAAGCTTTTCTCCTNCACAGATTTCCATCAAGCCTCTGTATGCCTCATTTGGATAAGGGAGCACTGAGATACACTCTTTCAAAGTTGGCCCTCTTGCACACTCTCCTAGCCTAGCGGGATGAGCGACAATCACCTTGTCACACATGAGAATCATGTCTCACACGACCTGCACGGCCAATCATCATGGACTGCTCCTTTCTTGAAGTCTTGTGGAGGTCCTACAACAAGCTTTTCTCCTTGAAGGCCGCTCTCAGCCGTCCGGGTCAATAATCCTCCCGCCTTTTCAACTACAAGTGCTCAGATCGACACTTGAACATGACCCATGATCTCCAAACTCTAGAAATCCATATCTCACTCAAACGGACTCCAAATTGAGTTCCATAAAGTGTGTTAGAACCTGTGAACCATCTCTTGTACAAATTGAATGCCAGATGATTTTCATCGGGCAAGCTATTTTTGTCACTTTCGAGCACCTTCATCTCCATCATAGTTGCATCCTACTTGCACCCTACCTGTACCCTAAATGCACCCTAGTTGTTTCCTAGTTGTGCCCTAGTTGCGGCTCAGTTGGGCAATAGCTACGCCCTAGTTGCATCCTAGTTACGCCCTATTGTGCCCTACTTACGCCCTAGTTGCGCCCTATTTGTGCCTTTGCTGCGGCTCTGTTGGGCACTAGCTACGCCCTATTTGGCCCCTAGTTGCGCCCTAGTTGCACCCTAGTGGCACACTAATTGCGACCTAGTTGCATCCTAGTTACGCCCTACTTGTATCCTACTTGCACCCTAGTTGCATCCTGGTTGCGTTCTAGTTGCGTCCTAGTTGTGCCTTACTTGTACCCTGCTTGCGCCCTAGTTACACCCTACTTGTAACTTAGTTGCACCCTATTTTCGCTCTACTTATGCCAAACGTGCACCATATTTATGCCCTACTTGTGTCATATTTACGCCCTACATGCGCCCTACTTGCGTCCTAATTGTGCCTTAGGTGTGTCCTACTTGCACCGTAGTTGCGCCCTAGTTGTGCCCTAGTTGAGTTCTAGTAGCATCTCAAATGGGCACTAGCTATGCCCTAGTTGCATGCTGGATGCACCATAGTTGCACCCTACTTGTGCCCTACTTGCGCCCTACTTGCGTCCTAGTTACGTCCTAGTTACGCCCTAGTTGCACCCTAATTACTCCTCAGTTGGACACTAGCTACGCCCTATTTGTACCCTTGTCGCGTCCTAGTTGTGCCATAGATGTGTCCTAGTTGCGCCCTACTTGAGCCCTACTTACGCCTTACTTCCGTCCTAGTTGTGCCCTAGGTGCGCACTAGTTACGCCCAAGTTACACCATACTTACACCCTACTTGCGTCCAAGTTGCGCCGTAGTTGCGCCCTAGTTACGGCCTAGTTGTGCCCTAATTGCACCCCACTTGTGCCCTAATTACGCCCTAGTTGCGCCCTATGTGCACCCTAACTCTGCCCTACTTGCGTCCTAGTTTTGCCCGACTTGCATCCTAGTTGTGTCCTAGTTGTGCCTCAGTTGGGCACTAATTGTGTCCTAGTTTTACCCTAGTTGCGCCCTAGTTGCGTCCTAATTGAGCCATATTTACGCCCTTCGTGCGTCCCAGGTGCGTCCAAGTTTTGCCCTGGTTGCACCCTACTTGCACCCTTCTTGCGTCCAAGTTTTGCTCTAGCTATACCCTAGTTGTGCCATACTTGCGCCCTAGTTATGCCCTAGTTGCGCCCTAGTTGCACCCTATTTGCGCCTAAGTTCTCCCTACTTGTCCCCTAGTTGAACCCAAGTTGCACCCTAGTTACGCCCTACTTGCCTCCTAGTTGCGCCCAACTTGCGTCCTAGTTTCGTCCAAGTTTCTCCCAAGTTACACCCTAGTTGTGCCTTAGTTGGACACTAGCTACACCCTAGTTGAGCCCTAGTTACACTCTAGTTGTACCATAGTTGCATCCTGGTTACCCCCTCATTCCGCACTACTTGCCCCCTACTTGCACCCTAGTTATGTCCTACTTGCACCCTAGTTGAGCCCTACTTGCACCATACTTGCACCCTGCTTGCATCCTAGTTACTCCCTACTTGCGCCAAATTTTTGCCTTAGATACGCCCTACTTACATCCTACTTGCATCCTACTTGTGCCCTAGTTTCATTCCAGTTTCACCCTACTTGCGTCCTACTTGCGTCCTAGTTGTGCCCTACTTGCGTCCTAGTTGCGCCCTACTTGCGCCCTGGTTGTGTCCTACTTGCGCCCTAGTTGTGCCCTAGTTGCCCCTCTGTTGGGAACTAGCTACACCCTAGTTGCACCCTAGTAGTGCCATAGTTGTGCCCTAGTTACGCTCTACTTGTGCCCTACTTGCGCCCTAGTTGCGCCCGACTTGCGCCCTAGTTGTGCCCTAGTTGCACCTCAGTCAGGCACTAGCTACGCCCTAGTTACATCCTAGTTACGCCGTAGTTGCGCCATAGCTGTCCACCACTTGCACCCCACTTGCGCCCTAGTTGCGCCTTAGTTATGTCCTAGTTGCATCCTACTTGAACCCTATTTGCACCCTAGTTGTGCCCTAGGTGAGCCCTAGTTGCGCCCTAGTTGTGCCATACTTACGCCCAAGTTACTCCCTACTTACATCCTAGTTGCACCCTATTTTCACCCTACTCCGCACTACTTGCACCCTAGTTGCGCCTTAGTTGTGCCCTAGTTGCACCTACTTGCACCCTAGTTGCGCCCTAGTTGTGCCCTGGTTGCGCCCTACCTGCGCCCTAACTATGCCCTGCTTGCGCCCTAGTTTCCCCAGAATTGTGTCCTAGTTGTGCCCTGGTTGTGCCTCACTTGGACACTAGCTACGCCCTAGTTGCACCCTAGTTGTATCCTAGTTGCGTCCTAGTTGCGCCATACTTGCACCCTAGATGCGTCCTAGTTTCCCCCTAGTTGTGCCTCGGGCAATAGCTACGCCCTAGTTCCACCCTAGTTGTGACCCAGTTGCGCCCTCCTTGCGCTCTGCTTGCGTCCTATTTGCACCCTAGGTATGCCCTGGTTATGCCGAAGTTGCATCCTTGTTGCGCCCTAGTTGCGCCCTACTTGCGCCCTAGTTATGCCCTAGTTGCACCTTAGTTGCACCCTAATTGTGCTCTATGTGTGCCCTAGTTGCGCCCTACTTGCACCCTAGATTCACCCTAGTTGTGGCTCAGCTAGGCACTAGTTATGCCCTAGTTGTGCCCTAGTTGCGCCTTAGTTGCACCCTAGTTGTGCCCTACTTGCGCCCTACTTGCGCCTCAGTCACGCCCTAGTTGTGCCCTTGTTGTACCGTACTTGCGCCCTACTTGCGCCCTACTTGCACCCTAGTTACACCCTAGTTGTGCCCTACTTACACCCTACTTGCGGCCTACTTGCACCCTATTTGCCTCGTAGTTACACCCTAGTTGTACCATAGTTGTGCCCTACTTGCCCCCTACTTGCGCTTTAGTTTCCCCCTTGTTGCACCATAGTTGCACCCTATTTGAGCCATACTTGTGTCCTAGTTTTACCCCAGTTGCGTCCTATTTGCACTCTAGTTGCGCCCTACTTGTGCCTTAGTTGCGCCCTACTTTCCCCCTAGTTGCACCCTAGTTACGCCTCAAATAGACACTAGCTATACCCTAGTTGCACCCTAGTTGCACCCTAGTTGCACCCTTGTTGCGCCCTTGTTGGGCCATTCCTGCACCCATTTTGTGCTCTAGTTGTGTCCTATTCTCACCCTGGTTATGCCCAACTTGCATCCTAGTTGCGCCCTAGTTGCGCCTCAGTTTGGCACTAGATATGGCACTAGATATGTCCTACTTGAGCTCTAGTTGGGACCTAGTTACGCCCTAGTTGCACCCTACTTGCGCCCTAGTTTTGCCCTAGTTGCGCCGTAGTTGCGCCCTACTTGCACCTCACTTGAGCCCATGTTGGACCATAGTTGTGCCCTAGTTGCGCCCTAGTTGCACTCTACTTGCGCCTTACTTGCGCCATACTTGCGCCGTTCTTACGCCCTAGTTCCACTCTACATGCGCCCTACTTGTGCCCTACTTACGTCCTAGTTGCATCCTAGTTGTACCTCAGTTGGGTACTTGCTACGCCCTTGTTGCGACCTAGTTGTGCCATAGTTGCACCCTAGTTGCGCCCTTCTTGCCCCCTACATGCATCCTACTTGCACCTTGCTTGCGCCCTAGTTTCTCCCTAGTTGTGCCCAAGTTGCACACCGAGCAATATCTATGCCCTAGTTGTGCCCTAGTTGGTTGCACCCTTGTTGTGCCCTACTTGCACCCTACTTGCGCCCTAGTTGCGCCCTAGTTGCGCCTCAGTTGGGAACTAGCAACGTCCTAGCTGCGTCCTAATTGTGCCCTACTTACGCCCTAGATACACTTTACTTGTGCCCTAGTTGCACCCTTGTTGCGCCTTAGTTACACGCTATTTATGCCTCAGTTGGGCACTTGCTGCGACCTAGTTGCGCCCTAGTTGCGCCTCAGTTGGGAACTAGCACCGTCCTAGCTGCGTCCTAATTGTGCCCTACTTACGCCCTAGTTACACTTTACTTGTGCCCTAGTTGCACCCTAGTTGCGCCCTAGTTGCGCCTCAGTTGGGAACTAGCACCGTCCTAGCTGCGTCCTAATTGTGCCCTACTTACGCCCTAGATACACTTTACTTGTGCCCTAGTTGCACCCTTGTTGCGCCTTAGTTACACGCTATTTATGCCTCAGTTGGGCACTTGCTGCGACCTAGTTGCGCCCTAGTTGCGTCCTAGTGATGCCCTTGTTGCAACCTAGTTGTGCCCTAGTTCCGCCCTTTTTGCAGCTTACTTGGACCCTTGTTGTACCCTATTTGGACACTAGTTACGCCAGATTTGTGCCATACTTGCGCCCTAGTTGCGCCCTAGTTGCGTCCTAGTGATGCCCTTGTTGCAACCTAGTTGTGCCCTAGTTCCGCCCTTTTTGCAGCTTACTTGGACCCTTGTTGTACCCTATTTGGACACTAGTTACGCCAGATTTGTGCCATACTTGCGCCCTAGTTGCACCCTAGTTGTATCCTAGTTGTGCCCTAAGTGCGCCCTACTTGCCCCCTAGTTGCGCTCTAATTGCACAATAGTTGTTCCCTACTTGCGCCCTACGTACGCCTTACTTGTACCCTACGGATGTCCTAGTTGCGCCCTATTTGGTCCCTAGTTGTGCCCTAGTTGCAACCTAGTTGCACCCTAATTGCGACATAGTTGCGCCCTAATTACGCCCTACTTGCATCCTACTTGCACCCTAGTTGCACCCTAGTTGCGTCCTAGTTGCGCCCTAGTTGTGCCTTACTTGTACCCTACTTGTGCTCTAGGTGCACCCTAGTTGTATCTTGGTTGTACCCTATTTTCGCTCTTCTTGTGCCAAATGTGCATTATATTTACGCCCTAGTTGCGCCATATTTGCGCCCTACATGCACCCTACTTGTGTCCTACTTGTGCCTTACGTGTGTCCTACTTGCACCCTAGTTGCGCCCTAGTTGTGCCCTAGTTGAGTTCTAGTTGTACCTCAAATGAGCACTAGCTGTGCCCTAATTTCACGCTCGATGCACCATAGTCGCACCCTACTTGTGCCCTACCTGCACCCTACTTGTGCCCTAGTTGCATCCTAGTTATGCCCTAGTTGTACCCTAGTTACGCCTCAGTTGGACACTAGCTACACCCTAGTTGTACCCTTGTTTCGTCCTAGTTGCACCATAGATGTGCCCTAGTTGCGCCCTACTTGAGCCCTACTTATGCCTTACTTCTGTCCTAGTTGTGCCCTAGTTGCGCACTAGTTGCACCCTAGTTACACCCTACTTGCACCCTACTTGCGCCGAAGTTGTGCCATAGTTGCGCCCTAGTTACAGCCTTGTTGTGCCCTACTTCCCCCACTTGTACCCTAGTTCTGCCCTAGTTGCGCCCTTTGTGCGCCCTAACTATGCCCTACTTCCCCCCTAGTTTTGCCCAACTTGCGTCCTAGTTGTGTCCTAGTTGTGCCTCAGTTGGGCACTAACTGCGTCCTAGTTGCACCCTAGTTGCGCCCTAGTTGCGTCCTAGTTGAGCAATATTTACGCCCTTCGTGCACCCTAGGTACGTCCACGTTTTGCCCTGGTTGCACCCTACTTGCACCCTACTTGCGCCCTAGTTGTGGTCTAGCTCCACCATAGTTGCGCCATACTTGCGCCCTAGTTATGCCCTAGGCGTTGAACTGACGCCTTCGACTTTGATATTGATTCTAGGGTTTGATTAGTTTCGCGCTCGATTTGTGATTCTTCGTTGATTTTGGGAAGAGCGGGGTCGGGTTCGAAACCGCGGGATCGAAGTCCATCCTCCGCAATTTTCGCGGGGTTTTCTCGTCCGAAGAATACGGCGACACCTCCTGATTTCACGGACATGAATCAATCGCCGGCGATTGATTTCTGGGCGGTACGTCCGACATCCTAAAAACATTTGAAATATTGTATTGTCGATTTACATGCCTTCGTGGGGTTATCGTCGTCGATTCGGTTCCATTTCAGCTGAAACGGATTTTTCATCGCAAATTTATCATTAACGTCCTCATCACGGCAACTTCTTCTGATTCTAGTGAAAAACACAAATAAGATGTTACCCAGAACTTGGGAGACCTGCCACGTAGGCGCAGTTGGCCTACACACCATGAAGAATCAGCGGGAGAGGTATGATTCTAGGTTTGATTCTGGAAACGCGAAAAGGTGTAATCGCAAACAGTTGCGAGCGCTCGTAAACCAGTTCGCCGTGCCGCCTCCCGCGTCCACCCATAGAATCAAAATCAAAATCAAAGGTGTCGGTTCAACGCCCTAGTTGTGCCCTAGTTGCACCCTATTTGCGCCTAAGTTCTCCCTACTTGCCCCCTAGTTAAACCCAAGTTGCGCCATAGTTACACCCTACTTGCGTCCTAGTTGCGTCCAACTTGCGTCCTAGTTGCACCCTGGTTTCTCCCAAGCTACACCCTAGTTGTGCCTTAGTTGGACACTAGCTACACCCTAGTTGTGCCCTAGTTACGCCCTAGTTGTACCATAGTTGCGTCCTTGTTACCCCCTCATTGCGCACTACTTGCCCCTACTTGCGTCCTAGTTGTTCCCTAGTTTCACCTAGTTGCGCCCTACTTGCATCCTACTTGCACCCTGCTTGCATCCTAGTTGCTCCCTACTTACGCCAAATTTGCGCCCTAGTTACGCCCTACTTACATCCTACTTGCACCCTACTTGTGCCCTAGTTTCGCTCCAGTTTCACCCTAGTTGCACCCTACTTGTGTCCCTGTTGTGCCCTAGTTGCCCCTCTGTTGGGCACTAGCTACGCCGTAGTTGCGCCCGAGTAGTGCCATAGTTGTGCCGTAGTTGCGCCCTACTTGTGCCCTTCTTGCGCCCTAGTTGCGTCTGACTTGCGCCCTAGTTGTGCCCTAGTTGTACCTCAGTCAGACACTAGCTACGTCCTAGTTACACCCTAGTTACGCTGTAGTTGCACCCTAGTTGTCCACCACTTGCACCCTACATGCGTCGTAGTTGCGTCCTAGTTATGTCCTAGTTGCATCCTACTTGCACCCTATTTGCACCCTAGTTGCGCCCTAGGTGAGCCCTAGTTGCGCCCTAGTTGCGCCATACTTACGCCCAAGTTAATCCCTACTTACATCCTAGTTGCACCCTATTTTCACCCTACTCCACTCTACTTGCATCCTAGTTGCACCTTAGTTGTGCCCTAGTTGCACCTACTTGCACCCTAGTTGCGGCTTAGTTGTACCCTGGTTGCGCCCTACATGCACCCTAACTATGCCCTACTTGCGCCCTAGTTTCCCCAGAATTGCATCCTAGTTGTGCCCTAGTTGCGCCTCACTTGGGCACTAGCTATACCCTAGTTGGACCCTAGTTACACCCTAGATGCGTCCTAGTTGTACCGTACTTGCACCCTACATGCGCCTTGGGTGAGTCCTTGTAACGCCCTAGTTGCACCCTACTTGCACCGTACTTACGCCGTAGTTGTGCTCTAGTTATACCCTAGTTGTGCCATACTTGCGTCCTAGTTACGCCCTAGTTGTGTCTTATGTGTGCCTAAGTTCACCCTACTTGCACCCTAGTTCTACCCTAGTTGTGCCCTAGTTGCGCCCGAATTGCGTCCTAGTTGCGCCTAAATTGCGTCCTAGTTATGCTCTAGTTGCACCCAAGTTACACCCTTCTTGCGCCTTAGTTGGGCACTAGCTACACCCTAGTTGCGCCCTGGTTGTACCCTAGTTGTGCCATAGTTGCGTCCTAGTTACCTCCTCGTTGCGCCCTACTTTCCCCCTACTTGCGCCCTTGTTGTGACCTAGTTGTGTCCTAGTTGCGTCCTACTTGTGCCCTACTTGTGCCCTGCTTGCGTCCTAGGTATGCCCAAGTTACGCCCTGTTTGTGTCCTAGTTGCGCCCTACTTACACCCTATTTGCACCCTACTTGCGTCCTAGTGTCGCCATAATTTCACCCTCATTGCGTCCTACTTGCGCCCTAGTTTTTCCCTACTTGCAACCTAGTTGCGCCCTAGTTGTCCCTCAGTTGGGAACTAGCTACGCCCTAGTTGCACCCTAGTTGTGCCCTAGTTGCGTCTTAGTTATGCCCTAGTTGCGCCCTACTTGTGCCCTAGTTATGTCCTAGTTGCGCCCGACTTGCGTCCTAGTTTTGCCCTAGTTGCGCCTAAGTTGGACACTAGTTACACCCTAGTTACACCCCAGTTATGCCCTAGTTGTGCCCTAGTTGTGCCCTACTTGTGCCCTGCTTGCGCCCTAATTACACCCTAGTTATGCCCTAGTTGCACCCTACTTGCACCCTCCTTGCGCCCAAGGTGCATCCTAGTTGTGCCATACTTGCGTCCTAGTTCCTCCCTAGATGTATCCTAGTTGCACCTTATTTTCGTCCTTGTTCACTCTACTTGCGCCCTAGTTGCATCCTAGTTGCACCGCAGTTGTGCCTAATTGTGCCCTAGTTGTGCCCATCTTGTGCCCTAGTTGCACCCTAGTTGCGCCCTAGTTGCACCTTAGTTGTGCCCAACTTGTACCCTCATTGCACCCTTGTTGAGCCCTTGTTGCGTCCTAGTTGCACCCAACTTGTGTCCTAGTTTAGTTCTAGCTGCACCCTAGTTGCGTCCTAGTTGTATCCTATTTGTGCCCTAGTTGCACCCGTCTTACACCCTAGTTGCATACTACTTGTGCCCTATTTACACCCTAGTTGCGCCCTACTTGCACCCTAGTTGTACCCTACTTGTGTCCTACTTGCGCCCTACTTGCGCCCTAGTTGTGCCTCAGTTCGGCAATAGCTACACCCTAGTTGCATCCTAGTTACGTCCTAGTTGCACTGTAGTTGTGCCCTCATTGCGTCCTAGTTGTAACCTAGTTGCACCCGACTTCCGTCATATTTCTGTCTTCCTTGCACCGTAGGTGTGCCCTAATTGCGCCCTAGTTGCGCCCTAATTATGCCGCAACTGGGAACTAGCCGACCTAGTTGCACCCTAGTTGTGCCCTAGGTGTGCCCTAGTTGCATCCTAATTGTGCCGTACTTGCTTCCTAGTCATGTCGTTATTGTACCCTACTTGTGCGCTACTTGCATCCTACTTGCACCCGCGTTGCACCCTAGTTGTGCCCAAGTTGTACCCTCTACTTACGCCATACTTGCACCCTAGATGTACCCTAGTTGCGCTCTAGTTGCACTCTAGTGTGCCCTAAATGTGCACTACTTGCATCCTAGTTACGCCCTACTTGCGCCTTACTCTCACCGTAGTTGCGCCTTTCTTGCGCCCTACTTGGACCCTACTTGCATCCTACTTGTGCCCTACTTGCACCCTATTTGCGCCCTACTTGCACCCTAGTTGTTCCCTAGTTGTGGCTCAGTTGGACACTAGATATGCCATTGTTGCGCCGTAGTTGTGCACTAGTTGCACCTAAGCCTGCACACCAAGAACCCGAAACCGCGGTCCGGAACCGCGGTTCCGGTTCTCGGTCCGGAACCGCGGTTCCGGTTCTGAGGTGAGGAACCGTCTAGGAACCGAGAAACGAAACTTTTCCCGCGGGGGGGGGGGGGGGGGGGTAC
>SZWC01000501.1:385531-404840 GCA_023375785.1 Penium margaritaceum
AATATGTGTGTATAGTTAGAGCTCAGAACTCAGTTGTGAAACTTAGATGTGTATGCCACCTATGAGAAGTGTGTGTGTGTGTGTGTGTGTGTGTGTGTCAAATGAGTATGTCACCAATGAAATTTGTGACTGTGTAAGCAATTGACCTAGGAAGATAGCCAGCTCAGAACATATCATGTCATCAATGCACAGAGACAGAAGTTTATAGACAGCTGAGCAGCAAAGCAATTGCTAATGTCACTAGCAATTGGTTTAGTTTATGTGTCAGATGAGTCTGTCACCCTATGTGCGAATGACTAAGTAATGAGATGTGTGTATGTCATGAAATGTTATTAGTAAAAAATAGGAATACATTGGCATCAAACATGGTAGGAAGCACAGCTCCATAACCGGTGAAAAGAACACACTGCAATCTACCGGAATTGCGGTTCTTTTCTAGAGGAACCGCGGTTTCTTAGGAGCAAGAACAGCGGTTCCAAAGAGGAGAACCGCGGTTCCGGTTCCGGTCCGCTGAACCGTCTGGCGGTTCCGGTTCCTCTGGAAGAACCACGGTTCTGGCATGGTGTGCACCCTTAGTTGCACCCTAGTTGCGCCCATGTTGCGCCCTAGTTGCATCCTAGTTACATTCTACTTGTGTGCTAGTTGTGGCGTACTTGCGCCCTAGCTGCGCCCTAGTTGTGCTTCATTTAGCCACTAGCTACGCCCTACTTGCGTCCTAGTTGCGCCCTAGTTGGACCCTATTTGCACCCTAGTTGGACCTCAATTGGACACTACCTACGCTCTAGTTACGCCCTAGTTGCGCCCCAGTTGTACCATAGTTACGCCCTCGTTGCGCCGTAAATGCGCCCTACTTGCGCCCACCTTGTACCCTAGTTGTGCCCTAGTTGTGTCCTACTTGCGCCCTACTTGCACCCTAGTTATGCCCTAGTTGCGCCCTAGTTGTGCCCTAGTTGTGTCCATAGTTGTGTCCTAGTCACACCATTGTTGCTTCCTACTTGTACCCTACTTGCGCCCTAATTGTGCCATAATTGCGCCCTAGTTGCGCCCTAGTTGTACCCTAGTCGCGCCCTTCTTGCGCCCTACTTGGGCCCTAGTTGCACCATAGTTGCGCCCTCGTTGCACCCTGATTGCGTCCTAGTTGCGCCCTAGTTGCACCCTAGTTACGGCCTACTTGCGCCCTACTTGCGCTCTACTTGCACCCTAGTTGCACCCTAGTTGCGTCCTACTTGCGCCCTACTTGCGTCCTAGTTGCGCCCTTGTTTTACCCTAGTTACGCCCTAGTTGCACTCTAGTTATGACTCAATTGGACACCAGCTACGCCCTTGTTTCGCCCTAGTTGTGTCCGAGTTGCACCCTAGTTGTGCCCTACTTGCTTCCTAGTTACGTCCTAGTTGCATCCTAGTTGTGCCCTGGTTGCACCCTACTTGCGTCCTTCTTGCACCCTAGTTGCTTCCTGGTTGTGCCCTAGTTGCACATTACCTGCGTCCTACTATCAGCCTATTTGCACCCTACTAGTGCCCTAGTTGTGTCCTAGTTGCGTCCTAGTTCCGTCCTACTTGCGTCCTACTTGTGCCCTACTTACACCCTACTTGCGCCCTAGTTTTCCCTACTTGTGCCCTAGTTGCGCCCTAGTTGCGCCCCAGTTAGGCACTAGCTACGCCCTAGTTGCGCACTTGTTGTGCCCTAGTTTTGCCTTATTTGTGCCCTATTTGCGTCCAACTTACGTCCAACTTGCATCCAGCTTGCGCCCTAGTTGCGCCCAACTTGTGCCCTGGATACGTCCTAGTTGCACCTCAGTTGGACACTAGCTACGCCCTAGCTGCTCCCTAGTTGCACCATAGATGCTTCCTAATTACGCCCTACTTGTGCCTTACTTGCACCCTAGTTACTTCCTAGTTGCGCCCTAGTTGTACCCTACTTCCGTCGTACTTGCGTCCTAGTTACACCCTTGTTACGCCCTATTTGTGCCCTACTTGAGTCCTATTTTCACCCTACTTGCCTCCTAGTTACGTCCTAGTTGTGCCCTAGTTGCGTCCTACTTGCACCCTACTTGTACCCTTCTTGCGTCCTAGTTGCGGCCTAGTTGTGCCCTAGTTGCGCCCTACTTGTATCCTACTTACACCCTGGTTGTGTCCTAGTTGTGCCATAGTTGCACCCTACTTGCGTCACACTTGTGCCCTAGTTGTGCCCTTCTTGCGCCCTACTTACGACCTAGTTGCGCCCTAGTTGTACCTCAGTTGGACACTAGTAATGCCCTAGTTACGCCTTAGTTGTGTCGTAGTTACGCTCTAGTTGTACCCTACTTGCGCCCTCCTTGTACCCTAGTGAGCCCTACTTGCACCCTAGTTGCTCCCTACTTGCATCCTTGTTGTACCCTAGTTGCACCTCAGTTGAGCACTAGATACGTCCTAGTTGCGTCCTAGTTCCGCCGTAGTTGCGCCCTAGTTGCGCCCTACTTGCATCGTAGGTGCGTCCTATTTGTGCCATTGTTTCGTCCGAGTTTTGCCCTACTTGCGTCCTACTTGCGCCCTAGTTGTACCCTAGTTGCACCCTAGTTGCCCCCTAGTTGCATCCTGCTTACGCCCTACTTGCACCCTAGCTGCGCTTTAGTTGAGCCTTAGTTGTCTCTATTTGCACCTACTTGTGTCCTACTTGCATCCTACTTGTACCCTACTTGGGCCCTAGTTGTACCCTAGTTGTGCCCTATTTGGGCACTAGCTACATCCTAGTTACGCCCTACTTCCGCCCTAGTTGCACTCTAATTGCACCCTACAGGCAACCTAGTTGTGCCGTACTTGTGCCCTAGTTGGGTTCTACTTGCGCCCTCGTTGGGCCCTAGTTGTACCCTAGTTGTGCCCTATTTGGGCACTAGCTACATCCTAGTTACGCCCTACTTCCGCCCTAGTTGCACTCTAATTGCACCCTACAGGCAACCTAGTTGCGCCGTACTTGTGCCCTAGTTGGGTTCTACTTGCGCCCTCGTTGCGCCCTAGTTGTACCCTAGTTGTACCTAAATTAGGCACTAGCTAAGCCCTAGTTGTGCCCTAGTCGCGTCCTAGTTGTGCCCTAAATGCACCCTAGTTGCACCCTACTTGCGTCCCACTTGCGCTTTAGTTGCACCCTACTTGCATTCTAGTTGCGTCCTAGTTGCGCCCTACTTGCGCCCTAGTTGCGCCTTAGTTTGGCACTAGTTATGCCCTAGTTGCGCCCTCATTACGTCCTAGTTGTGCCCTACTTGCGCCCTACTTGTACCATAGTAGCGACCTACTTGTGTCCTAGTTGCGTCTAAGTTGGACACTAGCTACGCCCTTGTTGTGCCCTAGGTGTGCCCTAGTTGTGTTCCAGTTACACCCTAGGTGTACCCTAGTTATGCCCTACTTGCGCCCTACTTGCATCCTACCTACAACCTAGTTGCACCCTAGGTGCTCCCTAGATGCTCCCTAGTTTCTCCCTAGTTGCATCCTACTTGCACCCTACTTGCAATCTACTTGCACCCTTATTACACACTAGTTGCACCCTACTTGCACCCTTGTTGTACCCTGCTTACACCCTATTTGCACCCTAATTGCGCCCTAGTTGCGTCCCATTTGTGCCCTAGTTGCGCCCTAGTTACGCCCTAGTTGCAGCCTACTTGCGCCCTACTTGCTTCCTACTTGTCCCCTAGTTGTGCCCTATTTGTGCCCTAGTTGCGCCCTAGTTGGGTCTCAATTGGGCATTAGCTATGCCCTAGTTTCATCCTAGTTGCTCCCTAGTTGTGCCCTACTTGCACCCTTGTTACACCCTAGTTGTACCCTAGCTGCGCCCTAGTTGCGCCCCAGTTTCGCCCTAGTTGCACCTTAGTTGGGCACTAGCTACGCCGTAGTTGTACCCTAGTTGCGCCTAACCTGCGCCCTACTTGAACTCTACTTGCGCCCTATTTGTGCCTCAGTTGGACACGAGCTACACCCTAGTTGCGCCCTAATTGCGCCCTAGTTGCGCCCTAGTTACCCCCTAGTTGCACCCTAGTTGCGCCCTACTTGCACCCTACTTGCGCCCTACTTGCGCTTTAGTTGCGTCCTAGTTGCGCCCTACTTGCACCATACTTGTGCCCTAGTTACACCCTAGTTACGCCCTTGTTGCGCGCTAGTTACACCCTAGTTGTGCCCTAGTTGCACCCTCGTTGTATCCAACTTGTGCCCTACTTGCACCCTACTTGGATCCTAGTTGCGCCCTTGTTGCGCCCTAGTGCCGCCTCAGTTGGGTACTGGCTACAGCCTAGTTGCGCCCTAGTTGTGCCCTAGTTGCAGGCTGATTGCGCCCTATTTTTGCCCTAGTTGTGCTCTACTTGTGCCCTTGTTGCTTCCTAGTTGCGCCTCAGTTGGTCACTAGCTACGCCCTAGTTGCGCCCTTGTTGCGCCATAGTTGCGCCTCACTTGGGATTAGCTACGCCCAGGTTGCGTCCTAGGTCCACCCTAGATGCGCCCTAGTTGCAGCCTTCTTATGCCCTACTTGCGTCCTATTTGTGCCTTAGTTGCGCCCTAGTTGCGCCCTAGTTGCACCCTTGTTGTGCAATACTTGAGCCCTACTTACGCCCTAGTTGTGCCCTAGTTGCGCCCTACTTGTCCCCTAGGTGCGTCTAGTTGCACCCTAGTTGCGCCCTAGTTTTGTCCTACATGCGCCCTATTTGTGACCAACTTGCGTCCTAGTTGGGTCCTAGTTGCGCCTCAGTTTGGCAATAGGTATTCCTTTGTTACGCCCTGGTTACGCCCTAGTTGTGCCCTAGTTGCGCCCTACTTGCGTCCTAGTTGCACTTTAGTTCCTCCGTACATGCGTCCTAGTTGCACCCTACTTGTGTCGTACTTGCGCCATGGTTGTGCATCAGTTGGGCACTAGCTACGCCCTAGTTGCGCCCTAGGTGCGCCCGAGTTGCGCCCTAGTTGCGCCCGAGTTGCGCCCTAGTTGCGCCCTACTTGTGCCCTAGTTTTTCCCTAGTTGCGCTCTAGTCATGCCCTAGTTGCGCCTCAGTTGGGCACTAGCTATGTCGTAATTACGCCCTAGTTGCGCCCTGAGATTTTGATCACGGTTCGAATGCAACTTGAATGGCTCGATTCTGTTTAGAAATGGTTAAGTGTGGGTTGGATAAAGGTGGGCGGCCATGGCGCGACCCACGAGACCTAGCACATCGACGAGGAGGAGGGCGACCGGGTGAGCCTCGCTATTCGAGCTCACCCGTCATGCCGGCGAGCTCCGCTCGCCGGCACTCGACCAACTGCGAGGGGGAAACCCCACTCGAGGTCCGAACATGCACACAAGCCCCTCTTTGGGTTTGAACCTAAACTATATCAGTCAGACCTAACCCAGGTTCACAAGCAAGCCTAAACTATGTCACAAACGGGGTCATGAGAAACGAAGAGCATATGCGGCAGCAAACTGCCAGGTGGGGCTAGGGCGATGCTGCCAGGAGGGAAGCGGGCACGTGTGAAGCCGGCGGGAGTGTCGCCAGGCCACTGGTGGCGCGTGCGCTCACTGTGCGTCACTGCCGCTCTCTGAGCCAGCATACCCTGCACACTCATGGCCACTCAGAGGGGGAAAATATATACAGGAGAGAATTAACACGCCCCCTTGGACATGAGTGTTCCCGATGCACAGCCAATCTCTTGGAGTTGGGGATGGAGTGTGGGAGAGGGGAGCGCCTTGGTCAGAAAATCGGCAAGCTGGTCAACACCCTTAATGGAACATACTTGCACTGCCCTTGCTTCGACAGCTTCACGAACAAAGTGATGTTCTACGTTGATGTGCTTTGTGCGTGGATGCAACACACCATCATTCGCTGCAATGCGGCGCGCTGCGGAGCTGTCGCTGTGCAGCGGGACTGCGGGCACATGCATTCCCAATTCCTCAAGTAGCCGTGCCAGCCAGATTCCCTCACAAGCCGCCTCTCCCAGTGCCATGTACTCAGCTTCCGCAACACTGCGAGCCACACACGATTGTTTTGCACTTTGCCACGACACAGCTGTACCCCACACCCGAAAGACATACCCTCCCCGACTCCGAGCCCGCTGGTCACGCGCATAATCACTGTCACAGAAACCATCCAGCAGTGGACTTGAAGTGGGGGCAAAGACAAGGCCAATCACAGCAGTGTCCAGAACGTAGCGCAGCAGTTTCAGCAAGGCTTTGAGATGCATGCTGTGCGGCTGTTGACTGAATTGGGCCAACACATGGACTGCACATGAGATGTCTGGACGTGTGGTGGAGGCCAGATATGAGAGACTACCAGTGATCTGTCTGTACAGTGTGGGATCGCTGTCTGGTCCATAGTCCGTGGTGTGCACATCCAGTAGGTGAGCATAGACGTCAGGACTCATGGGCGAATGTTGGCGTGGTAAGTGTTGTACAAGATGTTGGAAGAATGCAGTGAGATGCGCGAGGAATCGTCCTTGGTGCAAAGTGAGTGTGTGAGTGGCTCTGTCTCTGGTAATTGTCATGCCCAAGAAGTTATGTGCTTCACCCAGGTCCGTCATGATGTAGTGCTGAGTGAGCAGTTCTTTGGTGCGTGTGATGAGTGGGAGAGATGGGGACAAGATAAGAAGGTCATCCACGTAGACCAAGACAGCAACAGGTGTGTGAGCCTCCCATAGCAGAAAGAGTGAGGGGTCACACACGCTTTGGATAAAACCCCCCGTCTCTAGTGTGTGGCTGATTTCCTTGTTCCAGCACCTGGGTGCTTGCTTTAGGCCATAGAGGGCTTTGAGCAGCAGCCACACACGATCCGTTCCGTCCTCAAACCCTTCTGGCTGTTTGACGTAAAGTTCTTCATCAAGGAGGTCGTTGAGGAAAGCGTTCTTGACATCCATTTGATGAATCTCCCAGTCTTCGTGGGCTGCAAGACCCAGCAGTTCGCGACTCGTGCTGTACTTGCCTACTGGTGCATAGGTATCTGTGAAGTCTTGGCCTGGGATTTGGTGAAAACCCTTGGCCACCAGTCGTGCTTTGTACTTCTCAATCAGACCAGCCAGATTCTTCTTCAGCTTGAACACCCACTTGACGTCGATAGCTTTTCGACCAGGCGGCAGAGGGACCAGTTCAAACACTTCATGCTCGAGCAGAGCATTGATTTTGCTGCCATTGCCTTTTCCCATTCGGACGCATCTTTGCACCCCCTTGCTTCGGTAAGCGTCAGTGGTTCCACAGATTTGGGGGTGGTCTTAGTGGGTCAAGCTGTGTAATAGAACTATCTGTAGTTGACCCGTGGAATGTCCCGAAGGGAGCGTCGCACGGGCTGTGGGGAAGGTGTCACTGCCCTCTCAGGACTGTCAGGTGGACGTTGGTGAGACAGACCAGGTGGTGACTGTGGAGCACTCGACTCTGTGCTGGCCAGATCAGTGGGTGTCAGAAGGTCTTTGGGAATGGGTTCATCCCGATCACCTGTTTGTTGTGTCTGTGTGGGCGTTGTGGTCACCTTGGTGGGAACAAACACAGGCACACTCACGTAGTGTGGGTAGTGCTCGGGTGCTGTGATGTTGGGTGCATGCCTCAAGGTGCGAAACAGCTTATAGGGCATGTGTTCCAAGAACGAAGCATCACGACTTTCAAGGAAGCAATGACTCGTGGGGTCCCAGAACCTCCATGCCTTGGAGGCATGCGAGACCCCTACAAACACACACCAGCGACCACGTGGACTCAGCTTGTGTTCGCGCTGTGGTGGAGCAAACCACACGCACGCCATTGTACCCCATACCCTGGCGGGCCGAAGATCCGCCTTTTCCTTAAACCACCGTTCCCAAGGTGTCACAGCCTTTGGCAGTGGGCCCTGGAGAACTCGGTTCCATACCCACGTGACATACTTGACCGCTTCTTCCCAGAAGCCAAAGGACAGACCAGATTCTGTCAGAAGTGTACGTAGAGAGTCACCGAGAGTATGGTGCCATCGCTCAGCCACTCCGTTCTGTTGGGGTGTGTACAGTGCAGTGGTTTGATGTTCAATACCTTGTGCTTTAAGGGCGGCGGTCAACACACCCATGAATTTACCTCCTCTGTCTGTACGCAGTTTCAGTAGTTTGCACTTTGTCTGGCGTTCAGCGAGTGGAATCCACTCGATGATTGCCTGTTGGGCGTCTGCCTTCGTCTTAAGTAGGAAGGCCCAACGAAAGTAACTGTAATTGTCTGTCAGTGTGATAATGTACTGTGACCCGTACTGGACAGAGGGGACAGGCATGGGTCTTGTCAGGTCCGCATGTACCAGCTCCAGTGGAGCCTTGCTTTCTGTGATGGACTTCGGGAAGACTTGTCTGTGGGCCTTACCCTCATGACAGTCAAGACAGGTGTCCGTTCTCAGTCAATGGGGACAGTCCTCTGGGTGCAGACCCTGTGCAGTGGTGTGTTTGAGCATATCCTCAATCAGCTCTGTGTTGATGTGCGCCAGACGACGGTGTAGCAGTGTTGTGTGCTTTGCATCTGTTGCTGTCACGACAAGTGCTTGTGTACGATGCGAGTGCGTGGGGATAAGGGGAAAGAGTGTTAGACGGTAGAGCATGTCAGCATGTAGTGGCCCATTGGCCAACAGGGCACCGTTCACATCAAAGAGCGTGCATCGTTGCTTTTGCATGACGGTGAACACACTGGACTGACGATCGAGCTGACCCCCAGACAACAAATTCACTTTCAATCTTGGCACATACAACACGCCCGTCAACCATATCACCCCGCCTGGTGCCTGAAGTGCCACAGTCCCCACACCCTCCACGGCCAGAATTTCCCCAGACCCCGTCTTAACTCCCTCAACATCATGCACACCATACAGCGTTGCAAAAGGCTGGTGATGCGGCGACATGTGATGCGAGGCAGCAGTTTCATACAGCCATTCATGCATGGGGAGGGTGTGAGAGGTGGTGACATGCATATGACCCAGCCGCTGACCTGGCGACTGCTGAGTGGCTGTAGGCTCTGGCGGATGCAGCTCTATGGGTGCAGTCCAGCCAACCGGTGGTGCAGACACAGGCTGTTGTGCCTCAGCCATCGCTGCGTAGACGCGCTGCGCCCACGCTGGTGCCGGCACGGGTACAGTCGAGCTGGACGGTACATAGTAGGGCCCCTGGTACGCGGGGAATGCCGCTGGAAACTGCTGCAGGGGAGGCCCAAAGATAGCTGCACCAAAGGGAGAAGGTACAGGTGGCCCTCCTGGCGCATACGTCGACCAGGCCGGGGTGCGGAGCTGCTTTCAAGGCTGGGGATGGAGCTGTGGCGGAAAGGGCTGCTGCCGCTGCTGCTACTGCTGCTGCTGTGAGGGAGGAGTCATGATGCGTAGGAGCTTGGGACATGCTCGCCAGTAGTGCTCCTCCTGTCTGCAGTAGTTGCAGGTGCGTCCCCTTGCACCCCATCCACGTCCGCGTCCTCCTCCTGACTGCATGCCGCCACCTCCTCTCCCACCTCCCCTGCTCCGCCAGTAGACCCAGAGCTAGGGCGATCTTCTGGGGAGGCATGGTGTACAAATGCACTCGCTGCTGGTGCCTCTGCCTCTTGTGCCTCACCACGGAGTATGTCTTCGTAGTGGCGAAGCTCCTCAAAGACCTCAGACAGGTCTGTGCTTTCGATGTCTGTAACACGCAGTCGTCTCAGCAGGTTCCGCCGAAACTCTCTGTACGGCTCCCCCAAGTGGAGGAGCACTGGGTCCAGCCACTCCAGTATGGAGCATGGGACGCCGAGTCCTAAGATCCGACAGCGGTTGTCCATGGCGGCGTCCCAATAGTCCGCTATAGGTGCTCCTGGTTTGGGGTAGAGATGGTGTAGCCTGTCGCGAAGTGAAATCACCAACGCCATTCCCCTCTCCTCATGCCGGGTGGCGAGGTGCTGCCATGCCTCGTGCGGACAAGGGGCGCCACCGTGCGGGTTTGGGGAATCCTCCCCTTTACCGCCGAAACAGAGGTGACGTATCGCGTAGGCCTGCTCTTCAGGAAGGGCCCGCACAAGGGTGTTGTAAGCGCGTAGGAGCACACGGTCGTCCGCGTCGTCCGGTGGTGGGGTGAGATACATCTCCTCTAGGCCGTGCTCTTCCGCCCAAGCAAGGAAGATATCCTTCCATGCCAAAACGTCACGGGCGCCGAGCGGAGGCGGGGTCAAATCCTTTTGCGACATGACCTTGGTGAGGTCCTCCCACGTGACGATGGCGGTTGTGCCGGCCGGTTGATTCGCCGGTTGGCTGCCGGCGGGTTGACTGCCACCGGAGGCGAGGTTGCCTCCCGAAGCGGATCCTGCGGCACTCATGGTGCGTGCCGGGTCCATCTCCCTTCACTTTCCCTTCTCTCTAAGGTGAAGGGCGCCCTACCAGCCTGCTCCCACTTGCGGTCTGAGGGTTTCCCTGCTGATGCTGCTTTGTCTGTGCGCCGGGATCGCCCCGGCACTCCTCCCGTCCGCGGACGGGTTCCTTGAGGTGCCTCGGCGGACCGCGTCCCCTTGAGGCACCTCCGCGCATCTCTCCGGCGGCCCTGAGGCCCTGCGCGGCCCTGGCAGCCCTTCGCGCACCACTTCGACGGCTGAGGGCTGCTCCAACGGCGCCGAAAGCTGACGCGGACTTCAGCGCCCCTAGGAGAGCCGCCGTGCAATCTTGACTTTTCCTCCCACCCCTTCCTATCTCAGCCCGCGATCATGGCTCTGATACCATGATATTTTTATCACGGTTCGATTGCAACTTGAATGGCTCGATTCTGTTTAGAAATGGCTAAAGTGTGGGTTGGGTAAAGGTGGGCGGCCATGGCGCGACCCACGAGACCTAGCACATCGACAAGGAGGAGGGCAACCGGGTGAGCCTCGCTATTCGAGCTCACCCGTCACGCCGGCAAGCGGAGCTCGCCGGCACTCGACCAACTGCGAGGGGGAAACCCCACTCGAGGTCCAAACATGCACACAAGCCCCACTTTGGGTTTGAACCTAAACTATATCAGTCAGACCTAACCCAGGTTCACAAGCAAGCCTAAACTATGTCACAAACAGAGTCATGAGAAACAAAGAGTGTATGCGACAGAAAACTGCCAGGTGGGGCTAGGGCGATGCTACCAGGAGGGAAGCGGGCACGTGTGAAGCCGGCGGGAGTGTCGCCAGGCCACTGGTGGCGCGTGCGCTCACTGTGCGTCGCCGCCGCTCTCTGAGCTAGCATGCCCTACACACTCATGGCCACTCAGAGGGGAAAAATATATACAGGAGAGAATTAACACGCCCTAGATGCGCCCTAGTTGTGTCCTAGTTTCACCCTAGTTGCGTCCTAGTTGCGCCCTAGTTCCGTCCTAGTTGCACCCTAGTTGCGCCCTTGTTGCGTCCTGCTACTATCTAGTTGCGTCCTACTTGCGCCCTACTTGCGTCCTCGTTGCACCCTAGTTGAACCCTGGTTACGTCCTAGTTGTGCCCTAGTTGTGTCCTAGTTGCGCCTTAGTTGTACCCTAGTTACGCCCTAGTTGCACCCTACCTGTGCCCAAGCTGAATCGTAGTTGCACCCTAGTTGCGCCCAAGTTACGCCCTACTTGCATCCTAGTTACGCGCTTATTGCATCCTAATTGTGCCCAAATTGCGTCCTAGTTGTGCCCTAGTTGTGCCTCTATTGGACACTAGCTACGCCCTAGTTGCGCCCTAGTTACGTCTAGTTGCGCACTAGTTGCGCCCTAGTTTCGTCCAACTTGTGTCCTCGTTGTGCCCGACTTGCATCCTAGTTGGACTTCAGTTGCGCCTCAGTTGGGCACTAGCTATGCCTTAGTTGCGCCCTAGATACGCCCTAGTTTTGCCCTACTTGTGCCCTTCTTGCCCCTTACTTGCAATGTATTTGCGACGTACTTGCGTCCTAGTTGCGCCCTAATTGTGCCCTAGTTGCACCATAGTTGCGCCTCATTTGGGCACTAGCTATGCCCTACTTGTGACCTACTTGCGACCTAGTTATGCCGTACTTGTGCAATACTTGCCCTAGTTGCTCCCTAGTTGCACTCTAGTTACGCCCTAGTTGTGCCTCAGTTGGGTACTAGCTTTGTTGTAGTTGCGCCCTAGTTGCACCCTAGTTGTGCCCTAGTTGTGCCCTAGTTGCGCCCTAGCTGCAACCTGCTAGTCTCTAGTTGCATCCTACTTGCGCCGTACTTGCGCCCTACTTGCGCCCTACTTGCATCCTAGTTGCGTCCTAGTTGAACCCTGGTTGCGCCCTAGTTGCACCCTAGTTGCGTCCTAGTTGTGTCCAAGTTGTGCCCTAGTTTTGTCCTAGTTATGTTCTAGTTGTTCCCTACTTGCATCCTTGTTACACCCTAGTTGTACCCTAGTAGCGTCCTTGTTGCACCCTTCTCGCGCCCTAGTTGCACCCTACTTGTGCCCTTGTTGCGTCCGACTTGCGTCCTAGTTGCGCCCTAGTTGTGCCTCCGTTGGGCACTAGCTACGTCCTAGTTGCACCTCAGCTACGCCCTAGTTGCATCCTAATTGTGCCCCAGTTACACCCTAGTTACACAATAGGTTTGCCCTAGTTGTGCCCTAGTTGCATCCTACTGGAGTCCTACTTGCGCCCTAGTTGCTCCCTAGTTGCACCCTTCTTGCACCCTTATTGCACCCTACTTCTGCCCTAGTTGTACCCTAGTTGCATCCTATTTGCGTCCTACTTGCACCCGACTTGTGCCATACTTGCGCCCTAGTTCCGTCCTAGTTGTACCCTAGTTGGGCCCTACTTGCGCCCTAGTTCCGTCCTAGTTGTACCCTAGTTGGGCCCTACTTGCGCCCTAGTTGCGCCCTAGTTACGCCATTGTTGCGTCCTAGGTGCGACCTACATTTGCCCGAATAATGCGCTAGTTACGCCCTAGTTGCGCCTCAGTTGGACATTAGCTACCACCTAGTTGTGCCCTAGTTGTACCCTAGTTACGCCCTAGTTGGCCTCTAGTTACGCCCTACTTGCGCCCTAGTTGCACCCTAGTTACACCATAGTTGCATCGTAGTTGCATCCTGCTGGTTTCTAGTTGCATCCTACTTGTGCCCTAGTTGTACCCTACTTGCGCCTCACTTGCTGATGGAAACTAGGGTAGCCCTTAGGGAGGTGATCAGGCTCACTAAGAGGCGCCTAGGTAGGACCAACTGGATGTGAGAGGGAGTTACAGGTTACACAAACAGAAATTACGGAAGCGAATGTAGGTTTGCAGAGAATGCAAATGTCTGAATCGATTCTTTATTGAGAAAGAAAATTTTCACAGCTTTTTAAAAAGCCCTTATATGCCTCAATTGGCTAAGGGAGCACTGAGATACATTCTGTGAAAGTTGATCCTCTAGCACATTTTCCTAGCCTAGAAGGATGAGTGGCAGTCACCGTGTCACACATGAGAATTATGTCTCACACGACCTGCACGGCCAAGAATCGTGGTTTCATCCTTGAAGTCTCCTGGAGGTCCTCCGGCCGGCTTTTCTGCTTGAAGGCCGCTCTCAGCCGTCCTGGTCAATAATTATGCCTCTCTTTGAGTTGAAAGTGCCCAGGTCGTCACTTGAACCCGACCAATGATCTCCAAACTTTGGAAACCCATATCTTACTCAAACGGACTCCGAATTGAGTTCCCTAAAATGTGTTGGAGCCTGTGAAACATCCTCTATTCATCTTTCATGCCATACGGTTTTTATCGAGAAGCCTATTTTTGACACCTTCTGGCACCCTCATATCCATCATTCTCGCACTTTGCAATAACAAAAATCACATGAGTCCGCACTGCCCCCAACCTATCCTCAATCTGAATGGCTTTTATCACCGCAGATGAGGGTTCCTCAGATTGCAAAGTTCAACGTGGGATACGAGGATGTCCAACCGGAAATTCTATTACAAGTACAATCAAGAGGTTGTAAGAGTCGCCAAACGATACTGGCACTAGTAGGCGGAGGAGCTTCTAACAGTTTCGTCAGCAATGACATGTTTAAGAAGTTGGGTTTGTAAACCGAACTGAGATTCTTTTAACAAAAATCCGTCGAAAGATGACTGCATATCCGTCGACTTCGCAAATGTCTCCAACTGCAAATCAGAGATCTATACAACGTAGCGGTCTAGAGGACTTGCCCGATGAGCGAACACAAAATAATCCTCAGGTGAAATTTCATATACGAGCACAATTCGCAGGTGGACTAGAGCAATGGATCGGTGTATCTTAGCATCGCGTGCAAGAAACAACATCTGCCTCTGGTCGAGCCACCCACGACGCAACAACGGTTACGAAACACAACAGAGGTAGAGGCAGCACAAGAAATTGTGGCGGCCACTAAATGCCAACCGATATCTTTGGACATGGCCAAGAGAAATCTGTGACGCGGAGCCCAAGCGTGGCTAGTCTACACGGAGACTCTGGAATTGGAAGAAATTACAGTTGCTGAGCCAACCATACCAGCCTCAACACCTGTGAAGTTCGCAGCCGTACCAGAGGAGTTTACAGCCCGTGTGTGTTCCTTGACAAATTTGTCGTCGTGTACCTCGACAACATCCTGGTATACAGCCGCACTCCTGATGAGCACAATGAACATCTCTAAAACGTTCTTGAGAGTTTACAAAGAGAGATTCTTTGGGGAATTCTCGAAGTGCGACTTCAATCGTCGAGTTCCTAGGCCACATCATCTACGGCGCATGGATCACCATGGACTGAAAAAAGGTGCAAACAGTCGTTGATTGGCCGATGCCTACAAATGTTAGGGACGTCCAAGTGTTTTTGGGCTTCTATAACTTCTATCGAGTGGGATTTGGGGGACAACGAACAAGAAGCGTTCAACTCTTGGAGAAATTCTTTGACCTCGATGTAGGCCCTACAATCGGTAGATCCTATTGTAGACTACATCATGGCCAGCGACACGTCCGATCGAGCCAATGGAGTTGTTCTCCTCTAGGACAATGGCGGTGGAGAATAGCTGGTCGTGTATATGTCAAGAACATTGCGTGAACCGGAACTCACCTACTTGGTGCATGAGAAAGAAATACTCACAGTCGTGCACACGTTCAAGACCTGGAGGTGCTACTTGGAATGCCGACAATGCATTGTTCGTATTAAGCATCATGTCCTAGAATATCTCTAGACTTAACCAAATTTGAGTCGTCGACAAACTCGATGGATGGATTTCCTCGAGTCAAACTTCGACTACGACATCGAGTATCATCCAAGAAAGAAGAATCCGATGGATTCTCTAAGTTGGCAACCATATTACATTGCCATGATCCGCGCACTACCTATCGAACAAAACCCGTACCTAATGAGGTTGTTTGTGAAAGGTGACGAGGAGTTCGAGGAGTACAACAAAACTAAGTTTTAGTTTGACGATCCCTATTGGTGACAATGATTTACTTGCCAAGTCAGCGTTCCATCGAACAAGGAGCTACAGAGAATGCTCATGGAGGAGTGCCATGACAGTGGTCTAGGTGGACACGTGGGCGAGGACAAGACGCTCAAGAAGCTAACGAAGTACTACTAGTAGAAGGAGATGCAGAACGACATGTCAACATTCTTCAAATCATGTGACACCCGTCAGAGACAAAATATTGTCGCACGAGGTCACGCGGCCAACTCCAACCACTAGTTTTTCGGAAGAAACTTTCAACATCAACATGGACGTCATGACGGGGCTAGCCACCACCACCGAGGATTATGACGCCATTATCTTGGTGCTGGATTGGTTTTCTAAAATATCACATTTCATCCCAACGATGACCACCATCACCGTAGAAGGAACAACTTGGTTGTTTATAGACTAGATCGTGCGGCTGCACGACATGCCACGTACCATCATCAGCTAGGGAGACGTTCGTTTCACTAGTTCTTGTTAGCGCGAAATGATGATGCAATGAGTCACTTGAATGTAGCTACCAACGGCGTTCAATCCTCAAAGTGATGGACAGACGGAGTAGACCAATCAGATGCTCAAACAACGTCTCCGCACATTATGTGAGCCGTACGGCACCAATTGGGCAGCGACACTACCGACCATCGAAGTCGCATATAACTCAGCCACTTCCACCACAATGACTAAATTTACATTTGAAGTGGTCTAACGTAAACTTCTCCCTACACCGGCGGGATTTTAAAGTCAAGCGACATTCTTGCAGTCGATATCCACCTTAGGGATTTCTCAGGCGTTTGGGAGGAAACGCGACAGAACCACACAAAGACACGAGTAGCTATGAAGCGAGCAGCCGGTCGACATGGCAGCGATGACGTGTTTAGCATTCGCAATTGCGTCCTTCTCAGCTCAACGAACATCAAACTCCTTGGAAAGGTTTTTGCAAAGCTTGAACCCTTTGGTTCGGACCGTTTGAGATCAAGCGAATACAAACCCCTGTTGTGGCTTGGCTTCGCCCACCTGACAGCCTGGCGATTCATCTTGCTTCCACATCAGCAAGCTCAAGCACTACCGGGACCCCAAAACGAACCTCCTCGATAGAGACGTCACCACCACCTCTTGTTCAACCGGAACGGGATATAAAGTAGGTGATTGAAGATATCCTCAGACATTGACCCCGTGGAAAAACGGTTATGTGTTCAAGTGGCACAGTTACGACGCCATGCACAATCGTTGGGAGCCCTACAACAACCTTTGAGGCGTCGATCACTTGATCGACGGCTACTATCGTCGTCATCGGCCTACGTCTACTAACGCGTGGTGTTACATATTTGACGTACATGAGTGCATAAACTCTGCAAGTGGGCATTTTTGTCCTTACATTCCTGGCCCACAACACGACGACCTTAGAGTTTTTTCACAAATCGGCTGAGGGCATTTTGGGCACCTGCCCCGACCTCCGGTGTTCTGTTCCAGAAGGTTGTGAAACCTTCGGCCACTTTCGAGAATGGTCGATAGAAGTGTCGTGAACTATACCCACGTTTTGATATTATTCGGTTGACTTCTCCACGGTGTTGGTTCTTTATAAGACCGTGCCTTGATATTCTTGAAGCCCCCTGAAATATCGGCGGATCTTTGTGGTGCAGCCACTCACGGCGCAAATTCACATGCGTTGCTCAGCTTGAGCGCCGAGGACCCAACATATGCCTCATTCTGATTCTTGTCATTGTGTACATGTGTCGGACTCACTTGACTTCATGTCATCAAATTAAACATACTGATCATTCAAATTCATCCGTTTCTCCCAATTCCTTTAATTTTCTAATGTCTCGCACCTCATCCTTGTGAACCACCTATGTTTCACTTGGCCTAATGTTGCTCTCATTTGTGAAAATTACCATCAGGTCGCCGTATTATAAATTTAAATAAACTTTAAAATAATTTTTTATTTTTTAGAAGAATGGAAGAAATCTATAAATATGGTGCGATTTGGTTGATTCAATGTCAATGGGGGCTACCTGATGATTATTGGGAAAATAGGAGCAAGCTGAACTTGGATCGCCCCGAATGGGCGCGACTTGGAGTTTGTCGAGACTAACGCTGAAGGTTCAGGTTCCCATTCATAGCCGACCTAAGTAAAGCTGCCGTCCTCTGTGAGGTGGGTCGACATATCCGCTCTGTGGGGCCAAGGTCGACCGCGAGGGACCTGTGCAACCCCTGAAGCGTCACGTGGCCTCATCAGGAAACTAAGCGGAAGGTTCCTGCATTTTCGGCATGGTGCGCGGTTGTAGGTTCCGTTTTGTGAGATAGATCCGTTGCTGATGCTAACGTGCAAAGTTTCTCTTAGCTGCATGTGGGCTGACGTACTTGTTCAAGCTGGCGACCCAACGGAGGCAAACGATGAGCAAGCACACCTCCACTGCCGTGCCCCGACTCAGTAGACGTTCCTCGCAAGCTGGAGGGTTCCGCCTGAGCTTCAGAACTGGCTCCCTTCTGATCCTCTTGGGTTTGATTGCATTATGGATTCCTCTCGGACGTTTCACACTGAAGAATGACAAGCGGCCCATTGAGGAAGGTCAGATCACAGGCTGCAAAGTTTTCCTTTCAGTCTGTTCACGATTTCTCTGAACCGTGCATCCTGTTTTCCCCGAGTCCGTTTTCTCCGCTGACACTGCCGACATTGCACTTGCAGCAAAGGATCAGTCTCTGCGGAGAATTTTAAGAGCGCATGGGCGGGAGATTCAAGCTGCAATTCAATCCAACTGGGAGTGGTTCGCGGAATACTTGACCAAACTGAGGAAATCTTCAACATCAGGCCCGAATCCATTGGGCCATGCAGGTCGTCAACCATGAATGATTCTCTAGACCACGTATTGATCTGGATTGCCAGCTGTTTTCTTCCGATTCCCCTGTAGCGCATCCTGAGGTTTGCAACTGTGTCACCCACTGTGGCAGATGATGACGACGACGATGCTCATTCCAGTGTCAATGCCACCGAGCAATTGGTACAACCTGGTGCACTTCAGGAGCCTGCCCATGCAAAGCCTGCACGAAAGTCCAAGCTCGAGCTTGGCAATCTGGGTAACATGGAGATGCCGACTCACAAGGTCCATGGAAAAGTGCAGCGTAAGTTACCTGTTGCGAGTCATTGCTGGGGCTTTATCCCGAGATAGTTAATGCTTTGCCAGAAGAATGTCCTTTAATGTGCAGCTGAAACCCCTATTTTTTGCACATGAACAGCCTGCCTTCAACTCCTGCCGGAGGCGGAGCTTGAGACTCTGAGACTGCCTCCAGCAAAACCCGATGAAATCGCAAGACTGCGATATTATCATCTCGATGAAGATGCCATTGAGATCGAAGAAGAAGCTGGGTTTCAGCAAGGACAGAAGGGCCGGACAAGGAAATTGGACCTTTTTGCAGGCAAGCAGACGATGGGTGAGAGAGCCGACAGCTTTCAGGTCTGTTGTTCAGATGATGACAAACCTTCCGCATGGCCCATGTGCATGCACTTCTCTAACATGTTGCTCCTCTCACTCACGCGTAGCCAGTCTACATCATCGTGCAGGTGAAGGACAGTATGGAGGTGCACTGCGGGTTTGCTGGAAAGGACACCGGCTTCGACATATCTGTCAGGGATCAGAAGTACCTGAAGCGATGCAAGGTTGCAGTGGTCACAGCTTCATTTGGTGGAGGTGACATGCTTGCTCAACCTATTGGCATGACGAACCGGTCGCTCTCCAGGGTACGGCTATTAGCCCCCATGATGTTAAATGGCCAATCCCTCTTGCAATTGAGGCAGAATGATGGAAGTTGATTGCAATGCCTCATCCATGGTGCAGGTCTGCTATGTTGCCTTTTGGGACGATGCCACGCTGAAAGCTCAAGAAGCTAATGGTGTTTTGCCTGACAAGACTGGGAAGGTCGGCCGATGGAGAATCATTGTTGTCTCCAACCTGCCTTTTGTCGATCAAAGAAGAAATGGGAAGATACCAAAGGTGGGCCTATCATACCTGGTCGGGCGGGG